>BTPG01000001.1:334715480-335050480 GCA_036245525.1 Semisulcospira habei | reverse complement strand
TTCCTTTTTAAGCTTACACGCGGGTTCGATCTTGCGTACACAAAACTGCCCTCGGGTAGATTTTGCGTCGAAAGTCATCATTTCATGTTACACCGGCAGAGCGAGGTGATTAATT
Organism: Semisulcospira habei; assembly: GCA_036245525.1. Lineage (NCBI taxonomy): Eukaryota > Metazoa > Mollusca > Gastropoda > Semisulcospiridae > Semisulcospira > Semisulcospira habei. The sequence goes on along the minus strand of BTPG01000001.1, from coordinate 335,050,365 downwards.
ATTTGACGACTACATAAACTCTTAGACACTTGGGGAAATGTCTAACGCCTTCCCTATCGGGGAACTGCAAGAGACATAGGTGCTGATGTGCCCCCGCAGTCGCGTAGGCTCATGATGATCAATGCATTTTTGTTGAAACCACTTTGTATCCATTTTTCTTGAACGGCTGGGGATGTTTGATCTTCAATTTTTTATTTTATTTCAGAGACACAAACTGCCTCCGGTGACATTGGAGGGTTTAATAACGACGCCATGCCATGAGACGAAAATAATATTATTACGCATTGTTAACAAGCGTATTAAGCTGTAATAGAGCAATAATGTAATCTTCATTGGACACTGGTTGACAATGTTACAATGTGTGCATGGTTACCGAGTCCAGGTAACCATCTATATATTATATTCAATATCTGTTCAATATACACCGCCGTGAGATGGCCTTAGTCGCCTGCTCGGCGTTAAACCCAAATAACTAACTAACTGTTCAATATTCAAGTTCTCAGTGCATGTGTGCTAGGTGCCCACACGTGAGAGCAGGTGAACAATCGAGAACATAAATTATCTAAAGACAATGTGTAAAATGTCATGCCGTCTTTTATGTGCACCACAAACTGCCGTGCTAGTGCAGGGGACAAAACTTGCAAGTAGATTTCTTATTAATTTAGAGAAGTATGCGACATTATCCCATTCAGTCCCGACGCCTTACAGCAGGCGCCAAGCTAATCTGACACTACCCTTGAATAATCATGGTCGATCCATCTCCTGTAACTGGTGCATAGTCGTTAGATGACACCGCGCCTCCAAAATTTGGGAAATACGGGCGTGGGGCTGAATGAGTTAAGAAGACGAGAAACACAAAAACTACCCCCCCCACACACACACCCACACACACCTACCACCAACCCCTCCCACACCCCCACCACCGACCCCTCTTTTTTCTGTTTAATTTTACATTATATATATATATATATATATATATATATATATATATATATATATATATATATATATATATATATATATATATATATATATATATATATATATATATATATATATATATATATTTAATAAAAATACTGCGGTGTTTATGCCATCATTAGGTGGTGGGGCCTGAATTATTTCACGCGTGCTGTCGTCCTTGTTTGCGCACGCACGCACACACACACACACACACACACACACACACACACACACATGTGCAGTGAATTTCCCTTTTGTTTACAACTATCATGCCAACTAACAACTACAGCTCTTTCGGGCCTTGCTTTGTACCTGCCAATGCACAAAGAAATGTAACCATCAGGTGAGAAGGACTCGACTAATTTTTTTCCTACGCTACTGTAGTAGGATCTGCTATTATCAGTTATGCGTGCGTACTGATGTACGCACATCAGTGCGTGCGAGTGTATGACATATTCCGTCAACTCTGTGTGAACTAACTTGCGAGTGTTCCTGGATTCGATAACTCGCGACTGTCACTGGATTCGAATCAAATCGATCCATCGCTTATAGGTCATTGTTACTAATTCAAGGCGTTCCACGTCAATAGCTGCGGAAGTGCCGTATAGCGTTGCCGTCGGCAACGCTATACGACACTTCCGCAGCTATTGATGCGGGTCACCATTGCACGACTTAAACTTGCAGTCTTTCTGGTCCCTGCGCCGCTGACAGTACGACCAAACTGATGCACAAACACGCGCAGTTTTGAAAAGTACTTTTAATGCTCTTTCCAATGATGCCCACTTTATCTGTGGTTGTTAGCTTGGGAGGCTGTGAAAATTAATTCAATCTATCCCAAAAATGTACGTCACCAGGGAACACACGCCCTTTTTCCTGCTACGTCTGCAGGGAACTGACTCGCTGAATATTTTTACGACGGGAAAGAGTTAACAGAAGACGTGATGCCGAGATCGATACAAACCAAATACAAGGGCAGAAAATGATGACGTATTCACCCCTTCCCCGCCACCGTCCGTATATTGTATTTCGGAACACGTGTTCATTCAACGACCAAAAGCCACAGCCGCCCAAGGAACGTGGATACAAATTGGTCTCAGCAAGAGACATAGATCCTCATGAGCCCCCGCAACTGCGGGGGCTCATGAGGATCTATGTCTCTTGCAGTTGGATCGTGTTCACTTTTCCCCGGCAGTCAGCGGGTTAAGAGTGATTTGCCTTCCGTTTCATTTTTGTCACATGCAGACGAGTAATGTTTCTAACAACAACCGAAGACACTGTCTAATTCATTCAGCCCGACGGCCGTATTTCCCAAATTTTGGAGGCGTCATCTAACGACTATGCACCAGTTGCAGGAGTTGCATCGACCATGATAATTCAAGGGCAGTGCCAGATTAGCTTGGCGCCTGTCGGCGCCAAGCTAATCTGGCACTACCCATGAATTATCATGGTCGACTCATCTCCAGCTGTAAGGCGTCAGGGCTGAATGAGTTAAGACATTTCATACAAATCTGAGTTTTAACCCTTTCTTTGTCAGGTGTTCAGTATTTTGCTGTGTGTCGATATGTGTGAATAACTGTGGTGAACTTGCACGTTGCAAAACAAAAGCCTTCATATGTTTCCATACGAAGAACAGCAAGTATGGTCATGAAAGGGCACTGCTTTTTTGGAATTTTTATTTTTGTTGTTTTCTTTTGTTTTTTTGTTTTTTGTTTTGTTTTTTTGTTATTGTTTTCCCCCCACTGTGCCGATTACCGCTTAGAAACACAACACTTGATACTCGTTCAACAATGCACAAGAGTTTACGACAGCGGCCAATTTTATGGCTCAGTCGTAATACATCAAATGTGAACCAGCGAAATTTGCCTTTAATAGAAAATAGAAGTCCATCATTAAAAACAAGAATGAAGATTTATTACAGTTAGGCTAGAAAACACACACACACACACACACACACAAGTACACACGCGCACACACACATACACACACACACACACACACACACACACACACACACACACGCAATCACCCACGCATACACATACAAGTACACATGCGCGCACAGACACACACACACATACACTAACCCTGAAAACTTCTGTTAAACACCTGCACCTGTTGTAGTCAACTTTACTTGAACTTTTTCTTCTCGTAATATCGGACCCACATTTCTACACATCATAAAAACATTGGAACACTGAATACTGATTAAACGCACACAACACAAACACTGTGTTCTTTTACATATCAGACACACACACTTAAAAAATAAATGTATACAAATGAAAAATAAGCGTATATCTCTTTCACTCAACGAGCGAACTGTGGGTGTTGAATCGATCGGACAGTTTAAGGGTAGTGCCAGATTAGCTTAGCGCCTCGAGTTCAAGGGTAGTGCCTGATTAGCTTGGCGCCTCAAAGGCGCCAAGCTAATCTGGCACTACCCGTGAACTATCAAAATGGGTTCATCTTTATTTTACTTGAGCACACACCTCTGCAGACGTTTTATTTTAAGAGTTCTTAATTCCCGACGCCGAAATGGATGATTCAAAACAGAGACACATAATTCTGTAGGTACATCTAGTATTAGCCCCATTAAAGCCAGGCGACGCAGGCTGTGTTTTGAAATCATTGTAACTTCAAAGCCAAAGATCTGCAGCCGTCAAAGAAACACGGATACAAAGTGGTTTCAGTGAGAGGCATAGATCCTTATGAGCCCCCGCGTTGCGAGGGCTCATGAGCATCTATATCTCATGCGGTTGGGTGGTCTTCCCTTTTCTCGGCAGGAATGGTGTTAATGGATTTGAAAAGTTCATTTCAACTGTTGAATATGCAAATCGGCATCCCATGAGCAAACACACTGACATAATAAACCTTGAACTATGGGCGTAATAAACAGCAAATATCGACCTATGAGCCATGAACATAGCGAATAAACAACGACCATAAATAACGAAAACGTTAAATAAACAACGAACAAGACAAATAAACAGTGAGCATTGCCAAATAAACGATGAACATGAACAACAGACAAAGAACGTGGCTAATAAACAAAGGACATGACCATTAATTCAAGCTTGAAAAATGAACAGTGAGCTATGAAAGCATTTAGCTAATCAGCAAACTTTTAACTCATTCGAGACGTGTCGCATCCGGACGCGGCACATAGCCGCGTATCCGAATGCAGCAGGTCTCGAATGTGTTAAAGCAGTAAGTCTCGTCCCGCGGTTAGTAGCTGCATGGTCAGCCATGATACTGTTCATAGTTATTTCTGGATAAACCGCCACCATAAGCATAGTTAACTCAATCAGCCAGGCACACGTATTTCCCAAATTTTGGAGGTGTCATCTAAAGACTATGCACCTGTTGCAGGAGTAAGTGAGGTGGGTCGACCACGATAATTCAAGGGCACTTAGCGCCAAGCTAATCTGGCACTGCCCTTGAATTATCATGGTCGAGCCATCCCCTGCTGTAGTGCGTCAGGGCTGAATGAGTCAACACTGTAACAAATACCATGATAATTATCATTTTTTATGTGAAGTCATATCATGATTATTATATAATATATCTGACATACATGGTATATAATCAGCACATCAAATTATATCTAAAACAATGGGATCATTAACAATAAACAACGACAACAACAACAACGACAAAAAGTGTCATAAATGCACGTAAGCTTTCCCATGTCGTCACAACAGTTTTGTGTCATAATGTAACTCGTTTTTAATTCCCTTCTATTAATAGAAGGATTTTTTTAGGACGGGTCGCGGTGGGGCGAATTTAATAGTATGTCCATGACGTCATAGCAGTGCAGGCCTAAACCTCTCACAGTTGAAGTAACAAGATAAAATTTACGTCATGACTAGTTACGCTAACTTCGTATGTATGTATGTATGTATGTATGTATGTATGTCTGTATGTGTGTATGTGTGTGTGTGTGTGTGTGTGTGTGTGCGTGCGTGCGTGCGTGCGTGCGTGCGTGCGTGCGCGCGCGCGCGTATGTATGTAAACAAGAGAATCTCCGATATTTTTGCACACACAAGCTTGAAACTTGGCGAAATACTTTTATAAACGGGTGGCTAAGAGAGCCTCCGAGCATATTGTAATTGGTATCATTTAAGACATAAACAACCGTTTATGGGAAGTCGGTTGACCCAGATTAGAGTCCGTCATTTTTGTCATATTTACTTGAATTTTGGACATAGCTAGTTTGTATAAAGACATTGAATGCGTTCGTTAGCCAGCTTTGCATCTTTTCAACTTCTTTAGAAAAAAATAATTCTTTTCTGAAAAGAATTAAAACAGAATTTTAAAAGTCTTGACTTCTAGAGAACGTCAGACAGTGGAGGTGACGTAAAAGAGGCAACTCCGTCACAACGCAGACATTGACATAATACTTTAAATATGACGTAATTCGCTCTAGCGCGCCCCGTTTGTCTCTCTCTCTCTCTCTCTCTCTCTCTCTCTCTCTCTCTCTCTCTCTCTCTCTCTCTCTCTCTCTCTCTCTCTCTCTCTCTCTCTCTCTCTCACAGACATGCGCGCATCTCCAAGAAGCATAGATCCACATGCGTCCGGAGAGCGCATGAGGATCTATGTCTCTTAGAGATGTATGGAGCGCGCGCGCATGCACGCACCAACACGCACGCGCACACACACACACACACACACACACACACACACACACACACACACACACACACACACACACACACTCACACACCGTCGCGCTTTTAGATTAGCATTCAGGTGACCCGATAGAGCTAGTTTGGAGAAAGACATTGGATTAGTTCGTTAGCCATATTTGTACCCTTTCAACTTCTTCAGTAAACATTAATTCTTTTCAGAACAAAATTAAAACAGTAAAAAAACTTGACATCTGAGGAAAGTCAGACCGTGGCTGTGACGTAAAAGAAGCAACTACTTCACCACGCAGACATACTCTAAATATGACGTAATTCTCTCTCTCGCTCTCTCGCTCTATTTCTCACATATGCTTGCATCTCCAAGAAGCATAGATCGTCGTGTGCCCGGAGGGCGCATGTACATCTATGTCTCTTGAGGATGTTTAGAGCGCGCTCATGCACGCATGCACACACACACACACGCATACACACACATCGACGCGCTTTCAGAAGAGCATGCAGGTGTACTTAGTATAGCATGTAGCTAGGTAAAATCAATCTGATTTGACACAAATTATAGCAAGACCTTGAAAAGAGGATACAAGCCACTGAAATGAGATGTTTTCGAAGGCTGCTTGGCATTTCATACAGAGATAACATCACGAACGAGGAAGTGGAAAGAAGAATCAGGCAAGCCATCGGGCCCTATGAAGACCTATTCATTCATTCAGTCCTCTCTGCGCCGTCTGGTGCTTGAGGCGACGGCAAAGGAGCGCCACTTTTGTCTGTCAGCTGCTATTTTGGGTGCTGTTTGCAGAGTAAGGCCTCTGTTCTTGAGCTCTCGCTCCACGGTTCGGCGCCACGTCTCCTTTGGTCGCCCACGGTTTCTCTTCCCCTGTGGTGTCCATCTCAGTGCCACCCTTGGTAATAAGTCGGGTGACATTCTGCAAACGTGGCCTAGCCATCTCCATCTCCGTGTGGCGATGGTTTCAGCGATGCTGTCTGCGCCTGCTCTCTTCCGTAGTTCCTCGTTTGTAATCATGTTTGGCCAGAAGACCTTCATGATCCGTCGCAGGCACTTGTTCTGGAAGACTTCCAGCTTGCGTTCCGTAGCAGTAGTGGATTTCCAGCACTCTGACCCATAGAGAAGGACACTCAGCACGTTACTCTTAAAAATACGAAGCTTGGTGTGGATGCTCAGGTTTGTGGTCCTCCAGATGGGTTTCAGCATTGCGAAGGCTTGGTTGGCTTTGCTGATTCTTGAAGACCTATTAGCCATTGTGAAAAAACGCCAACTGAAGTGGTATGGGCATATCACGCGTTCAGCAGGGCTTGCCAAAACAATCCTGCAAGGCACTGTGCAAGGAGGACGAAGGAGAGGAAGACAGAGGAAAAGATGGGAGGACAATATCTCAGAGTGGACAGGACTGAAGCTGGGTGATACGCTCAGAATGGCAGAGAACAGAGAGAAATGGACGGAGCTGGTTGCCATCAGTGGTGCCCCAACGGTCGGCAAGACTACGGGATATAGATAGATAGATAGATAGATAGATAGATAGATAGATAGATAGATAGATAGATAGATAGATAGATAGATAGATAGATAGATAGATAGATAGATAGATAGATAGATAGATAGATAGATAGATAGATAGATAGATAGATAGATAGATAGATAGATAGATGATAGATAGATAGATAGATAGATAGATAGATAGATAGATAGATAGATAGATAGATAGATAGATAGATAGATAGATAGATAGATAGATAGATAGATAGATAGATAGATAGATAGATAGATAGATAGATAGATAGATAGATAGATAGATAGATAGATAGATAGATAGATAGATAGATAGATAGATAGATAGATAGCAAGACTGAAATTGTACCGTGAAATTCTAGTTTTGTCACCATTTTCCCAAGTCTTGAAGTGAAACCGAAACTCATATCACGTTAAATATAAAATTACGTAAAAAAAAAAAAAAAAGTCATGACAAAATGCTGTTTGACAAACCAATGACGCGGATGTACTGCGCGCGCCCCTTACAGATTTCACTATGACGCATTGGCACATCTGCGAGGCTTTTTCGAAAGGAGATATTTCAACATCAGAAACAAGTCAAAGACAAAAAGTAGAGACCCTTGACAGCGAAGACAGCTTTCATATAGAAGGGACTTTGTGGGTTATGGTTCATCTCATCTTGTTAAAGCTAAGTGGTCTCAAGTTTTTTTTACACGTATAGCTTTTACACCGAAGTATTTACGTTAAATTTTTTCTTTCGATAATTCAAAGACAGAGTTAATACACGCATGAAAATCTCAGTCAAACTAATCATTCATTACATGAATTTCCCTATCAAGTGTGTCTGTGAGTTCTCCCGTTGCCTCTCTCGCTTTGATAAAATTCAAGACAAGGCTTTCAAAACATTGAACGCTGAGGGCCTCAGGTCTTTGCTTTCCACGAAGGCACGTTGGCCAGGGTCTGACCCACAGTCAGCAAAAGACAGATCGGCCAATGTCGGCCGCAGTGGGCCCGCTGACTTCGGCACCAGCGCCTTGGCTTCACTGGAGGACAAATGTTCAGCCCACCTAGATACGAGCCCGCTTCCTTTTCTGACGACAACCCGTCGGCTATAATCCCATGAACTACACAAGACACGTCATGAAAAATAAGTGTGCTGGTCTGTGATTTTGGACCTTACGGCCGAAGGCCGTAAGGTCCAAAATCACAGACCAGATCGCGCATTATTTTTTTTTTTAACATCGAAGTGCATTTATCGCACGCGCATTAGTATCCCTTGCTGGATCTGCCGCCGCTGCTTTGGTTTTGTCTTCTTCTTCTGTTCTAGAAGGGTCCGTTGGTACGCTGCGCGGTATCAAACACGAGCGGCATGGTAATCATCACACTGTGTGAGGCTTTCTGCACGGGAGAGCTCCCGTGACTTCCGGCTAACAGCGCATGCGCAGATCTCTTGTTCCGGTTTCTGCATCCTGGAGCCTGACAAAGAAAATATAAACATGCGCGTTAGACATTTGTCTTAACCCTTTTAGCCCCAAGTCCCATTTCTCAAAGTTCGGAGATGTTGCCTAACGACTAAGTACCACTTGCAGGAGATGGCTTGATCATGATAATTAAAGGGTAGTGCCAGATTAGCTTGGTGCCTGAAGGTCCCATTTCTCAGATTTTGGAGGTGTTGCCTAACGACTATGTACCACTTGCAGGACGGATGGCTTGACCATGATAATTCAAGGGTAGTGCCGGATTAGCTTGGCGCCAAGCTAATCCGGTACTACCCTTGAATTATCATGGTCAAGCCATCTCCTGCTACAGGGATCCGGGGCTGAAAGGGTTAAACAGATCATTTACTTTGTTTTCGCCGTTTGACATCGGAGCGCAGAACGTTATCCGCAAATATCTCCGCAAAGAACCACTTTACTATAGCTTTCTTAGAACAAATATCATTAACCCATTCAGCCCTGACGCCCTACAGCAGGAGATGGGTCGACCATGATATAATTCAAGGGTGGTGCCAGATTAGCTTGGCGCCTTCAGGCGCCTTGCTAATCTGGCACTACCTTTGAATTATCATGGTCAAGCCGATCCATCTTCTACAACAGGTGCATAGTCGCGGTTAGATGACGCCTCCAGAAATTTGGGAAATACGTGCGTCGGGCTGAATGGGTTCAGTGCCATCTGACTTAATTTCAAGAAACTCGAACAATATGTCAGCTTTGCTGCACAGTCGTAAACAAAATCGATTTTTTTTTTCCCTTCATGAAATGACTGATTTGACATCCCTAAATGTGCCCCAGGTATCTCTCTTGGCTTGACTTCGCGAACGAAGATTTTATAGGAGTTGCCCACGACGTCTGCAGGCTTGTTCGTGGCTGCGGAGGCCAATCCGAGACAGGCAGGTTCGACCGCAGTGGCTGCAGGGGAAGGTATGGCCAGGGTTCTGAGCTAGTACTCAAAGCTGCGGCATCTCTGTTTTTTCTCCTGAGCCGCTTGTCCTTAAGGCTAGCTCTGTGAGAGTCCTCAAAGGAGACAGCTGCCTTGTAAATGGTGGAGCGCCAGGTGTCACGGTCCGCAGCAAGCGAAGACCACTGGTGGTGGTCGATTTGGCAGGCACTAAGTGACTTCTTGAGACAGTCTTTGTATCTCTTCTTTGGTGCCCCTCTGTCATGGTGTCCAGTAGCAAGCTCGCCGAACAGGGTGATCTTTGGTAGGCGATGATCCTCCATCCTGGAGACATGCCCCGTCCAGCGGAGCTGTGTCCGCAGCAGCAAAGCCTCGATGCTCACAGTTTCAGCCTGTTCAAGGACCTCGACGTTGGTGACATAGTCACTCCAGTGAATGCCCAGGATGGTACGCAGGCAGCGCTGGTGGAAGCGTTCGAGGAGTCGTAGTTGGCTGCGGTAGAGGGCCCAGGACTCGGAACCATACAGCAGGGTGGTGAGGACCACAGCTCTGTACACGCTGATCTTGGTGCCTGTTTTCAGCTGTTGATTGTGCCACAGCCGCTTGAAAAGTCGCCCGAAAGCGCTGTTCGCTTTTGCCAGCCTGCTGTCAAGCTCCTTGTCCAGCTTGGCGTCCGACGTGATAATGCAGCCAAGGTAAGTAAACTGGTGCACTGACTTTAGTTCAGACTCGCCAATGGTGATGTGAGGAGGGCGATACACTGTCTTGGGTGCCGGCTGATGGAGGACCTCTGTCTTTTCAGACTGACCTCGAGTCCAAAGAGCTGGGCAGCATCTGCGAAGCAAGACGTGATGCGCTGCAGGGCTCTCTCTGTGTGTGCAACGAGGGCAGCATCATCAGCAAAAAGCAGCTCACGAATCAGTTGGTCTAGGGTTTTCGTGTGGGCCTGCAGTCGTCTGAGGTTGAACAGGCTGCCATCGAGACGATACCTGATGTACACTGCATCGTCATCATCGAGGTCCACTGTGGCCTGCTTCAACATCATGCTAAAAAAGATGGTGAAGAGGGTCGGTGCCAGCACGCAGCCCTGCTTTACGCCGTTGAGAATAGGGAATGGTTCTGAGAGGTCATTGTTGAGTCTGACCTGGCCTTGCTGGTCCTCGTGTAGCTGGACAGTTATGTTGAGGAAGTTTGGGGGACAGCCAAGTCGCTCCAGGATCTGCCACATGCCTTGCCTGCTCACAGTGTCGAACGCTTTTGTTAGGTCGACAAATGTTACGTACAGCCCTTTGTTCTGCTCGCGGCACTTCTCCTGTAGCTGTCTCAGCACAAAGACCATATCGGTGGTGCTCCTGTTTGCTCTGAAGCCACACTGGCCCTCTGGGAGTTGGTCTTCAGCGATGGCAGGTACCAGCCGATTCAGGAGCAACCTTGCAAGGATTTTCCCAGCAATGGACAGCAGGGTAATTCCCCGATAGTTGGAACAGTCAGACTTCTCGCCTTTGTTCTTGTACAGGGTGATAACGACTGCATCACGGGGATCTTTTGGTAGTGTTCCTTCCTCCCAGCAGCAGAGAAAGAGGTCATGGAGCTTGTTGTGCAGTGCTGTGCCTCCATGTTTCCAGATCTCTGGCGGTATTCCATCAATGCCTGCTGCTTTGCCACTCTTGAGCTGGTGGATGGCTGTGAGGGTCTCTTCAGCGGTGGGCGGTTCGTCCAATTCAACCTTTACTGGGAGTTGTGGGATTTGTAGGACGACTGCTTCTTGAACAGTGCGCTCAGCGCTGAAGAGGCTCTGAAAGTATTCCGACCAGCGGTTCAAGATGGAGGTATTATCTGTGAGGAGTGCCTGGCCATTCGCGCTTCGCAGAGGACTTTGTACCAGGTGCCTGGGGCCATACACTGCTTTCAGTGCTTCGTAGAAGCCCCTGTAGTCACCAATGTCAGCACAAAGCTGGGTCCTCTGTGCAAGTCTGGTCCACCACTCATTCTGGAGATCTCTGAGCTTGCGCTGGAGACTGCTGCAGACGAGGCGGAAGGCAGACTTCTTCACAGGGCAGGAAGGCTGGGCTAGGTGGGCCTGATGGGCGGCTCTTTTTTTTGCTAGGTGTTCCTGGATCTCTACATCGTTTTCGTCAAACCAGTCTTTGTTCTTCTTTCTGGCGAAACCCAAGACTTCTGCAGAGGAATTTGCAATAGCAGTTTTCAGTTGTTCCCAAAGTGTTTCAGGGGAGGAGTCTACTGGGTCCGCTGTGTCTTTGAGCCTGCGCTGTAAATCTGTCTGAAATGCGGCTTTCACATCGTCACGCTGAAGGCTGGCAACATCAAGCTTTTTCTTGGGGGGCCCCCATTTCTTGGGTTTTGGCTTGAAGTGGAGCATGAGTTTGCAGCGGACAAGGCGGTGGTCAGTGTGGCACTCTGCGCTGGGCATCACTCTGGTGAGGAGGACGTCACTGCGGTCCCTCTGACGCACTAGGACATAGTCGATAAGGTGCCAGTGTTTGGAGCGAGGATGCATCCAGGTGGTCTTTCGACTGTCCTTTTGCTGAAAAGTAGTGTTGGTAATGACCAGTTGCTGCTCCGCACAGAACTCCAACAGTAGGCGGCCATTGTCATTTCAGTTCCCCACGCCATGCTTGCCGAGGACTCCTTTCCAGGCTTCAGAGTCCTGGCCCACTCTGGCGTTGAAGTCGCCAAGGATGATGACTTTGTCGTCTGCAGGGGTACTCTGTAGGAGGCTGCGCAGGTCAGTGTAAAACTTGTCCTTTTCAGCAGGCTCTGCCAGGAGGGTTGGGGAGTACACACTGAGAAGGGTGACGTGTTGCTGGTGTCTCAGTGGGAGACGCATGGACATGATGCGGTCTGAGTGGCCCGTTGGTAGGTTTTCCAGCTTAGTCGCAATGGATGTCTTGACCATGAAACCCACGCCTGAGAGCCGTCTTTCTGATGCAGGCCTGCCTGACCAGTAGAGGGTGTACCCAGCACCAAGTTCTTGGAGGCTGCCTTCGTCCGGAAGGCGTACTTCGCTGAGCGCGGCGATGTCGATGTTTAACCTCCGCAATTCATGGGCAATGAGGGCGGAGCGACGTTCAGGGCGTCCGCTGTCTGCTTTGTCGAGCATGGTTCGAACGTTCCAGCATGCTACGTTGAGTCCGGTCGTGGTCGTCATGAGAGTGGATCCGTTATTCTTTCTTATTTTTTGACCGCAGGAGAAGATGCCCGTTGACCGCGGCTAGCCAACTGGGGTTGCGAGGGGACGAGCTTTGGTTAGGCCACCTTTTCTAGGCCCCTCTCCGTGTGGAGCAAGCAGTGCTGTCCCTAGAGAAGGCTGCTTGGTCGTTCAGGGTGTGCCGAGTGATGTTGTCATCCCCAGGTCAACATCAGGCGACCAATATCCTGAACCGCCTGCATGCAGGTTTGAGACTGCGGCTTCCAGTGACATCTTTCACCTGCCGTTTCGCCCCTCGCCCGTCGCTACAGGACTTGGAATGGTCAGTGTCATGGTCCGTGGACGTTTCCTAAAGCCTGCGCGGTGGAGCTTTTTGGTGGAGTGCAGTGTGCGCAGTACTGGCCCCACCCTTTAAACCCTTGGTTCATCTGCCATGGCCTAGCAAGCTGGGACGAGCCATGGCCTAGCAAGCTGGCCCCAGGTNTATATTCAGTATAGAAAGATCCATTTTCAGGTGGATTTGCCACGATTTCAAACCTGAAACATCGCAGGCATGCAAGAAATCTGCACGCTTGACCTCTATACTGAACTCTGCCCGGGGCTCTATTAGGTTAATGAAAATGGCTTGTTCTTGTCTTTTCACCAACTGTTTACGGCTGTACTGCAAAATCAGCAGTCATAGGCGTCCAGTAAAAATAGCCCATATTATTAGGTCAATTGGCGCTAGATGAAAAGCATGAAAAATGAAACATCCTTCCTTTGCGATGTAAAGTTTTATTTCATTCATTTCATGGTAGCTCCACATCTTCTCAGCGGAAAGTCACTGTCAAGGTTGGAAGGATTAGTGTCGAACGGCCTATATGTGAGCTAATAGTGTTGTACGTTTAGTAGATGAAAATTGAAACATCCTTTCGTTGCGATGTTTTATTTCATTTATTTCATGGTAGTTCCACATCTTCTCAGCGGCAAGTCAGTGTCAGGGCTGGAAAGATTAACTCATTTCCGGAAAGCCCCATCCGGATATGCGGCTAAAGCAGCGTATTCGGATGGGGCTTGCCGGAAATGGGTCAAAATTCTCGTAGTATTTAAAACTACAGTATATCAAGTGAAGTCAGCACGCTGGCCTAACTATACGTATTATCGCATTGCTGCCATTGGCACCACCTTTGAAAAATTCACAGTGCACCTGTATCAGAAGCGTGTCAGTTACCTCCCGAAATAAGAGGGGGGGGGGGGGGGTGGCAACGTTTTGTCTGGGGCACTCGACAGGCTGAGGCAAAAGGCGTCCAGAAGCTGCACCTGGCTTTCCATTATAATAATAATAATAATAAACGCATTAAATAGGCGCTTTATCCCAAATTGAAAATCGGCTCAAAGCGCCGCCGCGAACTGAACCCAACAAGCAGTGTGTGAGCACGCCGGGTTTTTTTAATTTTTGTTATCTTGGTTGTTGTTGGACTTTTTTGGTGGTTGTTGTTTTGGGAGAGGGGGGGGGGGGGGTTGGTTTGGTTTTGTTGTTTGTTTGTTTGTTTGTGTTTGTGTGTTTGTTTGCTTGTTTGTTTGTTTGTTTGTTGGTTGGTTGGTTGGTTGGTTGGTATCTTGGTTGGTTGGTTGGTTGGATGGTTGGTTGGTTGGTTGGTTGGTTGGTTGGTTGGTTGGTTGGTTGGTTGGTTGGTTCGTTCGTTCGTTCGTTCGTTCTTTTGTTTGTTTGTTTGTTTTTCAAATCGAAAGACGGGGATAAGGAGGATGGGAGGGGAGGTGGAAAGGATAAGGGGGGAGGAAGGATGGGGCAGGCGACAGGTTGGCGGACTTTTCACCTCTGGCGGATAAATCAGAAATGAGAGGTGAAGCGTGGGCTTTAAGGTCCAAAATCCCCTTAAAATATACTTATTACTTATTTATTGGGTTGGAGAAGGGTTGGGAACTCCTGTGACCCCCCCCCCCCCAACCCCACCTCCACCCCCCCCCACCCCCCCCCCCACCCCCCCTTCGGTCGCCCCCATTCCCCCTTTGCAGATACACCCACTCACCCACACCCACCCACCCACCCACCCCACCCCACGCTCCATCCTCCGATTCTTCCCTTTCCCCGTCTTATTCTCGGCTCAGACCGCTTACCTGACTACAAGTGTTCTCGGCAGAGGTGCAGGTCCGTATAGTACACCGGAACGACAACTGCGGCGAGGGACCCGGGTACCAGTAGGCCGTTATGCTCATGATTGTCTCCCCTGTGCGAGGCTTGTACAAAAAGCGGCCAAGAGGGGGGCGCGCACATCTGAAAACAACGAAAAGAAAAGCGTTATTCCCTAAACTCACAGGATGCAAGGAGCTACTAACAACTGCAAGAGGCATAGATCATCATGAACCCCTGTAGTTGCGGGGGCTCATGAGGATCTATGCCTCTTGCTTCATCATTAATATCCAACTGTGTCAAGCACACGAAGTAATAGGCAGTACACGTGCTCTGGATTCAAAGATTTTTTTTTTCCAGGCGCTGATGTCACCAGTGATGAGGCTAATATGATGAAATGTGAAATAAAATGCGTTTAGCCGTTCACATATTAAGTGATTAAGTCCATCAATCCACCCATCCATCCATCCATACGTCCGTCCGTCCATCCATCCATCCATCCATTTATACATCCATCCATCCATCCGTCTATCCATCCATCCATCCGCCCACACACCCACCCACCCACCCATCCATCCATCCACCCATCCATCTATCCGTCCATTCTTCCATCCATCCATCCACACGCAGAATGCCTACAAACGGATTCCAGTTTATATACACACTTACCCATTAGAAACCACGTCAAAGTATCTGTTCTGCCCGTCAGTTATTTGGCATTGTTCCACCCTCAGGTCTGTGACGTCAGCTGCACAAACAAAATGACGCAATATATGAAAGAATAAGTAATCTGCAAAAAGTGATGCCTAGTTTCCTTTCGTATCGATCGTTCGTTCTTACAAAATTGAATTCTGTATTGTTTTGTAGGGGTTGGGGTGTGCGGGTTGTCGCTGGTAGCTCTGTCGGTAGTGCTTCGAACACTCGTTCAAAAAGGGAAGAAGTAAACTTGCTTTGTAGGTATTTTCAATGGCACGTGTTTGAAATCACCTTCGTTGTGACAAAATGCATGGCTTAATCTCTTCATTCAAAATGGGCTCAGATTATGTTTCTGTGAATCTTTCTTAATGAACCTCACCCATCTAAAGAAAATAGATACAAAGTAGCGTAAGCAAGAGGCATAGATTCTCATGGGCCTTTGCAATTGCGGGGGCTCATGAGGATCTATGTCTCTTGCATCCAGATTGAGTTCACCTTTTTCGGTAGTCAAGGTGCTAAATATGTACGGGAGGGAGTTGGGGTGTGTACACTTTCTAAACAGAAAGCACATCTCTGCAATTATCATCATCTTTGTCATCATTATCTTCACTATCATAATAATAATAATAATAATAATAATAATAATAATAATAATAATAATAATAATAATAATACATAGCTCTTACTGTATAGCGCTGTTCTCCAGAAAAACACTGGACTCACTGTGCATGCACAACAGCACTCTCTCTCTCAGACGCACGCACATCAGCATCAGCATCATCTTTATTTTCACTCACCGCTATTTGGCACCGGATTCAGCTTGAATGTTATTCTGATATTGGAGCCCAACTGGATCGGACCGGTTAGGGGCTGTCCATTCTGGTCAGCTAGGTCATATGTTACACTGGGGCTGCATAAATAAATATTTGCATACGTCAGTATCAGACAATCAATAAACAGTCCTGACAAATCATTAACATCATTAGCATCAAATAAAGCGGGAAATGAAACGCAATAAATGAATATAAAATGTGCAATAATTATCTCTTCGAACCTTTAACCCATTCAGAATTGTTCATTCATTCATTCATTCATTCATTCATTCATTCCCTCGCACCCTCGTTCGTTTGTTCGTTATTTCGTTCATTCATTCATTCATTCATTCATTCATTATTCATTCATTCGTTCATTCATTCATTCATTCATTCATTCATTCATTTATTCATTCATTCGTTCGTTCATTCATTCATTCGTTCATTCATTCATTCATTCGTTCGTTCGTTCGTTCGTTCATTCATTTGTTCACAGGTCAGACAGAGCTAAGGAAAAAATTACTCACGCTGGCAGACTGGGTGGCGGTGTAGACGGAGCAGACTTGGGGACTTCACACTGAATATTGAACATGGCGTCAGTGGGGTGTTCTCCTCCGATACCAAAATACACCGTCACTTTTCGGGAATAGGTTATTGTTGTAGCCTGGGGGATTTATAAAAAAGAAAAAAAAGAATAATAATAAAATAATGAAAACTAACAATGCTGAAATAAATCGCGTCATTAAACGGCCACGATAATTAAAGGGTGTTCCACGGTTAGGAAAATAATTAAGGTCCTAGGGCCGACGTCAGCCTTAGCTGGCCCCGCGCACGGCCGTGCGCGGGGCCAGCTAAGGCTGACATCGGCCCGAGGACCTTTTAATCACCAGGTTCATTCTCTAAGCTCGTTCACTGCCCGTGAGCGCGGAGTGCGTTTCCCAAAGCTTTGTTAATTCATCCGCCAAATAGTCCCAGCTATCCAATGAAAATGGATACACAAAGGCGTCAGCACGAGGCATAGATCTTCATGAGCCCCCGCAGTTGCGGGGGCTCATGAAGATATGTGCCTCTTGACGTTCGACTGTGTTTACGTTTATTCAGCAGTGAAGGACCGGCCTAATTTACACGCAAAATAATATTAAAAAAACCACACAAACAAACATTGAAAATCACAAAACTCATGTCAATATTATTTTGCTTTGGATTCACTCATATTAAGCAAACAATTAATATTTTTGTAATGAACGCGTACCTGTATGAATTGAATGCCATTTCAACAATAACCCATGGCAAAGTTTGTTTCAATCAATTTGAATAAAACTACATAAAACAGGAGAACTGAACGTTTGAATTGTCACGTATTAATCATACTGTTTGTTGATTTCGCTTTCAATACTTTCATTCGTGTGTGCGTGCGTGCGTGTGCGTGTGTGTGTATGTGTGTGTGTGTGTGTGTGTGTGTGTGTGTGTGTGTGTGTGTGTGTGTGTGTGTGTGTGTGTGTGTGTGTGCGTGTGTGTGCGTGTGAAACAACTACGTCATGTACAGTGTGTTATGTCTAATGCGTAAGTCCATAAATTTCAAAGTACACCATTTTGATTTGCATAAAAATGTGTTTGTGATAGTTTATGCAGGTTATTGACCTGAATAAAAGACAAAAAGGGGTGAACAATGACCCACAAAGTCACTTCTATATGAGGGCTGTCCTCGCTGTCAATGGTCTCTCACTTTTGTCTTTGATCTGATTCTGATGTTGAATTATCTCCTATTGAAAAAGTTTCGCAGACCTGCCAATGCGTCAATGAGTTCTATAAGGAGCGCAGGACATACGCGTCATTGATTTGTCAAACGTCATTTGTCATGACGTAAGTTTTAGTTTTTACGTAAGTTTATATTTTACGTGATATGAGTTTCACTTTTGCTTTATAGGCTTGAGAAAATGGTGACAAAACTAGAACTTCACGGTACAATGTCAGTCTTGGTATAATTTGTGTGAAAGCTGGTTGACTTTACCTAGCTACATGTTAAAATACTAAGTACACGGGTCACCTGCATGCTCTTCTGAAATCGCGTCGATGTGTGTGTGCGTGTTAGTTCGTGCGTGCGCGCGCGATCCAAACATCTCCAAGAGGCATAGATCCTCATGCGCCTGGACGGCGCATGAGTATCTATTTCTCCTGGAGATGCGAGCATGTGTGTGTGTGTGTGTGTGTGTGTGTGAGTGAGAGAGAGAGAGAGAGAGAGAGAGAGAGAGAGAGAGAGAGAGAGAGAGAGAGAGAGAGAGAGAGCCGCGCGAGAGAGAGAAAATGACGTCATATTTATAGTATTATGTCAGTGTCTGCGTGGTGATGGAGTTGCCTCTTTGACGTCACCGCCACTGTCTGACTTTCTCTATAAGTAAAGGTTTTTCAGTGTTTTAATTCTTTTCTGAAAAGAATTATTTTTACTAAAGAAGTTGAAAGGATACAAAGCTGACTAACGAACGCATCCATTGTCTTTCTCCAAACCAGCTATATGCAAACGTTCAAGTAAAAATGACGAAAATTACATCTCATTTTAATAGGAGAGTACGCCACAAGTACGCTCCTATTAAAATGAGATACAGAGCATCTCATTTGAATAGAAGTGTACGTGTGGCGCACTCCCCGAGTGCGTCTATCTGTCATTCCTTAGAAAAGCCGGTATGTCCATTTTTCAGAAAGCCAGACTGTCATTGTATAACAATGAAACATCTCGCTTTTCTAAAAATGGACATAATATAAGTTAATGGAGGCAGGGGTTTCAGTCCTCCACTATTTTCGTAAAAGAAACCAAGCTGAAACCTTCCGACCTGGATCACGCCAGACATGACTGACGTCAACAACAACAACAAAAATGGATACATAACAGATTTATGGCGTAATTTAAGATCTTTAATGACGATGAAGTCTGCATGACCAGCAGCATTGTCTACAAAAAGTAATGCAATGGAAGAAGTGAGTGACTGTTTGCCCCGAAAAGAATTTTTTTATTTCTTCAGTAAAATAGTCGCATAGGATGTTCATGTGCCACTTTCGCTTCCGCAAAGATTCTTTCTTTAGTGGTCTCTTACACACTATTGCTGCAAGTGTGTGCTACAAACAACTCCAGTAGTGTGCCTGTTGTTTCGAACAACATTAAGTAACGTTGTACTTTAGAACGTTTTGGTGGTTTGGTATTGAACAACACTGGCATCCAAGACGCGTCAGATAGAGGGCTACAAAATGTCCGCCATTAGTAACTACAAGGGTTTATGTAGCGAGGACACATGGTACAGTTTGTGTTAGAGTGATTGGTCGTGTGACGTAGGAATGAAAACAATGGTTTTTGCCATCTGTCGGCAGATCTGGGGAGGTCCGAGGAGGTCTCTATGCAAGTCCTACTCACTGTTTCTGACACCACAGTAGCATCCCCGGCGCAAGAGGAATTGCGATGCGGATATTCCTGGGCGTAGCCGCTTAGCGCGTTGGTGTTTTTCACTCTGCGACTAGCGATGAAAGCAGGCACGGTGGTCATCTGTGAAAAAAAAAACGAGATTCAAAATTCAAATATGATCTTCAAAATGCAAACGTCTCTATTCAAGATTAATCAAATTCAAAAATGAAAACCTTAATCATACTTTATCACCACTCTTTTGTAATCAAAGAGTTGGTTTGATTTCTTTAGTTTCTCCTTTTTATCAGTAGTTTAAACATAAATTCATAGATTTCAAATTTTAAAAATCATTTCTAGTGTGTTTTTATTTTGGTTTTTTTTTTCATTGCTGGATCATTTCTTCGTATTTTTATTAATGTTTTTGTTTGTTTTCATATCCTTGTCTCAGCTTTTTGTACGGCAAAATCAAAAAAATAATCTGTCAGTTAGCTATTAGAACTGTCTAACTGCCTCGATATCAACAACATTTGGTTTATTTTACAATGCTACTTCTGAAAAAAAAAATGCTAAATCATTTTTTTGTCATTGGTGACATCTAACCCCAGAAGACAAATCAGCCAAGGGAACACAGATCCTCATGAACCCCCGCATATGAACCCCAGCATATGAACCCCCGCATGTGAATCTATATGCCTATTTATTACCATCTGTGTGCCTTAACCGAGTTGCTGCCACTGATCGGAGAAATAACTCTTTGAAAGCAGCGTCAATTCAACACCGCATAATCCCGTCAAGTCATGAATCACGAACACTACTAGAATTCAGCAAGCGGCACAGAGCATCATGAACCTCCGCATCTGCTGAGGCTCATGAGGTTCTTTGTCTCTTGCAGTAATCGAGTAGTGTTCGCCTTTTATGACAGTGAAGGGGTCAAGCTAGTAAGGTACTGCGACTACAAGACACTGCATTGAGACAATTGTTAACGGAATGAGGACAAAGGAAGAGCCAAAATACTTCAGGCCGTGAGAATAAGGCATATATTCTCATGAGCCCCGGCTTATGAATATCTTTGCTTCTTGCAAATTCCATTCACATAATTATGTGTTCCTCAAGCCCTCAAATACTTCGGACGCATTGTTTGATTTACGAGGCAGCTGTCAAACGGTGGGAGGCTGAAAGAAGAGCAACAAGTCTCCGAGCCGTCTGCAAAATGCATAGATTTCCATAAGCCCCCGCCGAAAGCAAGGGATCATTAGAACATGTGCTCTTTGTGTCGTGTCACATTTCCGTTACTCAAGCCTTCAAAGCCGTGTCTACATTGTTGTACTCACGGGGCAACTGTCAACGGTGGGAGGGCGAAGAAACAGCCACAAGATCTCGTCAAAGCCCGGAGGGTGAATATGGACGATCATTCTTGAGCTGTCACACGCCGTCTGAACTGAAAGTACAACATGATGGATGGATTAATACGGTCAGAGTTATAACTCATTCAGCCCAACGCACTTATTTCCTAAATTTTAGAGCTAGAGGCGTCATCTAACGACTATGCACCTGTTGCAGGAGATGGATCGATCATGATAATTCAAGGGTAGTGCCAGGTTAGCTTGGCGCCAATAGGCGCCAAGCCAATCTAGGGATACCCTTAAATTATCATGGTCGATCCATCTCCTGCTGTATTGCGTCAGGGCTGAATAGGGTACTGATCATAGCCATATAATTATTATATTATCTTGAGCAACATTTTGCTTGATATAGTGCGATAACAGGCAGATGTCATTACGAGACTCGAATCAAAATGTCCGAGTCGAAGACTCGGACATTTTGATTCGAGTCAAGTAATCACGTCTGTCTGTTTATCGGCACTATATCAAACAAAATTGTTGCTCAATATAACTTATGTACCCAGTCCAAAACAAAAGTATGCTTCGCGTCATTCATTTTGCCGTTGATTGCGGAAAATGCCATCAGGTTTGATTATTTGGTTCTTTTCTCAGGTTGTCGATCGCCAGCTGACATCTTGTCAATTTCACTTGTCAGTCCAGCCGGACTCACACGTTTCCTGGCGTCTTTTCTCCGTTCGTGTGTGTATAGGATATAGATTTCGAGCATTCATACACACTAAGAAGTACGTCATTACTACAACACATAAAGAGCGCGTTAATGTTGCAGTGTGAGCATATTTCTCGTTTCCGTTTTGAAAATCCAAGAATCAGCAAGGTCGAGTCTTCTTGGTGCGCAAGGGAGTTTGGGAAGGAAAGTATACCTAGCAAGCTCATGAATATTAATTTGCTTGTTATACAATAAATCAATACATGTGTCAAAGAAGGGAAAACGTTATGGAGTGGGTACATACATATATACATAATAGAGAAAAAAAAAGGATATTGCCATGTGAAAGAAGTCCGTTTTTATTTAAACGAGAATTTCAATGTAATACCGTCTTTTGCCTTCACAGGGCAGAATATATAATAGAACGAAAAGATAAAAAATAGTGTTTTGCTTACGAAACATGTGGTAACAAGTTCAAGAGATGTCTCGAGTGGGGGCACTTCTTTCATAACATTATTTCTCATAACAAAAACAGATTAAAAAAGGAGTGCATAATCGTGGATACACTTATCGCAACCACATAATAATATCGATAGTGTGTGAAAGAAAAAAGGAACATAAAAGCCATCGAGGTAGTTGCAAATGAGGGCACTATTTTCACAAATACATTTCAAGATACTTTTTAAAGTTACTACTTGAATAGCTCGTCGGTGCAGTAACATGAATGTAAAAAGTGTCTTTCAAATAAATAAATGATTTTTTTAGTCGTTTGAACTGTCTTCTTCGCGTAACTTCTGGACACGCGGTAAGCATACTGACGAGCAAAAGAAATGCGACATTTTGGGAACCATCGGAAACACTTTGACGAGCAAAGGAAATTCGATGTTTTGTGAATCATCGAAAACATTTTAGTGTTTCCGATGATTCCAAAAATGTCGCATTTCTTTTGCTCGTCAGTATATATGTAATCATGACAAGAGACAGTCGAAGTCGAGAAGGAAAATATCAAGAATTTATATCAAACTTTACAGAGCTACATCTTCTACCTATTCTAAATTCCTGTACAGGTTTGCTGCGCTAAAATAGTATGATGAAAGAAAGAAACAAAGGGGCGGGGGGGGGGGGGGGGGGGGGGGGGGGGGAAGCAGCACGGACACTAACAACATTTACATGTCGATGCACAACCTCTTTAAATCAATAAAATGTATTTCAATCTTGAAACTTGTACTTTTTCTTTACATCTGAATTTTAGCACGTAGCAACTGAAAATTCTAGGAGGACACTTACTCATTTTGTTTTCACACTTGTTGCCATAGTAACCTTCAGGACACTCGCACGTGACTCGGTACCCATCGTCATAGCACGTGCCGCGTGTGCACGGGTTGTCAGTCCCACACCGACCCCCAGTCGTAGCAACTGCAGAACAACAATTAAGATATAATACAATACATAAACCGTTCCTCATTTCAAGCTCCATGTAACAGTTATGAAATCTCTTCAAGATTTTAGTTGGACACTTTCCGCGGGCTTAACTCATTGTGCCCGAGGTACGACATACCCACGTTTTTCAGTTATCCTCTGAGGACTACGTTACAATTCAGGAGACAGATCGACCATGATAGTTCAAGGGTGGTGACAGAATAGCTTGGCGCCTATAGGCGCCAAGCTATTCTGCCACCACCCTTGAACTATCATGGTCGAGCCCTATCTGCCTGTGGTGTCTCGTGGGCAGAATGAATTAAATTCACTGTTTTGCGTCGAAAGACAGTAGATGTTCCATTAATTACCAGTAGGTAAAAAATTGCGCGTCTTCTGATTGCAAAACTGTTGCCTGGACAAACATGCAATGTCGCATGTTTTCCGTGTTTTTATCCACTATCTGTGTCGAAAGACTAGAGGTAAATCAGCAATAAGTCAAAAAGAGCGTGTCTATTAATTCTAAGCACTTGATTAAAAGCGCCCGGACAAAATATACGATTTGTGCATGTTTGTCCGGGCTTTTAATCCACTGTTTGCAAGCGTAGAAGGACGTGCAGTTTCTTCTGTTTTCCGAACAAGGTCTAATGTGTTAACAAAATTTAAACTAAAAATTGAAAGCTCAAGGGCACTTTGTCGTCTTTGTCGTCGTCATAAAAAAATACTGTGACTTACAGGCAGAGATTTGGCACCTGCGCCCCTTGGCCCCCTTGCTGCACTGGCACTGTCCTGTGGTCTGGCTGCACGTGCCGAACAGAAACTGGCAGCTGGTGGACGGCCGCAGGCAGGTGAACGGGATGACGTCTTCATTACAGACAAAAATCAAACATTAATTCAAATCACCACACGTTCACGTTGCTTTGGTATTATTACATCCGTCACATGGCAGCACTGGCTAAATTATTGTGTGTATCCGAATGTGTTACAATTATCTGATATTGCCATCTTAACGAAGTCTTCTGAGTTACATTATCAGTTATTGGTGGCAGGGGTTTGCTACACGGACCCTTTTTGGAATGAGGGATGTCAAAGAAGGCCTTCCGGGTACAATGGTTTCATTGACCTCCCTCAGACCTACAAGGGTCCGTGCAGCAAGACCCTGCTACCTATAACATATTTGTTTTCATTCCTCCACTCTTTTCGTAAAAGAAGTCAAGAAGAAATCTTCCGACCTGGATCACGCTAGACATGACTGACTTCAAAGGAATATACGTGAATACATAATACACTTATGAGGTTGGTTTTTTTTTTTTTTTTTTTTTTAATCTTTCATGACGTTGCTTTCTCCAGTGGCATGCCTGTTGATTAGAACAACGCTAAGTAACTTTATACTTTAGAACGTTGTGGTGATCTTTTAGAGAACAAAACTGGCATCCAAGACGCGTCATATAAAGGGCTACAATACGTCCGCCATTAGTCGCTACGAGGGTTTTTGTAGCGAGGTCACATGGTACAGTTTGCGCAAAAGTACTTGGTCGTTTGACGTAGTGGTGAAAACTAAGTACGATATTGTAAGTTACTAGTAGAAGGGAGTTGCTCTACGGATCCTTGCAGGCATGAGGGAGGTCAATTTGACAATTGCACCCCAAAGATGTCCGGCCTTCGGGGTAGAATCGTTAATTTGGCTTCCAAAATGCAGGTCATTCATACAGGATCTTATGACACTGGGGGAAGGAACAACCCCATGATGCGCGATACTGCTTCACTGAACTACAGTTTGCAAGAAGCTTAGCTTCTCATGAGCTCCCGCAGATTGCGAGGGCTGTTGAGAATCTATCCGTCTTGCCAACATTATTTACATGAGTTGATGACGCCAGCATGATGCCAGTATGAGACGACCAAACGTCTCAGAGCCCGGAATACACAATCCGGAAATCGGATGAAAGTCGGAAGTAAGTCAGAACTGTGCGTGATTCCAAGAAAACAGTTAACCCATTTAGCCCCAACGCGCAACAGCAGGAGTTTGATCGACCATGATAATTCAAGGGTGGTGCCAGATCAGCTTGGCGCCTTCAGGCTCCAAGCTCATCTGGCACCACCCTTGAATTATCATGGGCGAGCCATCCCATACAGCTGGTACAGAGTCGCTAGGTAACACCTCCGAATTTTGTGAATTGCGTCCGCAGGGTTAAATAGGTTACTAAAAGCTCAGACAAACATGCGATATCGCATGTTTGTCCGAGCTTTTAATCCACATGTTTGGCCGAAATGAGCAGTTTTGACCTACTTCTGTTTTTCGAACACCGACGTTTATTAACTTATTAACCCTACTGCCGTATTTCCCAAATTTTGGAGGCGTCATCTAATGACTATGCACCAGTTGCAGGAGATGAATCGACTATGGTAATTCAAGGGCAGTGCCAGATTAGCTTGGCGCCGACAGGCGCCAAGCTAATCTGGCACTACCCTTGAATCATCATGGTCGACCCATCTCCTGCTGTAGGGGGCCGGGGCTGAATGGGTTAAGATACAAAGTACGCCTACCTAAAGTAGCAAGCTGAGGTGTGGGAGTCGTGGCAGAAACATTAGTTGTGATAGGCGACTGCGTTGTAACTCTTTGCGTTGTGGTGGCAGCCACGGTCGTCACCCGTTGCGTCGTTGTTTTCACTGGTGCTGTTGTCACTGGCGGCGTTGTGACTTGTCGCGTTGTGAAGGCTGTGGTAGTAGTGGCTGGCTGAGTAGTGGTTGGCTGAGTTGTACCTGGCTGGGTTGTGGCTGGCTGGGTAGTGGCTGGCTGAGTTGTACCTGGCTGGGTAGTGGCTGGCTGAGTTGTACCTGGCTGGGCTGTGGCTGGCTGGGTAGTGGCTGGCTGAGTTGTACCTGGCTGGGTAGTGGCTGGCTGAGTTGTACCTGGTTGGGTAGTGGCTGGCTGAGTTGTACCTTGCTGAGTTGTAACTGGCTGGGTTGTGGTTGGCTGAGTTGTACCTGGCTGGATAGTGGCTGGCTGAGTTGTACCTGGCTGGATAGTGGCTGGCTGAGTTGTACCTGGCTGGGTAGTGGCTGGCTGAGTTGTACCTAGCTGGGCTGTGGCTGGCTGGGTAGTGGCTGGCTGAGTTGTACCTGGATGGGTAGTGGCTGGCTGAGTTGTACCTGGTTGGGTAGTGGCTGACTGAGTTGTACCTTGCTGAGTTGTAACTGGCTGGGTTGTGGTTGGCTGAGTTGTACCTGGCTGGATAGTTGCTGGCTGAGTTGTACCTGGCCGGGTAGTGGCTGGCTGAGTTGTACCTGGCTGGATAGTAGTTGGCTGAGTTGTACCTGGCTGGGTAGTGGCTGGCTGAGTTGTACCTGGCTGGGTAGTGGTTGGCTGAGTTGTACCTGGCTGGGTAGTGGTTGGCTGAGTTGTACCTGGCTGGGTAGTGGCTGGCTGAGCTGTACCTGGCTGGGTAGTGGCTGCCTGAGTTGTACCTGGCTGCGTAGTGGCTGTCTGAGTTGTACCTGGTTGAATTGTACCTGGCTGGGTTGTACCTGGCTGAGTTGTAGCCCGTTGCGTTGTAGCTGGCTGAGTCGTGCCTGGTTGAGTTGTGGCGGGTTGTGCAGTGGGCTGGGCTGTAGTTGGCGCTGGGGTAGTCACTGTGGTTTAAAATAAAATAATAATAATAATAACAAAAATAGCAACAATAATAACAATAACAACAAAAATAATAATAACAACAACAATACAATAATAAAAAATAATGAATAAGAAAATGAAAAAACAGGAACATTAAAATTTGTCACATTTTTTTAAAATTAAAATCCTCGACGATTGCCAAGTCGTGTGCTGATCTGTAATTGTGGACCTTACGGCTCTAGAGCCGTATGGTCCAAAATCACAGACCGGCGCACATATACGAAAAAAGTATTTCCAGTACTTCCGCAATAAATACCTTCCAAGTCCGTAATGTTTTGATTCAGTCGTCACGTCTTTCATTAAGAAAATCCCAACAAATAAACATACACGCTTACAAGAGATAATCACAACACATCTTTCGAGTCAAATAGTGTTTTCAAAATTAACCATTTACGTGTCGGTAGCGGTTTTTGCCGCGATGGTTCCTGTAGGAATCATCGCGACAAAAACCGCTACCGACATCCAAAGGGTTAACATACAGACAAGAAAACAATACACTGCTTCTCTTCGGGAAAATGAAAGACATGCAGTGGATTGTTCTTGTTGTTGTTGTTTTTTTTGCTTTTTTGTTAGTTAGTTTTTTTGGTCTATATATATGTCCATTTTGAAAAATCTTGCCCCCTCGGAAGGTGTTTCCTTCTTTGTTTGGGGTTTCTTTGCATTTTACATGCTTGGCAGTGCCCTTTTTCGTCTTAACTCATTCGAGACGTGCCGCATCCGGATACGCGGCTTGCAGCCGCGTATCCGGATGCGGCACGTCTCGAATGATGTTAATGGCGTTTTAAGTTTTAATGAGATGCATGCATGCCTACTGTCAGTAATTTGAGACGTACCCGGGCAGGCTACTGGAGCAATAATGTTGTCAATGGCCATGTCTCCTGTATCACCAAGTCCTTGTGTTGCCTCGAACAGAACCTGCGCGGACAGAACAGAAACAGAATTACTTAATTGATTATGCAATCTGTTAAACACATGCCATTAATTCATTACATCATGGGGCTGGTTTTCTTAAATTTGAATTGCTTTTTGTCCTATGAAGGCTACATTACTGATTAAGAGGTAGATCAACCATATTAGTGCAAGGGTGGTGCCTCAAGCGCCAAGCTATTTTGGCGCCACCATTGAGTGTCATAGTGAAATGTATTTAAGGCAATAGCGTATATGGATGAAAATATAAATTATAATTTTAACCCCTTTACTGCTGCAGGGACTTTTGCGAATATATACCTCTTGCTCGCAAGAAGTTGCCGCAATGGCATCCAATTTGAGGTATTTATCCGGTAATACGGCTGCACGGCTGCTAGGATGCATGTTAAAATGATCCGGTGGATCCAGTGAGATAGACTTCACTATGCTAGTCCTTACTATAAAGGGTTGCGACCTGCTCTTTCCTTACTGTCAAGGGATTCAACCTGCTGTTCTTGACTTGATTCTGATCTAGGAATAACTCGTATTGCCTTTAACTCATTCTGCCCGCGACACACGACAGCAAGATATGCCTCGAACATGATAGTTCACGGGTGGTGGCAGAATAAATTGGTGCCTTTAGGCGCCAAGCTATTCTGCCACCACCATTGAACTATCATGGTCGATCTGTCTCCTGAATTGTAATGCTGTCCTCAGAGGATAACTCCAAAATGTCGGTATTTCGTACCTCGGGCACAATGAGTTAACACACTTGACACTGACAGTCACGCTTCAGAACCGAGTTGTGGCATTAACCGTTTCACCGCCAGCGGGCAGAGATTGTCTTTGTAAATCTAACGTCGAAGGTCCTCAGCCGTCACGGGGACATAGATAAAAAGTGCTTTCAACAAGAGGCATAGATCATCATGAGCCCCCGCAGTTGCGGGGGCTCATGAGAATCTATACCTCTTGCATTTGTCTGACGTTCAAATTTTTTTCTCCACAGTAAATGTTTTATATTTACTTAAAGAGGATGAGCGTCCATGGTGTTTTGCCTGTGACGAGCAGTTTTCTGTTCGACACTTTTTGCTGTATTGTGCCGATC
The DNA here is from genome assembly GCA_036245525.1 of Semisulcospira habei. Taxonomy (NCBI): domain Eukaryota; kingdom Metazoa; phylum Mollusca; class Gastropoda; family Semisulcospiridae; genus Semisulcospira; species Semisulcospira habei. The sequence goes on along the minus strand of BTPG01000001.1, from coordinate 335,021,507 downwards.
TAATTGACACGAGATATAAACACTTCACAGCAGACTCCTTGAAGGTTTTGTTTCGGGATGTTCCCCCGGACAAAATCTTCAATTTCTTGAGAGAATGCAATATTTTTAACTATATCTGAGCATTCATAGACTGTGAATTTCTTTATTTTGCCCTTTCTGAGAGTCTATAAACATTTCTTTTAAATACTCGTGCGACATTTTAGCCTGACATATTTTAAGATATATTTACATCTTGTCTTAAGACATTGAAACCCCAATAACTACTACTACCAAAATCTCACCCTGACTGGAAGTCCGGCATTGCCAAGGTCAAAAGTCACGGTTTTCCAGCCTTGTCCCTGATTGCCTGTGATGCTGAACACCTCCACCTTGTTTTCCAGCGTGCGTTCCGCAGTGTACACGGCTAGCTTGTTGATGGCCGCCCCGTACATGTGGTAGCTCATTAACATACACGTGGCAGTCGCGGTAGGAATGAAGGCGGGTGTGGCCAGCACGGCCTTGTCGGTCAGGGCAGTCCCGTCGGACGATTCGAAAAACATGTAATATCCTGAGAGAGAAAAAAAAATCAAATCAAACGCTTGTTAAAAGTTTCAATCATATTTTAGGTTAATATTTCCATTAAAATTCCCGTCAAAATGTCTATCAAAATATTCATCAAAATGTCTATCAAAATATTTATCAAAATGTCTATCAATATTTCCATCAGATGTAATGCAGTGCTCAGAGGATAACTCCAAAATGTGGGTATTTCTACCTCGGGCACAATGAGTTAAACATATTGAGTGAACCTATATTCTGAAGAATATAATAGGAGAGATGTCTGTCTTAATTTATATGTACACCAAGCTCGTGAAGACAGTAACGACACTGGCCCTAGCAATATTTAGTACCTGAGTTATATGGTTTGTGTCATGGTAAACGTAGGTTCAAGGGTTTCCTTCTTGGAGGTCGGAATAATAGTAATAGTCTCTAGCTCGTGCCAGCAAAAGGCGTAGATTCTCATGAGCCCGCTCGCCAGAGCGGGCTCATGCGAATCTATGCCTCTTGCAGTTGTGTGGTTGTTGTTGTGTGGGTGTGTTTCTGTTTGTTTTTTTGGGTGGGGGTTCTTTTTTGTGTCGGCTGTACAAAGATTAAGCAGTGGGCTTGCTGAATCGAAAGTTTAGCTAATTTTATTTCGTGTGTGTTAAAAGATTCGCAGTGGAAACATCATTTCTCCTCAATAATAATATTAATAATAATAGTAACAACAATATAATAATAATAATAATAACAATCATAATATAATATAATATAATATAATATAATATAATATAATATAATATAATATAATATAATATAATATAATATAATAATAATATAATATAATATAATATAATATAATATAATATAATATAATATAATATAATATAATATAATATAATATAATATAATATAATATAATATAATATAATATAATATAATATAATCTTGGCTTGACTTCGCGAACGAAGATTCTATAGGGCTTGCCCACGTCGTCTGCAGGCATTTTCGTGGCTGCGGAGGCCAATCCGGGACAGACAGGTTCGACCGCAGTGGCTACAGGGGAAGGTCTGGTCAGGGTTCTGAGTTATGACAACTCTGTTTTTTCTTCTGAGCCGCTTGTCCTTAAGGTTAGCTCTGCGAGAGTCCTCAAATGAGACGGCTGACTTGTGAATGGTGGAGCGCCAGGTGTCACGGTCCGCAGCAAGCGAAGACCACTGGCGGTGGTCGATTTGGCAGGCACTAAGTGACTTCTTGAGACCGTCTTTGTATCTCTTCTTTGGTGCCCCTCTGTCTCGGTATCCAGTGGCGAGCTCGCCGAACAGAGTGATCTTGGGTAGGCGATGATCCTCCATCCTGGAGACATGCCCCGCCCAGCGAAGCTGTGTCCGCAGCAGCAAAGCCTCGATGATCACATTTTCCGCCTGTTCAAGGACCTCGACGTTGGTGACATAGTCACTCCAGTGAATGCTGAGGATGGTACGCAGGCAGCGCTGGTGAAAGCGTTCGAGGAGTCGTAGTTGGCTGCGGTAGAGGGCCCAGGACTCGGAACCGTACAGCAGGGTGGTGAGGACGACAGCTCTGTACACGCTGATCTTGGTGCCTTTTTTCAGCTGTTGATTGTGCCACACCCGCTTGAATAGTCGCCCGAAAGCACTGTTCGCTTTTGCCAGCCTGTTGTCCAGCTCCTTGTCCAGCTTGGCGTCTGACGTGATGAAACAGCCAAGGTAGGTAAACTGGTGTACAGACTTCAGTTCGGACTCGCCGATGGTGATGTGGGGAGGGCGATGCTCTTCCTTGGGTGCCGGCTGATGAAGGACCTCTGTCTTTTTCAGACTGACCTCAAGTCCAAAGAGCTGGGCAGCATCTGCGAAGCAGGACGTAATGCGCTGCAAGGCTCTCTCTGTGTGTACAATGAAGGCAGCGTCATCAGCGAAGAGCAGCTCACGAATCAGTTGGTCTAGGGTTTTCGTGTGGGCCTGCAGTCGTCTGAGGTTGAACAGGCTGCCATCGAGACGATACCTGATGTACACTGCGTCGTCATCGTCGAGGTCCACTGTGGCCTGCTTCAACATCATGCTGAAGAAGATGGTGAAGAGGGTCGGTGCCAGCATGCAGCCTTGCTTCACGCCGTTGCGAATGGGGAATGGTTCTGAGAGGTCACTGTTTAATCTGACCTGGCCTTGCTGGTCCTCGTGGAGCTGGACGATCTTGTTGAGGAACTTTGGGGGACAACCTAGTCGCTCCAGGATCTGCCACACACCTTGCCTTCTTACAGTGTCAAACGCTTTTGTTAGGTCGACAAACGTTACGTACAGCCCTTTGTTCTGCTCGCGGCACTTCTCCTAAAGCTGTCTCAGCACAAAGACCATGCCGGTGGTACTCCTTTTGGCTCTGAAGCCACATTGGCCCTCTGGGAGGTGGTCTTCAGCGATGGCAGGTACCAGCCGATTCAGGAGCAACCTTGCGAGAATTTTCCCGGCAATGGACAGCGGGGTGATTCCACGATAATTAGAGCAGGCAGACTTCTCTCCTTTGTTTTTGTACAGGGTGATGATGACTGCATCACGGAGATCCTTTGGTAGTGTTCCTTTTTCCCAGCAGCAGAGAAAGAGGTCGTGGAGCTTGTTGTGCAGTGCTGGGCCTCCATGTTTTCAGGTCTCTGGCGGGATTACGTGAATGCCTGCTGCTTTGCCACTCTTGAGCTGGTGGATGGCTGTGAGGGTCTCTTCGGCGGTGGGCGGTTCGTCCAATTCAACCTTTAGTGGAAGGTGTGGGATTTGGAGGATGACTGTTTCTTGAACAGTGCGTTCAGCGCCGAAGAGGTCCTGAAAGTATTCCGACCAGCGGTTCAAGATGGAGGTATTATCTGTGAGGAGTGCCTGTCCATCAGCGCTTCGCAGGGGACTTTGTACCAGGTGCCTAGGGCCATACACTGCTTTCAGTGCTTCGTAGAAGCCCCTGTAGTCACCGTTGTCAGCGCAGAGCTGGGTCCTCTGTGCGAGTCTGGACCACCACTCGTTCTGGAGCTCTCTAAGCTTGAGCTGTAGACTGCTGCAGATGAGGCGAAAGGCAGACTTCTTCACAGGGCAGGAAGGCTGGGCTAGGTGGGACTGGTGGGCGGCTCTTTTTTTTTTTTTTTTTTTTTTGCTAGAAGTTCCTGGATCTCTACGTCGTTTTCGTCAAACCAGTCTTTGTTCCTCTTTCTAGCAAAGCCCAAGACTTCCACAGAGGATTTTACAATAGCAGTTTTCAGTTGTTCCCAGAGTGTTTCAGGGGAGGAGTCTGCTGGATCAACTGTGTCTTTGAGCATGCGCTGTAAATCAGCCTGAAGGGCAGCTTTATTGTCGTCACGCTGAAGGCTGGCAACATCAAGCTTTTTCTTGGGGGGCCCCCTTTCTTGGGTTTCAGCTTGAGGCGGAGCCTAAGTTTGCAGCGAACAAGGCGGTGGTCAGTCTGCGCTGGGCATCACTCTGGTGAGGAGGACGTCACTGCGGTCCCTCTGACGCACTAGGACATAGTCGATAAGGTACCAGTGCTTGGAGCGAGGATGCATCCAGGTGGTCTTTCGATTGTCCTTTTGCTGGAAAGTAGTGTTGGTGATGACAAGTTGCTGCTCTGCACAGAGCTCCAACAGTAGGCGACCATTGTCATTGCAGTTCCCAACGCCATGCTTGCCGAGGACTCCTTTCCAGGCTTCAGAGTCTTGGCCCACTCTGGCGTTGAAGTCGCCAAGGATGATGACTTTGTCGTCTGCAGGGGTGCTCTGCAGGAGGCTGCGCAGGTCAGAGTAGAACTTGTCTTTTTCTGCAGGCTCTGCCAGGAGGGTTGGAGAGTACACACTGAGAAGGGTGGCGTATTGCTGGTGTCTCAGTGGGAGGCGCATGGACATGATGCGGTCGGAGTGACCCGTTGGTAGGTTTTCCAACTTAGTCGCAATGGGGGTCTTCACCATGAAGCCCACGCCTGAGAGCCGTCTTTCTGATGCAGGCCTGCCTGACCAGTAGAGGGTGTAGCCAGCGCCAAGTTCTTGGAGGCTGCCTTCCTCCGTAAGGCGTACTTCGCTGATCGCGGCGATGTCGATGTTTAACCTCCGCAATTCATGGGCAATGAGGGCGGAGCGACGTTCAGGGCGTCCGCTGTCTGCTGTGTCGAGCATGGTTCGGATGTTCCAGCATGCTACGTTGAGTCCGGTCGTGGTCGTCATGAGAGTGGATCCATTGTTTTTTCTTGTTTTCTGACCGCATGAGAAGATGCCCGTTGACCGCGGCTAGCCAACTGGGGTTACGAGGGGATGAGCTTTGGTTATGCCACCTTTTCTAGGCCCCTCTCCGTGTGGAGCAAGCAGTGCTGTCCCTAGAGAAGGTCGTTCAGGGTGTGCCGAGTGACGTTGTCATCCCCAGGTCAACATCAGGCGACCAATATCCTGTACCGCCTGCATGCAGGTTTGAGACTGCGGCTTCCAGTGACATCTTTCACCTGCCGTTTTGCCCCTTGCCCATCGCTACAAGTTCAGTGTCATAGTCCGTGGGCGTTTCCTAAAGCCTGCGCGGTGGAGCTTTTTGGTGGAGTGCAGTGTGCGCAGTACTGGCCCCACCCTTTAAACCCTTGGTTCGTTTGCCAAGCTGGGACGGTGGCATCGAGGTCCTCGGGTCGTAGGTTTTATATCAGACTGTCCTTGTCTTAGTCTCTGGCTCAAAAGCCTTCCCCGGAGACACGGGGGCTTTGATGTCAGGGGTTTCCTCCCTTAGCCTTTCCGCAGCCAAGCGGCCAGGCCTGCAAGGCAGCAGGGGACTCGTGGGGGCCGGGGTCGTCTATGTCCCGTGCAGATGTGAACATCTGCCCACTGCCCAGACGGTGACACTTACCAGAGGAGAAAAATCCAACGCCGGAACCCGGTATCGAACCTCGCACCTTTGGCATTGGAGGCAGACGCCTTAACCACTGCGCCACTTCCCCGCCTTAATAATATAATATAATATAATATAATATAATATAATATAATATAATATAATATAATATAATATAATATAATATAATATAATATAATATAATATAATATAATATAATATAATATAATATAATATAATATTATTATTATTATTATAACAAATTCAATCTTACCTGAACCTGAAACGTCGGCGTCCGGCCCGGTACTAGACGTAGGAGTGGGACCAGTGAAGCGTATCCAGTCCAGCTTGTCTGTCGTCAGCTGCTCGTAGCCGCAGGTGTTAGTGTCGAAGTTACAACTGACGTCATCTACAATGCATATACGTCAAAAGTTAGGAGCGAGTGGTATATCGGGAATGAGGATTTGGTTCTGAAAATTATGACTAATTAAAGTAAACAGAGCTTGAGCCCTCTTGCTCATGAGGCCACAGGAAGTGGAAGCAGTAATGGCGGCTATATGCTGTAGCGTACGCGTTGTATTTTTTAATATAAAGGTAGGTGAAGTGGAAAATATTTCTAATGACTCAAAAACAAACTGTAATCTGATGTAATCTTAACATGGGCTATATTAAACAGTTCATTCGAGACGTGCCGCCTCCGGATACGCGGCTTAAGCCGCGTATCCGGAGGCGGCACGTCTCCAACGAGTTAACCAATTTCTAGACACTCAAAATTCTCAAATATTTTCGCGGGGAAAGAGACGGAAGAACAATAGAAGAATCAAAAGACGAGGGGTGGAGGAAGAATGGAGGGAGGGTTGGACACGAATCTATTACGAAGAGACAAAAGAAATTCGACATCTTTTGAATCATCGGAAACACTTTAGTGTTTCCACTGATTCCCTAAATGTCGCATTTCTTTTGCTCCTCAGTATACGTTTAAAGCGCGCAAAAGCAAAAACCGATCTCAAAATACCTTACTGTCGTAAAATTACACTATTCTAGTATACAGTTTTTCTTTCATTCCTCCTTCTTTCTTTTTTCTGTTTTTTACAAAAGGTCTGGGGGGGGGGAGGGCAGGTAGGTGAGTGTCCAAGACTATTGGGATGCCAACGCCCCTTCCCCTGAACCGCCCCTGGGGCCAGTTGCATGAGTGAGCTTCTTCCTCGCCAGCCACTAATCAAGGTGCTCTGCTGTAGCGAAGCACCTTGCATAGCGGAGCACCTTGCTTAGTGGCTGGCGCAGGAAGAAGCTCAGGACTAAGCTCACCCATGTAACTGACTCCTGGAGTTTAACACCAAAAACCATTAAAAAATTCTCACTTCGAAAAAGTGTGGTTGTAAGGGGCAGAGTCGTGGTAAGGGTTGTCACTCCTGGTGCTAACGTTGTAGACGGCCCGCGTGTGGTCACTGGCCCCGGGGTCGTGGGTCCGGGGGTGGTGGTTAACAGGAAAGGCCCGCAGGGGGCGGTGGATATCTTGATGTCATCAATGGCGATGTCCGACGCGTAGCCGCTCCCTCGGACGGCTTCGAAGATGAGCTATGAGGAACAATATTGAACCCAGTGAGCAAAAAGTCTTCTCAAGGGCCGACTTCGGCCGCAGTTGGCCCGCGCACAGCCTTATATATATTTTGTTTTAATGAAGCTTGAGATTTTTTTAAATATTAGATCTGTAATGCCTTCATAAAAGCCGCGTATAGCTCCCTGACATGATTAATATATGCCAGTGGCCGACATAGCCGTCAGCATAACTATTCTTAGAACCCTCACCCGGGTCTGCCCTGGTGGACTTGGGTGGGGCTAACTACTTTTTAGTTCCCAGGGTCACCCTGGTCAGGCCCACAGGGTGGGTTTTCCCCTCTATTCTGGTTCATGTGTTTCTGTCTACCCTTGTTCCATTCACCTGTATTTTCTTTTTTTAAACTCTCCCTACTGTCTGCGCTGCCTGTAGATCTTGATATCGGATGTGTGTTGCTAAATGGTCTTAGGTTTATTTAGTGTATTAGACCGTCTGGCGACATACAGTTAATATTCTGTTCAGTTTTTTTTTTTCACAAGCAGTGCAGACACGTACTGAGAAAGTCTTGTTGCTGTCGGGACGTTAAGCAATGTACAACCAACCAACCCATTCTTAGAAGTTTTAGTAATTTAAGGTTGTAATATCCTCTACTTCTGTGATCACTTTGTCCGAGGATGGGACAGTTCCTAAGTTGGGACCCAGCAACACTCCCTTCGTCTTAAATGATCGACAATCTCTTAAGGGACTTGATCGGTGACATAAGCGACAGAGACAGAGTTGCAGTTCTTGAGACAGGAAAGTTGTCTCCTGGTGACACAAAAAGTGTCTGACTTTGCGACCATAAAGAGGTCAAAGCTGTCGAACGTGTTCTTCTTTACGCGGCTCCGAGATGACTTTGGGATGAATAAATAGACGGAGTGGTCATTCTTGGACTTACAGATCGTGATCGTTGCTACGCGTCTGTCCACATAACTTGATTGAGTACACGGCGAATTCCTGCCACGGGTGAAAATGAGTAACACAGACGAAAATGGAACTGGCAAGAGGCTTAGGTTCTCATGAGCCCCCGCGGAACGCGGGGGCTCATGAGAACCTAAGCCTTTTGCACGGGTGTAGCTATTGTTGTAGTCATGACATACCATAGCCTGTGGCAGTTATCTACTGGCTCATCGACGTGCCGCCTATTAATAATCGGACAGACTGATATGACCTAGAGTTGACTTCTTGTGCAAGCGATCAGTAGTGAGACGGAAATAAGGTTGACAGTGCCTAGTTCCCTTTGTGTCAGGACTGCTCATAACTCGTCGTTTTTCTTTCTTCTAGTAACGTGCTGTGGCTGGGGCTAATGTTATAGGGATGACGGAGAATATAGGTCAGCTGGAAGATTGTATAATACCATAAGGCCAAAGGGAACTTAACTGCACTCAACAATGCTGATAAAAACGTATGATAAAACTAAATGTCGAATATAACAACTACAGGCAATGCTTGAAAGAAGAATTTTTTTTATTTGAGCTTTACAAGTTTCGGTCTGATGCGTTTGTTAGACGAAATAGGCATTTGGAGAAAAACAAAGATAAAAGCACAAAGAAACGTCATTCTTTCTTATGTCAACTTTTGAACACTGATTCAGAAACACGGGTTCCGAACACACTATGTCTACCTAAGTTCTGCTGTTTTTGACTTAACTTCGGACAGTTCAGTCCGATTCGGGTCAAGATGGGATTTATGCGCTCGGAAAGACTATACTCCCTTCACTCCACCCATCAGAAGTCTTTCCGGAGTTCCTTTCTCCAAACCTCTGCTCCTAAGGCGATCGACTGTACAAGTGCCCCTTGCTCTGTTACTGAAAATGCTTTCTCATGTTTCTCACCATGTTTGGTCTGCCCACGCGGACAGGGGCTGTGTACAGGATACAGTCCTGATTCGGAATACATGTATGTAATGTTAACCTGTATCATACTAAGGCTAAAAGCTTCAAATTTAAACATGATTGCCATTTGCGATCGACTGTACAAGTGCCCCTTGCTCTGTTACTGAAAATGCTTTCTCATGTTTCTCACCATGTTTGGTCTGCCCACGCGGACAGGGGCTGTGTACAGGATACAGTCCTGATTCGGAATACATGTATGTAATGTTAACCTGTATCATACTAAGGCTAAAAGCTTCAAATTTAAACATGATTGCCATTTGCAAGCTACATTATAGTACTTACATATAAGGATATAGACCAATGGCTTTAGTTCAAGGGTAGTGCCAGAATAGCTTGGCGCCTAGAGGCGCCTAGCTATTCTGGCACTACCCTTGAACTATTTTAGTCAAACTTATTTCACACAATGGTGTATTCCGAATGATAAGGGGTAATCCGTGACCTATTTCGCCCGTACCGTAGTACTCCCCAGATACTCCCACTCGGGGAGTACGCCACAAGTACACTTCTATTCAAATGAAATGCTTTGCATCTCATTTGAATACAAGTGTACTTGTGGCGTACTCCCCGAGTGGGTCTATCTGATGGATACTCTCAAAAATGATACTTTTGTTTTTTGTATTTGCTTACCCGAACTGGTGTAGGTGTGTTGACCACTGCCTGTATTTCAAACCAAGGTTTTCCCTGGTCCCCCGTCAGCGTGAACACAACGGCAGTGTTGTTCATGTTGTTGGGTGGCGCGGAGTAGATGGTCAGTGATTTTACCTGTTCAATAAAAGTTTGTTTATATTATTATATAATGACTGGTATCATTATTATTATTATTATTATTATCACCATACTCGTTGTCATTATATTATTATTATTATTATTATTATTATTATTATTATTATTATTATTATTATTATTATTATTATTATTATTATTATTATTATTATTATTATTATTATTATTATTATTATTCCCGCGTTCCACGTCTGAGGTCAGCCCTGTGTAGGTTAAAGACAGTAAGTCCTTTTGTTTTCACGAAAACGGACTTACAGTCTGTATGCCTTCCTAGGACAGAAATGGTATATAGGCCTTATTAAATTACTGACCTGTGTGCCATACATACTGGCCCACACACTGATGCAGTAGTAAGGGGAGGCTGTGGTCAGAACTGGAGAAGCTAGCAGCGCCTTGTCACCGGGGGCAGCAGGGCTAGCCTCCATGTAGACATAGTAACCTGCAATTATAGATTATACAACATAACACATATACTATTAACCCTTTGCGTGTCGGTAGCGGTGTTTGTCGCGATAATTCCTACAGGAATCATCGCGACAAAACCCGCTACGGACACGCAAAGGCTCATTGTAATTTATAATAAATAACATTGGTCAGGTTTACCTTGAATTGTTGGTATGTTATTGTGTCTCCGAGGCGCACATATCCATCTATTTCAAGATGCTCAAGGCGCCGCAGGGATGAAAGCTGGAACTTTAAAATCCTGCTGCTACTAAATGCTACTTTATGTGCAAACCTCCACCCTCCTATTAACTTTGGTGCATGCGATTATCTCTGTTTCCATTCCACCGGCTCTAACGGGCTTTCTCTTTTCGAGTAGTGGTAACTTGAATTTTTGATGTGCGCACTTGATGATTATGCGTGCTGTACACACCAAGGCAAGACAGGCACCGTGAGCCGAGTCTGTACGCAAATTTGACTCGAAGTGAATGAGGAAAAGTCCACATCCTATTCTTGCCTACTAGAGGGTTCGAACCCGAGATCTTACGACTGCCAGTGCAGTGTCTTATCCACTAAGCTACGTCCCCATTGTTTCGACACCATCGGGATTTTGTTTAACTCATTCTACCCCAGACACACCACAGCAAGATAAGGATCGACCATAATAGTTCAAGGGTGATGCCAGAATAGCTTGGCGCCCATGGGCGCCAAGCTATTCTGGCATCACCCTTGAACTATCATGGTCGATCTGTGTCCTGCACTGCAATGCAGTCTTCAGAGGACAACGGCAAAATTGAAGGATTTCGGTCTTGGGGTAGAATGAGTTAAAGAAAATTCAAAGTCCAAAACTTTAACGTTAGTTTCGAAAACTGCGAGCAAGGCGCCATATCAATTGTTATAGACGCTTAATTGGCGGAAGAATGTAAACACCTCCCAACAGCAAGGCGCAATAACTTCATGAGCGCCCGTAAGGTGCGGGTGCCCGTGGGGATGTCAGTATGCCTCTTGCTGACACCATGTTGTGTGCACGTTACTTGGCTAAGGGGGGGGGGGGGGGGGGGGGCGCTTCTCTGCTGTTAGCCCTTATCATTCGGAATACACCAGTGTGTGAAATAAGTTTGACTAAAATAGTTCAAGGGTAGTGCCAGAATAGCTTGGCGCCTCTAGGCCCCAAGCTATTCTGGCACCACCCATGAACTAAAGCCATTGGTCTATATCCTTATATGTAAGTGCTATAATGTAGCTTGCACATGGCAGTGTACTAATTTGAAGCTTTTAGTTTCAGTATGATATGGGTTAAATGATCAAAGATTTAATAAAACATGATTTGCCATCACTGGCAGCGAAAGGTTTACATTATTTATAGAACTGATCGAGCTGTTGAAAGGTAGGGTTTGATTGTAGGCGCGTATGTTAATTTAGCATGCACAGCTCTGTATTAACATATACACGCATTTTTGTCTAGCACAAGCTAATCAGGCACTACCCTTCATCTGTCATGGCCGATGCATCTCCCATCACCGTATCTCCAGTTGAACCCGTTTACTTGCAGTGGACGCATACTTCTGCAATCTTTGTTAATGCAACGCGAAAGAACCCAGAGACGTCTAAGGAACCTGCACACATAATGGTCTTAGCAAGAGCCATAGATATATGCCTCTTGCACGTGGTTGTAGATCGTTTTGTGCCGGTGGTAGATGTGTTAAGTGAACAATTGTATCATACCTGCTGCAGTGCCCGTGGTGTGGTCATTGTCCGGACCGGTAAAGTCTGACGGTGTTTGCCCGTTTCGTGATTCCCATGGCAACTGTGCCCAGCTCAGCTGCTCGTATTTACAGGTGTTTTGGTTGTCAAAGTTACAGTTGAGATCTGCAGAACAATAATTTGAACAGTGAGGTAAAATAAATCGCTCAAACAAACAAAAAAGATGACGGTGATTTTTTAGCCTGCAAGCTAATAGTGACAATTTGGTTAGTGCGGGGTTTTAACGTCCACGGCACCGAAGTGATAATGGACGGCCCTGACGGGCGGGTTATGGGGGACAGGGAAATCTATTGCCTTTGGAGTACGACCTGAACACTGATCAACTCAGGCGCACTGCAACTTTGGCACTTTGATTTACCAGGAACTTAAACGGACATGCTATTGAACAAGCCCGCCTTTTCCCCCTGGGGCCGGGACGGAGATTCGAACCCACGACCCGGCGATTCCCTTCGCTCTGCTGCTCCGACGTTTAACCGCATGAGCTATTTTGGACTCTCAAATCTGGCGAGAAGTCTTGTTTTTAATGGTGTTTCCGCCTTTCAATTTTTTTCTGACGAAAATCTGAAATCTGTATCTCAACAGGAACTGTTCATAAGCGCTCTGTGAAGAAAGTGTCGGATGACGTAAAATGTTGATTTTTTTCTGTTTTATTACGTACAGGTTGCACGCGAGCATTGCCGATAAGAAAAATCAGTGAATAAGGTAAAATACAGATAGAATACCTGTAGTCTTTTTTTTATCGTGTTTGTTTGTTTTTGTCCGTTTGTTTTTGTTTTTTTTTTTTTTTGTTTTTTTTTTTTTTGTTTTGGTTTTCTTTTTCTATACTTTTCTTTTCTTTTTCTTTTTTATTGTATTTCTTTTTTTTTCTTTTTTTTTTTCCTTTTTTTTGGGGGGGTGGGGGGGGGGTGGGGGGGGTGGGGGGTGGGGGCGGTATGTCATATTTTAGTCTTAATTCTTTCCTCTCTCTCTCTCTCTCTCTCTCTCTCTCTCTCTCTCTCTCTCTCTCTCTCTCTCTCTCTCTCTCTCTCTCTCTCTCTCTCTCTCTCTCTCTCTCTCTCTCTCTCTCTCTCTCTCTCTCTCTCCTTTTCTTTTTCCTATTTTATTAAAAATCTTAGTCCTAATTTATCTATTCTTGATATTTAAAAATTTCACATAATGCCAGAGGATTCCAAATCACAGTTGGGACAAATTATGCCTTAATTGTGAAAAAAAAAAAACACCCTCAGGTCCAAGTCGGATTCAACTGGACCGCGCACAAACGTGCGTGGGCCAGTTGAAGCTGATGTAGGCCCTAGCCCCGTTTGCTCACCGGCTGTTGAATCACTCTGGAGCTGGAGCTGTTAAAGGAGGTGAAAGGTTGTTTGACAATATAAAAGTAGCGTTACGATACGGCTCGGTGGATTACACGCGTAGCTACGCTTCTTATCCGCCGAGCGGCTTCGTCACACGACCTTAATATTTGTCCAACAACCCTTTCAGCTCCTTTAATAGCTCCTGTAAGGAGCTACGCGCCTTCTTTTCCAAACTGCAGTAGTTAAGGAACTACGCGCCTTTCTCGCCCTACGGTACCGTCAGTTGCAGACAAGGGGCAGAAGATGACCAGAAACATGCACACTCATACCCACACATACAGTACATGCAAACAGGTCGGCAGACTTACCTACTGGCGCTGTTGTGGTTGTGGTTTGTGAATGTGCTGCAAGAAAGAAGAAAAGAAAACATGTAACCCTTTCAGCCCCAAGGTCCCATTCCTCACAGGTCATTTTGGAGGTGTTGCCTAAAGACTATGCGCCATTTGCAGTAGATGGCTTGACCATGATAATTCAAGGGTAGTGCCAGATTAGCTTGGCGCCGACAGGCGCCAAGCTAATCTGGCACTACCCTTGAATTATCATGGTCAAGCCATGTCCTGCTGTAGGGATCCGGGGCTAAAAGGGTTAAGGATAAGTGTGTGCATGACGTTGCTCAGATTGAAGACAGACATAATATATTGGGATCAGCAGCGTAACGGCGTCACATTTGGAAAATTACAATCCATCTTAAGGGTACACATAATTATTTCACGATATTAGCTATGTTTCATGTTGACATGGACGTATGTGCGACAGAGGGACAGACAGACATATACGCAAACAAGACATACAAACTAGCGGACAGAGACACGGACAAACTGTCAGGCAGACATGCAGGCGGACAGACAGATTGTAATTTCATTATCAAAGCGCACAAGATAAATACATAAAAGATATAATTTATAAATGCTGACATATATTGATGCTACTCACGATAGCATTATTACAAAACATAATTGTATCAAACAATAAATAATAGATACCGATAGAAAACCAATACAAAACGTAAATATCATTGTTAAAAAAAAAGTACCGGTGCCCCGGGGAGGGTGATTTCAAATTCTATTACGCGATAATATCCCATAATGTGTAACTTCCATGTCATAAAAATGTCAAAACACTATAGATTTATCACCGAAAGTTTGATAGATTACGAATTTCATTTATCGTCGTGACATATACCAATTACCCCCGCAACAAAAGGTCAACTTTTCAAAATGTCCCTGGGCTGACGTCGGTTTAGTTGGCCCGAGTACGGCCGTGTGCGGGCCATCTAAAGCTGACATCGGCACGAGGACATTTTGCTCACCAAGATGACGTGGACTGACACTGATAGGTCATGAAAACAAGCTTCAAAACGGTCGATTAATCAAACATCAATCAAGCTGCCAGTAAAAAGAAAGAAAAGAGAAAATACTCCATCTCCGTTAACTCATTCTACCCCAGACACACCGCAGCAAGATCTGGATCGACCATGATAGTTCAAGGGTGATGCCAGAATAGCTTGGCGCCTATGGGCGCCAAGCTATTCTGGCATCACCCTTGAACTATCATGGTCGATCTGTGTCTTGCACTAGAGTGCAGTCTTCAGAGGACAACGGTAACAATTGCGGATTTCGGTCTTGGGGTAGAATGAGTTAAGTGATAGCGTCACATCATAAGTAACCTTTTGTCATTAAAAGACAATGATAAGTTCACTGTTTGATATATGCGTAGGACTACCCTCCTTCTTGGTCCTTGAATCTTTTTTTCTAAAAAGTCGGGTTTCAATAAATAAAACACTTTCAGTGAGTTCTTCGCACTTGTTTGAAACATCTCAGTCTATGTGATTTATTCCATGGCATTTGACGTTTGAATGCTATAGATTAGAATTAAAATTTGTGTAGGTCTACGCACAAAATACACAGACATTTTTCCATTGCAATTTTAATATCGACACCAATTTACCGGCATTTTTTTCATTTGCATTTCATCCGGTTAATCAATTATATATATATATATATATATATATATATATATATATATATATATATATATATATATATATATATATATATATATATATATATATATATATATATATATTCCTTTTTTAATCAAAAAGCAAAATAAATAATAAAACTGTATTTTCAGCACGAGAGCATTTATCATTAACAGCTCTATATGCACGTTTGTAACAAATTTTGTAATATATACCGGATTTGTATAGTACTGTATCCATAAAAACATTGTGGTATATTTTTCAAAAAGCCAAGGCAAAAATTAATCATCCTCGCTTTTGTTTTTCGAAAAAAAAAAAATAAATAAAATAACATAAAATAAAATAAAATAAACGTTCCGTCAACTTACCCAGATGTGTGCAGAAAACGGCCACCATTAATCCAATCATATTTCGTCTTCCGTCCATGTTTGTTTTTAGCATAGTTTCATATTGTTCTTTGTGTTTAAAGTTTCTCTTCGTTTCTTGAAACACAAATGTTTCTATCTCTTCGCGGGCTGGAAGCGAAATGGAGGAACGAACAGCAACTCCGAACAGATATAGTCTCAGGGAACCCGGATCGGCGCCCATGGCCCGCGGTGGCTCAGTCGTAGACTTAAATTCCCATCCACCTCCCCAACAGAGGTTGTAACTGAGTCCATTCTATGACAGTAAGAGGAGAGGAATCTTTTATTTTACGACTGCTGAAAGAGGTATAGATATCATGAGACCCTGCTTCGCAGGGTCCCATGAGAATCTATGCCTCTTGCAGATGGACGGCGTTGGTCGAGAATTGTGTCCTACGTCTCTGGTTCTTGCTCAACGACCATGACCTCGCGCGATACTGAGAGACATATACGCATGCATATATTACTGTCACGTGGGAATGAGCTATTAGGCGTCGCCAGTGTGTTATTGTGTGATGTTCAATGGGAAACGCATTTTTTCCCCGGAAAGTATTTCTCGGTTACAGGAAACAATGTGTTTACGTTGAAATTGGGTAGATTTTGATGATTCACTGGCAAAGAGCTACATTTCATGAACAGAAAACTGCATGGTGAGACAAAATTACGGAACTGTCTATGAGAAGACTTTGAGTGAAATTTCTTTGTGTTAATCAGAGTTGAATCAGTCGATGTTTTGAAACAGACACCCTGAACACCTACGTTGTTAGACTTACTTCCTCACTGCCGAACTATCGAACTGTCCAAGAGCGCTATCCAGCTACAGGAGACATAGATCCTCATGGGCCCCGCAGTTGCGCGGCTAATGAGGATATATGCCTCTTATTGGCACCGCTGTGTATCTGTGTTCCTTGTTCGGTGGGAGCTCTTTGACGTTGAATTAACCCATTCAGCCCTGACGCCCCACAGCAGGAGATGGGTCGACCATGATAATTCAAGGTTAGTGCCAGATTAGCTTGGCGCCTGTCGGCATCTAATCTGGCACTGCCCTTGAATTATCATGGTCGATCCATCTCCTGCAACTGGTACATAGTCTTTAGATGACGCATCCAAAATTTGGGAAATACGGCCGTCGGGCTGAATAAGTTTTTTAAAAAAGAGTTCCAAAATATGGACTGTGACTACTGGAAATACAGGTGAATATTGACATTGATCAGTTTTACATGTATGTATGTTCATACATATACATTTATGAATGTACTAGGACTGCACACAATTTGCATACTAATATTTTACTCGTGTTCCGTGCTGGAGTTCGCAGAGGGTGACAAAAAAGACGGTGTGTCTCATTCACATCACATTTTCACGTACTATCATCAAAGAGAGAGAGAGAGAGAGAGAGGTCGACCGTGCACTCACCCATAACATTTTATCAGGTACCATTATCAAAGGATGGGCTTACCGCAAGCCCTCGGGGTATTTTAATTACTGTATTGCGCCCGTCGAAAGTACCTACCATTTACAATGACGTTTGTTTTGCGTTGTTTTGCTTGTTTACGGAAAATATGTCTTCAAATAGAGTATTTATCATTTATTTTACCGGTGGCCTTTTGAGCTTTGGGAAAGGTCATTGTCGACTGGAGGAAAGAAGGAACCTAGAGTATGGACAAGCAAATATGGTAGATTGCGATAATTATAAGGGCTCATACACTAATAAATAATTTTATTTTCATTCCTACGTCACACAACCAATCACTTTAACGCAAACAGTACCATGTGAAGACGCTACAAAACTATTTGTTGCGACTAATTGCGGACGTGTTGTAGCCCTATTTCTGATGCCTCTTGAATGCCAGTTTCGTTCTATAAAAGATCACCAAAACGCTCTAAAGTACAAAGTTACTTAGTGTTGTTCGAAACATGAAAGATTGTAAATTACGTCATAAGCCAATTATGTATAAATATATGTTCCTTTTACGTCAGTTATATCTGGCGTGATCCAGGTCAGAAGATTTCTTCTTGATTTCTTTTTACGAAAATAGTGGAGGAATGAAAACAAATACGTTATTGGTAGCAGAGGCTTGCTGCCATTGTAGGCCTTGGGGAGGTCAAAGGAACCATTGTAACCCCCAGGCCTTCGGGGTACAATGGTTCCTTTGACCTCCCTCAGGCCTACACGGGCCCTTGTAACAAACCCCTGCGACCAAAAGCTTATAATGCATAATAAGAACGTTTAGTGAGTGCATTTACGTCCTCAGCGTTAACATGGATGAGCCATGACAGTTTAAGGGTAGTGCCAGATTAGCTAATATGGTGCTATCCTTCAAATGTCGTGGTCCTGTTACCTGCAACAATGCTTGTGTATTCAGCAGAGACAGCCTGCTAATTTCGTCAACCGGTTCCCTCGACGTACCAACGCAACATGGAGTCTACGGTCATGAAAGAAAACTAGTCAAGCTTAACAAACAATAACTGACGCTTATATTAACTCATTCGCGGCCAGCCGCATCCGGATGCGGCTGGCCGCGAATGAGTTAACCCATTATACCCCACAACCGAATATCAATTTTTTTTTAGGTGGCACCTTACGACTGTGTGCCAGTTGCATCAGATGGATCGACCATGATAATTAAAGGGTAGTGCCAGGTTAGCTTGGCGCCGACAGGCGCCAAACTAACCTGGCACTACCCTTTAATTATCATGGTCGATCCATTTCCGGCTATAAGGCTTTGGCGCTAAATGGGTTAAATTTGAAAACTGCTCAACAAAGCATGATTATGTAGCAAGCTACATTTTATGAAGTCACTCAGTGATAGTCCGGAACCATACAAAAACAAGTAGTAACAGTTCTCCAAACCATTGGACTCTAAATGTCATGGCGTACATTTCTAAAACATTTGGGCGTGCGACACTGATATAGATGATAACTATCATTGAATGTCTTCACACAAGGAAAGTTGATACGTTGTTTAGCTGGTTTCAAATGTAAACGCGCTCTCGATTTAGTGCGGTTTAAATACTGTTACTATTATCATCATCATCATCATCATCATCATCATCATCATCATCATCATCATCACCATCTTTATTTATTATTAAAATAGCTATCAGCCATTGTTTGATCCGCTTGGCCAGTTTTTTTTTGTTTTTGTTTTTTTCAGAACCGTACACACGCTTCAGCGTTGATACGGCGAGATTCCCAAGCTTTGAATAATGACTTTATGAATATCTTGCGCCATACGAAGAGCGTACTAGCAACAATAAATATGTACAATAAATGTATGGACATCATTTTCATGTCATGTCCTTGCTCAAAACGAATGCCCCTAAGCCCAGCATATGTGTTGAAGCAGTAATAAAATAATAATGAACAGGCATCGTTTGGGGGGTCATGTTCTTGTTGTATACACAAACTTTTCTCGGCGCATCGTAAGCGCTCTTACACTAATATACATATTGGAGTTGAGAAGCAAAGTTCTTGTTCATTACCCCATTCAGCCTTGACGCACTACAGCAGGAGATGGATCGACCATGATAATTCAAGGGTAGTGCCAGATTAGCTTGGCGCCTGTCGGCGCCAAGCTAATCTGGCACTACCCTTGAATTATCATGGTCGATCCATCTCCTGCAACAGGAACATAGTCGTTAGATGACGCCTCGAAAATTGGGAAATACGTGCGCCGGGCTGAATGAGTTAACACCCTTGTACATGCAGCCGCCGCTACTGTAAACAGTACCGGTGGCTGCGTGTACAACGGGGTTAAACATGCTCCTGGCCATAAACGGTGGTCCTCAGATCATCAAAAGACAGTAGACGTGTCATGATGTCAGATCTGGACATATTCATACTACATAGATTCAACTTCTTATGAGATCCTTGTTCGGAGGAAAGCGCATGCAAATCTGCCCTAACTTGACAAACTCCAGCATGTCTGTTTTTTCGGAAAAGCGATATTTTTATGGTATAGACTGAAAATCTTTCTAGTCACAAAAATGGACATGCTGGGATTTTCAAAGAGTCAACATGAGAGCATACATGAGCCAAATAAGTCAGGATAGAGGCACGAAAGCCTCATAATCAAGCTCTCAAATAGTGCGAGGATACACTGCGACTTGCATTTTTTTTTTAATCTTCCACATTGCATGAAGAAAACTTGGCTTTAATTTTTCTTAATAATATTGTGCGTTTCCATCCAAGAGGTTCTTGCACAGAAACGCACAGATGTGTACATGCCAACAGTCCCTGGAGATGTTTTTTCCAATTTTTCTGACACCGAAATGTGTAATGTGCCGCTTGTAGAATATATGGAAGGTTCCTGCAGGTGAGGAGTGCCGCATTTTATGCACAGATCGAAAGGATAGTGGCCACCAGGAAGGGAGGTAAGCAAGAAGGAAGCAGCCTCGGTAACGTTAGGTGATGTCCGCCACACAACATGCCGTATTAATGCGTGCATATAGTAGTCTTCGTAAACGCTTAACCCTTTTCATCTTGACACACCCATCGCTTTGAAAGAAATTTGACTGTGATAGCTCAAGGGTGGTGCCAGAATAGCTTGGCGCCTGAGGCGCCAAGCTATTCTGGCACCACCCTTAAACTAAGACGGTTGATGTATCACGTAATCTGTAATGTAGTCTTCATGGGACGATAAGCAATTTTTTAACACATCAGCCTCCGGATGTAATGGGTTAAATTGATAGTGGATGCAGCATACATTATTTACAGATTCAATCCAAGAAATTAAAAAAAAAAAAATGATTGCGAGCCCTCATTAGAAAGAAAGAAATTTAAAATGTATTTTCCATTGTGCACTATTTTACTTTGCTTATTTAATTTTAATTAGTTTGCTTATGAAGGAATATTTCACCTTTCCGTGCTAAAAGTACAATTGAACAGTTTGAGTTCAGAAGGGTTTATAATCTGGTCTTTAACCCGTTCAGTGTCGAAAAAAATTGTACACACCCAACCGCAAGAGGTACAGACCCTCATGAGCCCCAGCAGTTGCGGGGCCTCATGAGGATCTATGCCTCTTGCTGGCATCACTTTAAATCCTTGTTCCTAGGACAGCTACGGCCTGTTGATGTTGAACTGACCGAAGACTGCAGAAACACAGTTTCCGTCCACGGGCACTGAAACGGTTAAAGCGCCATTACGCATCAATCTGAAGACACATTTTAGCACCGTTTGTGTTTGTTATGCCTTGTCGACACACCCAACGAACTTTAACAGCAGTCTGGACACGCAGCAAAAGCACACGGCGTAATCGCACGTATTTATTCTGCGCTGCCTTTAGCGTGTCAATCTATTTTTAGCTGTTTCTCGTACTGAAAGCGTTGTGTTTCTAGAGCGGAGTGGATTCATTGTCAGGTTACTTGGTGTAAAGATGACGCAGGCTGAACTCGATTCTCTCGTGTCTAGATAAACCATAACTAGACCTGTGTTTAGAGTTTCGTAACCATCTGTTACAAAGGTGTATCTTTCAACACTTACGGCGGTAGTGGGCCTGCAAGGAAATGTATTACAATGAAAGTCTCGCTTTTTACCAAAATGAACTAACTGACGTTTGCCTAACCTTGGCAGTAGAGGGTTCTGTCGTTGCAAGATCGTAAACTGAAAAGAAATAAACAAACCGATCTCGACGTGCGTGCATGAAAATGAAAAGCTGCCTATGTTTGGCACAAGCGGCTGTGTCCATTTTTAGATGAGTGAGATTTTCATTCTATGCGATGAAAATCTAGCATTTCTTAACGCATTGTGCCCGCGGTACGAAATACCCACATTTTGGAGATATCCTCTGAGTACTCCATTACACTTCAGGAGACAGATCGACCATGATAGTTCAAGGGTGGTGGCAGAATAGCTTGGCGCCTACAGGCGCCAAGCTATTCTGCCACCACCCTTGAACTATCATGGTCGAGCCATATCTTGCTGTGGTGTGTCGCGGGCAGAATGAGTTAGAAGAAAATGACACATGGCTTTTGCCAAATGAGGGCAGAACTGTACATTGATGTTTGGATGCAAAGGTTTGCGATTAGCCCTGACTGCATGCAAAAAAAAGACAGACATCCTGGGTCGAGTCACAACACCTGATTCCCCGTAACCCGGACATAAAAACGTAAGGTGGTTAACCCCTTCATTGCTGACAAACGGTTAATCCGAACCAACAGCAAGAGACATAGATCATCATGTAGATCATCAGGTGCGGGTGCTCATGAGGATCCTTGCCTCTTGCGGACTCTTGCTTTGTATCCATCGTCACCGGACGAACGTGTTTATTTGACATTCAATTAACAACAGATTTCATAAACACAGTCCGCAAACACCGACATCGATGGGGTTAAGTAAAAGTGGTCCTTTTGTGCAACATCCTCGACAGACATATGCTGAGGAGCAAAAGAAATGGGACATTTTTGTAAGTGTTTCCGATGATTCCCAAAATGTCGCATTTCTTACGTGTTTCCAGTGATTCCTAAAATTGTCGCATTTCTTTTGCTCCTCTGTATACTAATCACACTTTTTAGGTGTTTCCGATGATTAAAAAAATGTTGCATTTCTTTTGCTTCTCAGTATACAATTCACATTTATGAAGGAAATACGTGTGTATCTTCAACTATTGAGATCTATAGCTTGGAGAAGTTCGCTTCAAGGTTTATTTGTCCAACTTCGTAACCTTTGCTTTGACCTCCAAACACTCACTGCGGTTTAACCTTTTGTCTGTGGGTAGCTGTTTTTGTCGCGATGATTCCTGGAGGAATAAGCCACGTATACTTGGAGGCGGCAATCCTCGAATAATTTAAACGGATTCAAATTCAACATAACAAAGGTACTAAAAAAAGTCTTGTCTAACACAACATAATCAGCAAGGAGAATCGGAGTAGTACTGTGCTAGTAGTAGAGGGGCTGGGAGGGAGGCTGGGGGTGCGGGGCTGTAGGGGCGGGGGGAGAAGAGAACGCATACAACACTCTCACCACTCACCAAAATATCAAACAAAGGTGGGGGGGGGGGGGGGGACAGGGAGCGGGGAGGGAAGGAAACGTGTGTGTGTCGAAACTCGACAAAAAAAAAAATCAAATAGGGAGGAGAGGGGAGATGCAAACACAAAAAATTTGACTTTGTTACAGCATTTTAAAGATTTTTTTTTTTTTTTTTTTTTTTTTTTTTTTTTTTTTTTGGGGGGGGGGCGAAACCGCTGGAACCCCCCCCCCCTACACACACACACACACACACTCCCCCCCCCACACACACACACCCTACACATCCCGATCCGCCCCTGATTATTATCATATTACAAAAGCCGGCATGTCTATTTTTTTTAGTTTATATGACAATGAAAAATATTGCTTTTCTCTCAAACTGGACATACTGGCTTTTCCATGTAGCTCTATGTTATGCATATGTTGACTTTGTTATTTAAAAAAAAAAAGATTTCCAGTGCAAATTTCAAGATTGTCACACGTGGTGATGTCAAGGAATGGTATCCGGCTTTTGTTTTTGTTTGCAAAGCGCACATCCGTCATTCAATCGACGTGCGAAACGCAGTCATCAAGTAATATATTGTACAACAGGGTGAAGCCAAACCTACCAACCCCATTCAGCGCTGAGAAAATGTGAACACCACCCAACTGCAAGCAGTTGCGGGGGCTCATGAGGGTCTATGCCTCTTGCTAACACCACTTTGAATCCATGTTCCTGGGGAGGTCTGGATATATATAACGAAGATTGCAGATACGCAGTCTGCGTCAACTGTTACTGAACGGATTGAAGTTCATTTCATAGCCATTGTACTTTCCCGCCAGTTGTTGGCTGCAGGGTTGATTATCGTTGCTAAAGAGTAGTGACTGATGACTGAGTGAGCTAAAGGTACCCTAAGCGAGCTAAGCAGTGCGCGGGCCAAGCGAGGTCGAAGTCTGCCGGAGGGGGACTTTTTGTCTTACTGTTTGACTGAGCTAGGCGCCTTGAAAGGCATCAATGCAAGCTAACTGCTGTCATTGACCCTTTGCGGCCAAGTTAAACAAGCCCCACTCTCAACCTCCCCCTCCCCCTTCACCCCCTCCCCTCTTCCGCCACTCCCTTAACCCTAGCCACCACCCCATCCCACTCCCCCCCCCACCCCACCCCCACCCCGCCCCCTTATCCCGTATGTAGTTTCCTCGCGGAAAGAGATGCTCATTTTTGCGCGTTGTACAGATCAAACTTTTTTGCCCCCGCCCCTACAGCCCGGCATATAAATCATGAGGACAGCAGTATCAACATGTGTGCGTCTTCCATGATAGGTCCATTTACATCTATGTTCCTTCCTTAAGGAGATCATAAAAGTGTTCGCGTGCTACGGGAAAGTAAAAGGCAGTACTGAGATACTGATCTGCAGGTTGATTTTCGAGACGTATTTCGTGCAGGTGAGATAGCATCTTGACTGACGCACAGCAGTCGAACTGTCTACGTCTGCACTGAGCGTGTGTCAGTTCGCCGAGTGGCTGTAAGTATCTACTAACCAGTACACAGGCGAATCTTTTTAGAGCGGCCATGACTACGCCCATTCCCTCTGGTACATCATTAGTGAGTGGTCATACCACACGCCCCCAGATCTCTACTGACCACTGTCAGTTCATTAACCCTGTCGTCGTTCTTTAACCTTTTGCGTGTCGGTAGCTGCAGGAATCATGGCGACTAAAGCCGCTACCGACACGCAAAGAGTTAAACGTTTATATGGGACCGGGGTGGTTCGATTGGTAGAATGTCGGACTCTCAGTCGATAAGTCGTGGGTTCAAACGCCGGTGGGGTCAAACTTTGTACGGATCCTCGTCATTCGTTGAAATCAGCTTCATGGTGGCAAATGCGATGAGTCCTAAACATTTACGTTTTAATCCTTTGGGTGTCGGTAGCGTTTTTAGTCGCGATGATAAAACGTTTTACTCCTCAAAACCCTGTCATTCCTGTCATATATGATTACAAACAACATCAGAGGCTTTGTGGAAGAGAGGTTTGCCCGCTCCAAACCTATTCATCCATGCACTGCCTGCTTGGGGAGTGACTAATGATACCAATTTGTTGTGTTTGTGCGAACGTTGGGTGTTTTTATTTTTAACGGGAGGGGGAGGGTTAAAGGGGGGGGCTGCTTTTGAAGAACAGGGTACCGCCCTTCAACGCTTAACCCATACAGCCCCGGGACCCTGCAGCAGGAGATGGATTGATCATGATATTTCAAGGGTAGTGCCAGATGAGCTTGGCGCCTGAAGGCGCCAAGCTCATCTGGCACTACCCTTGAATTATCATGATCAATCCATCTTCTCCTGCTGGTACATAGTCGTTAGATAACGCCTCCAAAAGTTTGGAAATGCGACCGTGGGGTT
The DNA here is from genome assembly GCA_036245525.1 of Semisulcospira habei. Taxonomy (NCBI): domain Eukaryota; kingdom Metazoa; phylum Mollusca; class Gastropoda; family Semisulcospiridae; genus Semisulcospira; species Semisulcospira habei. The sequence continues at coordinate 334,996,575 of BTPG01000001.1, read as the reverse complement.
AGGAGGGTTAAAGTGAAAGAACTAAACGACGTACATTCGATAGGATGGGAGCATTTAGCTATCGCATGGAAGTCGCTTAATTCTGGGAGCTAATGGCAAAAGGGCAGTAAGTCCATTTTTGTGAAAAACGAGATTTTCATTCTGTTGCAATGAAAAACTCCCTTTACACTAAAATGAACTTACAGTCTTTTTGCAGTCACAGGGCGAAGTACCTTTTTATCGACGCAGCCCTGATGCGTAACTAGAATCAATGAAAGAATGAATCAATGAATCTTTATTTTACAACGGTGAAGATATTAACACAGTCAGTGACTATGTCATTTTTCGTACCTGCCGTTGCTACAACTACGACTAAGTACAAAATATACATAAAACAGGGACATCAAAGCACAGTGATACAAAATATATAGTCTACTAAACACAAACACACGCTTGCACGCACAAACGCACTTGCGCGCGCGCGTGCACACATACACACACACACACACACACACACACACACACACACACACACACATGCATACACCCACAAACACATACACACGCGCGCACACAGAGAGAGAGAGAGAGAGAGAGAGAGAGAGAGAGAGAGAGAGAGAGAGAGAGAGAGGTACAAGGTACAAGTACCTATGTACTTATGACCTTTCATCTCCGCTGTCAACGGAAGAATTGATGACACAAAAAGTGCGATTTGTTTAACGTCTTGATTAGTCCTTGATTAGCCTTTGCGTCTGTCAAGACATCAAAACACCAACTCACACTACAAATAAACTATCATGGTTGATCCGTCTCCCAGGTCTTAATTATACAGTGTTCTTATCAGAAGATTTTATTGTGTTGATTGCGTCTTGACGCCGTGGAGGTCGAAGGAAAAAGAAAGCGTCCATTAAAACACTTAGTCCTAAAGAAAATGTTCAATAAAGACACGTATAGAATACCAATCATCAGTCAGATTAACAATAGCACACAGAAATACAGATGGACACACGGCGATTCCCGTCATTCGTACGCTCTGTGGTCTGGCGTAGCGTAGCTATTCTGAAGAAGAATAATAGCACGAGCAGCAAAATGACGTCACTTCAAGCTTCACGTCATGGCATCATTAGTCCCACGACGCTGTGTTCATAGTGACGACTCGATGTTATACGTCACTCATCGCAGTACTAACATTAATTTGATGTATCAGAAAATCAAGTTCGCAATTTTCTTGCTGATGATCACGCCTAGGGCTTACAGGTCACAATTTGATCTAATCCTACCCCAGGGCCGTGACAAACAGCAGGCTTATGCAAACACTGTTTATGAAAAATCATGCGGGTATTAATGAGAAGATTGTTTTTTCGTAAAAGAAAAATTAAAGTTATGTTAGCTGTTTTACAAATGACTCCTAAAAAGTGGCGCAGAACATTGTCTGATTTTCACACCTAGGACATACAGGTCACCGTTGATCTAATCGTACCCGACGGCCGAGAGAAACTGTAGGCTTATGTAAATACCGTATACGAAAAATCATGCGAATATTAATGAGAAGATTGTGGTGTGTGTGTGTGTGTGTGGGGGGGGGGGGGGTCATAAAAAGATTCAATTGTTTTCAAGATTAACCCATATAATTCGTGAAATTAATCCCCAAAACGTGAAAATATATATTTTTTACAAATATTTGATTATCACACCAAAAGTTCTAAAGGTACAATGCTGGTTAACGAATTCATTCAATATCTCCCTTTTATCTAGCTTTACGAAAAATATCTAGTAAAAATAACAAAAATTACGAATTTCAGTGTGGATTAACCGAAGAAGTACACAACGGAGAAAGAAACACGCTTAGAAAAGACGGGTACAACACAATTTATTAATATTTCGGGTAAGTACCCTTTGTCAAAATAGACAAACAAACAAACAGAGAGATTAGCCGCTACTTATCTTCATTGGCAGAAGGAATGTGGCAACTATTGCCACATTCCTTCTGCCAATGAAGATAAGTAGCGGCTAATCTCTCTGTTTGTTTGTTTGTCTATTTTGACAAAGGGTATTTACCCGAAATATTAATAAATTGTGTTGTACCCGTCTTTTCTAAGCGTGTTTCTTTCTTCGTTGGGTACTTCTTTGCATATTACACGCTTGGCAGTCACCTTTTTGGTCTGGATTGTGGATTAACCGGTTTTTGTGAAACGAACATTTTCTAGCCAATGAGCATCTTAATCCAAAAATCGAAAACAAGAACCCGAGTAATTCTTTTAGGGACAATATCCTAAAATTTCAAGCATGTCCGTCCTCAAACGCGGGTTCTAGTCGCTGTCACACACACACACACACACACACACACACACACACACACACACACACACACACACACACACACACACACACACACACACGCACGCACGCACATACACACCCACCCACACACGCACGCACGCACGCACGCACACACACACACACACACACAGACACACACACACACACACACACACACACACACGGCGTTTGGTGCCAAATCGACGTTCTCTAGCATTGCGCAGCTAGACATGACGTCATTTTTATCGTGTTACTTTCCGAGAATTTCTGCGCCGCACGCCCAAAACGTCATGTGCATGCTCCGGATTGCGCTCGGACTCAGCCCCATTTAAAAGTTTTATTAAATACGGTAGGCGAAAAAAATGAAAATAAACAGGACAAACAGTCAGACTTATGCATTGCCGAATTTACGACCATAACCGAAAAAAGAGAAAGAAAGAAAGAAAGAAAGAAAGAAAGAAAGAAAGAAAGAAAGAAAGAAAGAAAGAAAGAAAGAAAGAAAGAAAGAAAGAAGGAAAGAAAGAAAGAAAAAAAGAAAGAAAGAAAGACGGAAAAACAGGTTCATTGCAAAACAAGTATGGTGACGAGCAAGAAAAGGCGACATTTTCGGACCCATCGGAAACACCTGTTTCGAAAATGTCGCATTTCTTTTGCTCGCCAGTATAGAAAAAGTAAAGTGCGTTTGACCATGACATCACAAAGCACGTGCACATGTGCATGGGAGACAACCCACACACACAAAGACACCCACACACACACACACACACACACACACACACACACACACACACACACACACACACACACACACACACACACATACACACACAGTAAAGAAAATCAAGAAAAACGATCAAATGGGGGAGCAGGCAAGCATATATAATTATGCTGACCTCCCGAACACCAAGTTACTGAGTCAAATCAAAGACATGATCATCAAATTCGGTACCACGGAGTGCCCCTGAATTGATCAGCGTTTAGGTTGTACTCCATGGCATAGGTAATGTTGTCCGTATCACCCGTAACCTACCCATGATAGGTCCGTCCATTATTACTCCGGTGCCGTTGACGTTAAACTGAGCACCGAACTACTGAACCATGGCAACCTAGTAAAACGGCACGATTACAAAGGGAGACAACCTGGTGTCTTAACTTTAATCAGTGCATTTGCTCCCTTGGACAATCTTGCGCAGGTCAGTCTTTTACTCTTTACCCATGACGTCCTGAGGCTGATTTTCTTTTAAATTTGCTTATTGTCCTGTGTAGGCTATATTACGGATTTGGCGATGGATCAAACACTGAACTATCATAATCACATTATTTTCAAGCAGTAGTGTATCAGGATGAAAAGGGACAGACTGAGAAAGTGTGTGCGAGATAACTACACTGTTTGGTTGCATGATCGTGCTTCAACATCCTTGTTGTGTTCTTTCAAACGACGAAAGAGTTCTAAGCCCTGTGCAACAAGATGGCGATAAGCGTTTTAACGAGGCCTCGGCTTTTCCTTTTTTTTTTCGGGGTTGGCGGGGAAGGGGGATGGGAGGGGGGTGGGAGGGGGGGGGGGGGGGGTGGGGAGGGAGGAGGGAGAGTAGAACTGACGAGCTTTCTTTAGCGCGAGGAGTACGAGCTATCCTCACTCCACATCCTAAACTGACTTTACGTTAAAGTTAAAACGAGTGAAAACCAACACTTTGCCGTCATGCATGCTGGTTTGCAATTTATTTTCACCCAGATTACTCTCAGAAAGCCTAACTAAAATGTGTTGTAGAATGGGTTTGTTTAAACACAATGAAAACGAAACGTCAAAGAAATGGCAATAGTACCTTAATGCTAAATTATGTGTTGACACGTCCTTGTTGCACACATTTGTCGAACTTACTGGACCTTCGATTTTTTTGAGAGTGGTCAGCCAAATTAGCATGCATAGGCAGATCTTATCATCAACTAGCCTTCTGCCAACGTTTTCTTGACACGTTTGGAAAAGGGCCAATAAAAACTTTTTTATTTCAAAGAAAGCATTTTGTGCATTTCCTGACCTTTTGTGACCCTTGAAGTTCGAGCGGGGTCTCCAGTTTCGTATGCACAGGAAGGTCTCATCATCAGGTATCTGTTTATTACCTTAGGCTTTGAAGTTGCAAAATTTATTTAATAAAGTCTTTCTTCTGTAAAAAAAATTGTTAACCCGTTTCTTGATCCACAGTGACACGAGCGCGGTCACTCGAACTGCTATGTTTAGAAACATGTTGCCAAAAAGTATCCTTTGGCCAAGTTTGAAGTGTGTTTGAAGTCTTGAATAGTCTTTGAGAAACTGCCAACGTTAAAGTTTGCCACGGACGACAGACGACAGACAGTCGAAGGCGGCACAATACATAGACTCACTTTGATATCGCACGTGAGCAATAAAGTACACGAAGAAAGGCAATTACTCCATGAAAATATTACTTTTTTTTTTACTACATTGAAAATATGCGGTTTTTATTCATGCAGTTACGTGTATCTACAAAAAAAAAAAAAAATAACACAGACAATTTTACTGAATTTGACATACACCTCTGTACTATTTTTATTATTAAAAAAAAACTTTGTATGCAAAGAAAAGAACAAAAGAAGTGTATACTAAGCTTTGATGCCTCAGTTGCTACTAAATCTAGCAAAAACAAAGATATCTTTATCACATAGCAAGCGAGCGAAAATAAGTTGTCTCTAAAGAAATGCGTGGGTCTTGTGCGTGCGTATGTTACAGGGAGTGGGAAATGTAGGGCCCAAGTCGGGCGGGCCCACTGCTGCCGACGTCGTCCCGATAGCCTTTTGCATTCTGGTATGTGTCCAAAATGTTGTTGTAAGGGAGCGGGGGGCGAGAGAGGGCAAGTTCATGCAAGGAGAGTGGCGAGAGGAAAAAATGACACTAGAATTGTTGTCAGCGTGTATTCGTGTGCAAGGCTGCTGCAGCGCAAGGGCGGGACATGAGCAACAGTTCCGATCCTACAGATTCCAGCGGCATTGCATTGGACGTTGACAGGTGGCAGAAGGCGAGGACTTGGGGCAGCGACTACTGGGGCAATCTGTAAGGGTCGAGGTTCTCCACAATGGCGGTGCAGGCCAGGATGTGGTTGACAGCGCGATGCCTGTCCTTATCCGCCCGGATGGACATGATCACGTCATACACTGTCGCGTCTTCCTGCAAAGTCCACGCAGACCAAGTTAACCCATGTAGCCTTTACGCAATACAGCAGGAGACGGACCGACCATGACGATTCAAGGGTAGTGCCAGATTAGCTTGGCGCCTGAAGGCATTACCCTTGAAATCTTGCAATACCCCTGAAATGCTTGATCCATTTCCTGAAACTGATACATATTTGTTAGCTGACACCTCCAAAATTTCGGAAATGTGGCTGTGGGGTTAAATGGGTTAAAGCTTCCCCAGTACGCTTAAGATCATCGGGCCGACGTTGGCCGCAGTGGGTTGGGCATTGTGCACTGGGTCACTGTAAGTTGACGAAGACTTTTGTTTTTGTTTTGTAAATCCTTGTAAATGCAACGTCAAAGGTTGCCAGCAGCCACAGGAACATGGGTACCAAGTGGTTTCACAACTGTGGGGGCGCGAGATGATCTATGCCTCATGCAGTGACAGGAACATGGCTACGAATTGCTTTCACGACTGTGGGGGCGAGTAATGCTATATGCCTCATGCAGTGACAGGAACATGGCTACGAATTGCTTTCACGACTGTGGGGGGCGCGAGATGATCTATGCCTCATGTAGTCACAGGAACATGGCTACGAATTGCTTTCACGAGTGTGGGGGCGCGAGATGATCTATGCCTCATGTAGTCACAGGAACATGGCTACGAATTGCTTTCACGACTGTGGGGGCGCGTAATGCTATATGCCTCATGTAGTCACAGGAACATGGCTACGAATTGCTTTCACAACTGTGGGGGGCGCGAGATGATCTATGCCTCATGTAGTCACAGGAACATGGCTACGAATTGCTTTCACGACTGTGGGGGCGCGTAATGCTATATGCCTCATGTAGTCACAGGAACATGGCTACGAATTGCTTTCACAACTGTGGGGGCGCGTAATGCTATATGCCCCATGCAGTGACAGGAACATGGCTACGAATTGCTTTCACAACTGTGGGGGCGCGAGATGATCTATGCCTCATGTAGTCAAGTTCATGTGTGTACTAGTCTGTGAATTCGAATCTTAATACCTTCAGCAGTGCATGCTAAGATCCAAAGACCGACGCACAAATCAGATCAAGTTCGCTTCACAGCCGTGCGCGGGCCAACAGTGGTTGGCATCGGCCTGAGGACCTATCGCACAATGCCTTTTCTCTTCAAACAAGCTCGTGATGCACTAGGGAGCCCTGCATACCTTTAAACACCAGTATCTCTTGGCAACAGCGGGGGCGGGTTGGGTTCTCCACGCCTTCATGGAGCCTTCCTCGATGTCCTGGAACAGAAACGGCAAGCAGGCAAATCCTACCTCAGGCCGCAAAAGTACACGCCCTAATCCTTTCCGTGTCGGTAGTGGTGTTTGTCGCGATGATTCCTACATGATGTCAGGGTGTTGTTATTCCTGCAGGATGTCAGGGTGTTGTTATTCCTACAGGATGTCAGGGTGTTGTTATTCCTGCAGGATGTCAGGGTGTTGTTATTCCTACAGTATGTCAGGGTGTTGTTATTCCTGCAGGATGTCAGGGTGTTGTTATTCCTGCAGGATGTCAGGGTGTTGTTATTCCTGCAGGATGTCAGGGTGTTGTTATTCCTGCAGGATGTCAGGGTGTTGTTATTCCTGCAGGATGTCAGGGTGTTGTTATTCCTACAGTATGTCAGGGTGTTGTTATTCCTGCAGGATGTCAGGGTGTTGTTATTCCTACAGGATGTCAGGGTGTTGTTATTCCTGCAGGATGTCAGGGTGTTGTTATTCCTGCAGGATGTCAGGGTGTTGTTATTCCTGCAGGATGTCAGGGTGTTGTTATTCCTACAGGATGTCAGGGTGTTGTTATTCCTACAGTATGTCAGGGTGTTGTTATTCCTGCAGGATGTCAGGGTGTTGTTATTCCTACAGGATGTCAGGGTGTTGTTATTCCTACAGGATGTCAGGGTGTTGTTATTCCTGCAGGATGTCAGGGTGTTGTTATTCCTGCAGGATGTCAGGGTGTTGTTATTCCTACAGGATGTCAGGGTATCGTTATTCCTACAGGAATCATCGCGATAAAAACCGCTACCGACATGCAAAGGGCTATACAATGTTGCAGAAAGAAAACAATCCACATGAGGCACGCCCATTTTCGTTCCTACCGCTACTTTCTTCATTGATTGCATAGTGTACATTCGCACGCTTTTCCCGACCATTTGTTACGAGACTGCCTCCGTTCACGTGCAGTGATGCGGGTTGTGCGACCTCCGCCGCAATTTTGTCTGTTTCGTTGCAATACCACACAACGATAAGCCACTGAGGCGGGGTAAATTAAGAACGACCCAACCGGGGTACCGCAACACTTCACTTAGAAAAGCGAAGTTGAAAACATTTGAGACTTTCACCTCGTTTTTGAGTGTCCGAGACCTACAATATTCTTTTAACGTCAATCTTTGCAAGTTTCTTCTTTCACTGTTCAAAACCCAAAAGGCAAAATGCGACATCTTACTTGGATTCGTGTCCTGCAGTGACGTGAAACTCAAAATAACATCACACCACAGTGCGAAGGCACAAATAGAAAGCTAAGTTTTCTAAGGCCTTTACTTCATGAATATGCCAGAGAATAACGAATATCTCCCACATTTTGAAACATGGACCATAGGGCTTAATAATTTAGGTGTACTCTAAGTTTGAGACCTGCCGCATCCGGATAAACGGCGTAAAAGCACGTATCTCTATGCAGTACGTCTCATAAGTGTCACCTTACTTGCTGTTCTTTCGCAAAGAATAAAACTAGTCGCGGTATTTTGCAAACCCCCTCCCACCACTTCCACTCCAGCCCTTTTCTCCACCCCCTACCCCTCACCAACCCCAACCCTCCTTTCCCACTGCCCTTCAGAGGACTGACCTCGAGACACTGCGTGTAGATCTTGATGGCCTCCTCCTGCATGTAGCCTGACACCCGGTGAGAGAACTTAGGGCACATAGCGTATAAGACGTACGTGCCTGGGTAGGACAGTGCTGCAAAGCAATACGCCACTTATTGCTGTGCAAACAGCTGCAAGAGGCGTACAGCCACATTAGCGCCCGCAGGGGTTCATGTGGCTCTATGTCTCTTGCAGCAATGCGTTAGATACTGCTGTAAAACAGCGCACTGAGGAGACACAGAGTCGCGTGAGGTCCTTCAAATGCAAGGACTGGTAAAATTCGGCAACTGGACTATGATTATGATTAGTATGATTAGTACTATGATTAGTACCATTTAACTCATTCGGGACGTGCCGCCCACGGATACGCGGCGGTTCGCCGCGTATCCGTAGGCGGCACGTCTCGAATGAGTTAATGGTTTGGGTTGATAGGAATGACGGCGATGCAAGCAATACGTTAGAAACTAAGTGCTGTCAACAGACGCTCATTTTGCTACTTCTAACTCACAAGAAAACAAATTCACATGTGTCCCTGTGGCTGCAGAAGCTCGTAAAAATCCATGTCTCCTGCTGGTAAAGTGGCCCAAATTCTTTCTCAGTTGTAGGATGTGATTTCGAGTAACGCAGACTGCTATGGACAGCAATTATGCTTGTGTGCTGTGGGGGTTGGGGAGGTAGAGGTTGGGGGTTGAGGGGGGGAGGGGAGGGGGGAGGGGGAATCCACGACGATTTATTTTGCGATTCACGACTGAATCACGAACTGCCCAAAACGACATTCATGTTTGACGGGGGAAAGAGACGGTGAAGACGCTTTTTGCTGCATACTGGGGCTGACTCAACGTTCATGAGGCAGAAGACACATTCTCCTTCGGGGTGGGGGGGGGGGGGGTGGGGAGGGGTGTAATGATGATGAAGATTTGAGTAGAAAATTGAGGAGTGGCAACAGACGTTTCACGAAATAACCCGGACAGTTTTCACGGATCAGGACGATCTTATTTTTTCTTTCACGTTGCATGACGAACCATTTTTTTTTTCACAGATCACGAAGATGAAAAAAATTGCTAGCAGGGGAACCGAAAAAAACCGCCAATCACGCGTCACAATTTTGGGGCATACCCCCCCCCCCCCAACCTCTACACACACACGCGCGCACACACACACCCCTCCACCCATCCCCACCCCGTCCCTCTGCAGAGAAGGCGCGAACAATTGTTGGCAGACAAGAAGAGATCATGGCAGAGCTGACCTACCCTGAAGTGCCACTATGCCGCAGATGGTGGCTTTGGAAGCGTAGCAGACCTTGAGGGCCGTCAGAAGGTGAATTCTCTCGTTGTCGGCCTCACCTGGGACACATACAACAGTTCACGTCAGTTCACTCTAGCTCAGCCAGTTCAGGACGTCTGTGTGTACTGGTTTGCGGTTTTGGGACATTGCGGTTTGGAGGAGTAGGCCGGGTCCGTGTTCGGTCCCTGTGGTCAGTTCCGGGGCCATGAGCTCAGCCCTGCGTCAGCCATTTAGCAAGGACCTCCAATGTAGCAAGAGCGCAGACTAAGCGCGCCTAACCAGTGTGCAGTTTATGCAAATTGTACGGTACAGTTTCTACCCACCGTGTACAAAATGCGAAGATCAGCGTTGTACTACCTTAATCCTTTTAGCCCCAAGGTCTCATTTCCCAAATTTTGGAAGTGTTGCCTAACCACTATGTACCAGTTGCAGGGGGTGGATTGACCATGATAATTCAAGCTGAAGGCGCCAAGCTCATCTGGCACTACCCTTGAATTATCCTGGTCAGTCCCTCCCCTGCTGCAGGGTCCCGGGGCTAAATGGGTTAATACGACGTCGCGAGTAGAAATCGGACCATACAATTTCGGTCAAGGGACGTACATTTACACCTTTTCTTTATATATATAAACAAAAGCACTTTTTTGAGTTACGGGTATGTACCTAATAAGATGATAAAGGCATTCATATGAGTTTGATTACACACAAAAATGGCACACGTGACGGAGTTACAGGTGAAAACAGAACAGACTGGGTCCATTTCTACCCGAGACGAGCTGCGAGGGACAAACCTGTGGCTGTCGGTAGCGGGTTTTACAGGAATCATGGCGATCAAAAAAAAAAAAAAAAAAAAAAAAAAAAAAAACCACACACTGCCGACAGGGTTAGGTAAAGATCCTTCTGTTGACTTGACACCTACACGTCATGGCCCGGATCCATCCGTTGTCTATTTCGTTGTTGAAAATGGACTTCATGTGCTGTATCCGGGCCGCCACGGTGGGTGTTGTGCTGCTCAGACATTCCAGCATCAGGAACCGCCTACAACACACAGCACACAGCACAGGAAATAATGTACTGCGGGGTGCTAAACAATGTACTGCGGGGAGCTAAACAATGTACTGCAGGGTGCTAAACAATGTACTGCGTGGTGGTCAGCCCGTTTGCCCCCTCCCCTTCCCGCCACTTTCCGACTCCTCATCCCTGCTCCCCTCGCGGCCCTCATCTACCCCCCCCCCCTTTTCCGCCCAATCCCCTCCCCATTACAGGTGGGGGGCACACGGGCGACTGACCACACAGTACTGACACACTGTACGGTTTTCATTTCCACGTGAGAACCACATCTCTCTTGGCTTGACTTCGCGAACGAAGATTCTATAGGGCTTGCCCACGTCGTCTGCAGGTATTTTCGTGGCTGCGGAGGCCAATCCAGGACAGGCAGGTCCGACCGCAGTGGCTGCAGGGGAAGGTCTGGTCAGGGTTCTGAGTTACGGCAACTCTGTTTTTTCTCCTCAGCCGCTTGTCCTTAAGGTTAGCTCTGCGAGAGTCCTCAAAGGAGACGGCTGCCTTGTAGATGGTGGAGCGCCAGGTGTCACGGTCCGCAGCAAGCGAAGACCACTGGCGGTGATCAATTTGGCAGGCACTAAGTGACTTCTTGAGACCGTCTTTGTATCTCTTCTTTGGTGCCCCTCTGTCTCGGTGTCCAGTGGCGAGCTCGCCGAACAGAGTGATCTTGGGTAGGCGATGATCCTCCATCCTGGAGACGTGCCCCGCCCAGCGAAGCTGTGTCCGCAGCAGCAAAGCCTCGATGCTCACAGTTTCCGCCTGTTCAAGGACCTCGACGTTGGTGACATAGTCACTCCAGTGAATGCTGAGGATGGTACGCAGGCAGCGCTGGTGAAAGCGTTCGAGGAGTCGTAGTTGGTTGCGGTAGAGGGCCCAGGACTCGGAACCGCACAGCAGGGTGGTGAGGACGACAGCTCTGTACACGCTGATCTTGGTGCCCTTTTTTTAGCTGGTGATTGTGCCACACCCGCTTGAATAGTCGCCCGAAAGCACTGTTCGCTTTTTCCAGCCTGTTGTCCAGCTCCTTGTCCAGCTTGGCGTCTGACGTGATGATGCAGCCAAGGTAGGTAAACTGGTGTACTGACTTTAGTTCGGACTCGCCAATGGTGATGTGGGGAGGGCGATGCTCTTCCTTGGGTGCCGGCTGATGAAGGACCTCTGTCTTTTTCAGACTGACCTCGAGTCCAAAGAGCTGGGCAGCATCTGCAAAGCAGGACGTGATGCGCTGCAAGGCTCTCTCTGTGTGTGCAACGAGGGCAGCGTCATCAGCAAAGAGCAGCTCACGAATCAGTTGGTCTAGGGTTTTCGTGTGGGCCTGCAGTCGTCTGAGGTTGAACAGGCTGCCATCGAGACGATACCTGATGTACACTGCATCGTCATCGTCGAGGTCCACTGTGGCCTGCTTCAACATCATGCTAAAGAAGATGGTGAAGAGGGTTGGTGCCAGCACGCAGCCCTGTTTCACGCCGTTGATAATGGGGAATGGTTCTGAGAGGTTACTGTTGAGTCTAACCTGGCCTTGCTGGTCCTCGTGGAGCTGGACGATCCTGCTGAGGAACTTTGGGGGACAGCCAAGTCGCTCCAGGATCTGCCACATGCCTTGCCTGCTCACAGTGTCGAACGCTTTTGTTAGGTCGACAAACGTTACGTACAGCCCTTTGTTCTGCTCGCGGCACTTCTCCTGAAACTGTCTCAGCACAAAGACCATGTCGGTGGTACTCCTGTTGGCTCTGAAGCCACACTGGCCCTCTGAGAGGTGGTCTTCAGCGATGGCAGGTACCAGCCGATTCAGGAGCAGCCTTGCGAGAATATTCCCGGCAATGGACAGCAGGGTAATTCCACGATAATTAGAGCAGCCAGACCTCTCTCCTTTGTTGTTGTACAGGGTGATGATGACTGCATCACGGAGATCCTTTGGTAGTGTTCCTTTCTCCCAGCAGCAGAGAAAGAGGTCATGGAGCTTGTTTTGCAGTGCTGGACCTCCATGTTTCCAGATCTCTGGCGGGATTCCATCAATGCCTGCTGCTTTGCCACTCTTGAGCTGGTGGATGGCTGTGATGGTCTCTTCGGCGGTGGGCGGTTCGTCCAATTCAACCTTTAGTGGGAGCTGTGGGATTTGGAGTATGACTGTTTCTTGAACAGTGCGCTCAGCGCCGAAGAGGTCCTGAAAGTATTCTGACCAGCGGTTCAAGATGGAGGTATTATCTGTGAGGAGTGCCTGTCCATCGGCGCTTCGCAGGGGACTTTGTACCAGGTGCCTAGGGCCATACACTGCTTTCAGTGCTTCATAGAAGCCCCTGTAGTCACCGTTGTCAGCGCAAAGCTGGATCCTCTGTGCCAGGCTCGACCACCACTCGTTCTGGAGACTGCTGCAGATGAGGCGAAAGGCAGACTTCTTCACAGGGCAGGAAGGCTGGGCTAGGTGGGCCTGGTGGGCGGCTCTTTTTTTTTTTTTTTTTTGCTAGAAGTTCCTGGATCTCCACGTCGTTTTCGTCAAACCAGTCTTTGTTCCTCTTTCTAACAAAGCCCAAGACATCCACAGAAGATTTTACAATAGCAGTTTTCAGTTGTTCCCAGAGTGTTTCAGGGGAGGAGTCTGCTGGATCAACTGTGTCTTTGAGCATGCACTCTAAATCTGTCTGAAGGGCAGCTTTCTTGTCGTCACGCTGAAGGCTGGCGACATCAAACTTTTTCTTGGGGGGGGGGTGGGGGTGGGGGGGGGGCCTTTTCTTGGGTTTCAGCTTGAGGTGGAGCCTGAGTTTGCAGCGGACAAGGCGGTGGTCAGTGTGGCACTCTGCGCTGGGCATCACTCTGGTCAGGAGGACGTCACTGCGGTCCCTCTGACGCACTAGGACATAGTCGATAAGGTGCCAGTGCTTGGAGCGAGGATGCATCCAGGTGGTCTTTCGACTGTCCTTTTGCTGGAAAGTAGTGTTGGTGATGACAAGTTGATGTTCTGCACAAAACTCCAACAGTAGGCGGCCATTGTCATTGCAGTTCCCAATGCCATGCTTGCCGAGGACTCCTTTCCAGGCTTCAGAGTCTTGGCCCACTCTGGCGTTGAAGTCGCCAAGGATGATGACTTTGTCGTCTGCGGGGGTGCTCTGCAGGAGGCTGCGCAGGTCAGAGTAGAACTTGTCTTTTTCTGCAGGCTCTGCCATGAGGGTTGGGGAGTACACACTGAGAAGGGTGACGTATTGCTGGTGTCTCAGTGGGAGGCGCATGGACATGATGCGGTCAGAGTGACCCATTGGTAGGTTTTCCAACTTAGTCGCAATGGGGGTCTTGACCATGAAGCCCACGCCTGAGAGCCGTCTTTCTGATGCAGGCCTGAGTGACCAGTAGAGGGTGTAGCCAGCGCCAAGTTCTTGGAGGCTGCCTTCCTCCGGGAGGCGTACTTCGCTGAGCGCGGAGATGTCGATGTTTAACCTCCGCAATTCATGGGCAATAAGGGCGGAGCGACGTTCAGGGCGTCCGCTATCTGCTGTGTCGAGCATGGTTCGGATGTTCCAGCATGCTACGTTGAGTCCGGTCGTGGTCGTCATAAAAATGGATCCATTGGTTTTCCTTGTTTTCGCAGGAGAAGATGCCCGTTGACCGCGGCTAGCCAACTGGGGTTACGAGGGGATGAGCTTTGGTTAGGCCACCTTTTCTAGGCCCCTCTCCGTGTGAAGCAAGCAGTGCTGACCCTAGAGAAGGCTGCTTGGTCGTTCAGGGTGTGCCGAGTGACGTTGTCATCCCCAGGTCAACATCAGGCGACCAATATCCTGAACCGCCTGCATGCAGGTTTGAGACTGCGGCTTCCAGTGACATCTTTCACCTGCCGTTTCGCCTCTTGCCCATCTCTACAGGACTTGGAAAGGTCGGTGTCATGGTCCGTGGGCGTTTCCTAAAGCCTGCGCGGTGGAGCTTTTTGGTGGAGTGCAGTGTGCGCAGTACTGGCCCCACCCTTTAAACCCTTGGTTCGTCTGCCATGGCCTAGCACGCTAGGACGGTGGCATCGAGGTCCTCGGGTCGTAGGTTTTATATCAGACTGTCCTTGTCCTAGTCTCTGGCTCAAAAACCTTCCCCGGAGACACGGGGGCTTTGATGTCAGGGTTTTCCTCCCTTAGCCTTTCCGCAGCCAAGCGGCCAGTCCTGCAAGGCAGCAGGGGACTCGTGGAGGGCGGGGTCGTCTATGTCCCGTGCAGATGTGAACATCTGCCCACTGCCCATTGAGAACCACATAAAGATGCCATAAACAGCAGGTCCATTCTTTTTATCCCATAACATTGCAACTGTCCTCTGTCTGCTGCGATACATTGCTCAGACCGGGTCAGCTCGGGCTGTGTGTGTGTGTGTGTGTGTGTGTGTGTGTGTGTGTGTGTGTGTGTGTGTGTGTGTGTGCGTGCGTGCGTGCGTGCTTGCGTGCGTGCGTGCGTGCGTGCGTGTGTGTGTGTGTGTGTGTGTGTGTGCGTGTGTGTGTGTGTGTGTGATGGTGTGTGCGCGCGTGTGTGTGTGTGTGTGTGTGTGTGTGTGTGTGTGTGTGTGTGTGTGTGTGTGTGTGTGTGTGATGGTGTGTGTGTGTGTGTGTGTGTGTGTGTGTGTGTGTGTGTGTGTGTGTGTGTGCCGTTTTCGCCTGCGCATTGAGTTATATTATAAATATGAGAAATGCGCAATATAAATACCATGTATTATTATTAGTATTATTTTATTCCCGTAAATAGTACAGGATCCAGATTTCTCCGCGACCTACGGCCTACGGATTACGATACCCCACCCAGCGCCATGATCCTGAGCTTCATATGATATCTGCAGCACGCCGTGTGCGTCCACGGGCTGTTTGTTAGGACACAATACTTCTGCTCCGGTAAGAATGGCAACTTATAGCTTTATAATGCTAGCTAGCACTCACTTGGGCCACATAAGTTCTGGTTTTTTGGCTCTGCGTTCCGTGGGCCCTGGCTCGTATCCTGCTAAGTTGTCCAGGACGCCCCGAAAGAACTGGGCCATCTGAAAAGCAGCCTGGTAACACGCAAAGTCAACTTCGACAAAATGACCACTTCATTTTTTTCATTTCAACTTCATCCCGGTCACAATCTTCACAGCTAAAAAGAGAATTCCGGGATTTAACTCATTCGAGACGTGCCACCTCCGGATACGCGGCTGATACCGCGTATCCGGAGGCGGCACGTCTCAAATGAGTTAAGCTGTCTCAAATTGTGTATAACAACAACAACAAAAGAGGGGCAAATCCCTCACGGCTCACGTGCATGGCAGCTCACAATTTCTTTCTGCCATGACCTTAAAATGGAACTAACAGGAAAATTCCTTGACATGAGCAACAATGTACAAATGTTTATCAAGGAGCTGTACGTTTTACTTGCAGCATCGACTGTTTTCAGCAACTAAAAGTTGATTTCTTTTATTTCACCCGATTGTTCACATAATTATGAGAGTGGTTAACAAACTTAGAATGTGCAAGAACATCTTATCATCCACTATTTCTGTATAAAATTTGTCAATGTTCATAGAAACATAAAAATCTATGTAAACAGATAACACAATGACCCTTTGGCCCTCTATGACCCTTGGCGTTTCCGACGGGGCGACAATAGTAGCATACACATGAAGGCCAAGTATCATTAAAACATTCATATTTGTTTTAATAATGCAACTTCATATGAAATGGGTTTCGTCTTTTACCTATTCTTGGCCTCCTTTGACCTTTCCGTTTTAGAGAGGGTATGGTATATTTGCAAAGGTCATTAAAGCGGGTATGTTTTCAAAGGCCTCGCCACAGTTTGTCACGAACCTCGGACGGACGAAAAACACCTACCACTAGCTCAGTACATGGACTCACTTTTCCTAACGCATATAAGCCAAGAATGTGATTTTTCCGCTTAGCGACATAGTCAGCAATCTAGTAGCCAGCCAGCTTTACAAACATTCCGACAGGCAAAGGAAAAGTGGCATTTTTGGAATCATCGAAAATGCTAAAGTGTTCCCGGTGATTCTAAAGTGTTCGCATTTCTTTTGCTCGTCAGTATATGAATTATCTAACAAGAAAACACACAAAGGGAGGCAGTAACTACCAGGTTCGAGCCAGAAAAAAAAGACATCAAGTCTATTTTTTTGTGAAAAGACAAAGATGCACTTTATTGCCATATGCGTCAGGATGTTGTGCGAGTTTTCGTGTTTCTGCGCTCAGTCACTCACTTTATCAAGGGCGCTGTCTGGTGTGTGGTGGGTGGCACTGATTCCCTGCATTTGGCCGAAGTTCCTGCAAACAAAGATCACAATAAATCTGGGCTTGGCTCTTAACTCACTCTGCCCGCGACACACCACAGCAAGATATGACTCGAACATGTCAGTTCAAGGGTGGTGGCAGAATAGCTTGGCGCCTATGGGCGCCAAGCTATTCTGCCACCACCCTTGAACTATCATGGTCGATCTGTCTCCTGAATTGTAATGTAGTCCTCAGATGAAAACTCTAAAACGTGGATATTTCGTACCCCGGGCACGAGTTAAAAAGAGTTTGAACTCGATGGTGATGACTAGGTCTGCCGCAAACTGTCCTGATGACGCTTAGGCGATGATAATGATGATGATGATGATGATGTTGTGAAGATTGTGTGGTTACTACGAATATTGAAATTTCTGCTGCTACTGCCGACGATGACGATGTTGATGACGATTATGAGGATGATGACGACGATGAGGAGGGCGATGATGATGATGATGATGACGACGTTGATGATAGTGATGCTGCAGCTGCTACTGCTGCAAACGATGATGACTGTCGTAGTATCACCTAATGGTAAAACATTATCGTCGACATCATCATCATCATGATGACGAGAATGCTGATGATGATGTCCGTAAGTTCTTACCAGCACTTGTGTGGGAGAAAGTAGACATCCTCCCCTTTTGCAGGGGTTTGTCCGGGGGGACAGGCGGCCGCCTGCTGCTGGGTGTAGTTAGCTGGTGGCTGCTGGGGCTGGTCCATGGACATCCGGGCCACCTGCTCCTGTATGGTCTGCTGCTTCATCCTGTTCCTGATGAGTCACAGAGCAAAACAATGACTACATGCCAGCCAGCAACAACAGACAGGTTACACTACGCCGGACGACTCGCAAAAATGAACGAGAACGGATTCGAAGTCATGGCGAATAACCAGCTTGTACTATGAGCAGAAACAACACCGCAAACATCTCAGAGTGGCGTAGATCCTCATGAGCATGGACAATGCTCCAAACATCACCAAGAGGCATAGATCCTCATGCACCTAGACAGTACTCCAAACATCTCCAAGAGGCATAGATCCTCATGAGCATAGACAGTACTCCAAACATCACCAAGAGGAATAGATCCTCATAACATCTCGAAGAAGCATATATTCCCATGAGCTCTGCCTGGGGGCCGATGAGGATCTACGCCTCTTTGACGTGTTTAGAGAATGTCTATGCTTATGATCCAAGCTGGCTGTTGTGCCGTGACTTGGTTCTCGTTCTTTGTTGGGAGTAGTTGGTTGCAGACGAGAGTTTTCTAATACTGCAGATCAGCCTCAGTATATCCGGAAGGCCCACGCGGTATCCACGATCGTAGTGTTGAATTTACGTAGAGATGAGAAGAAAAGCATTCCTCGCGCCCACGTCAGCCTGGTGCGCGGGGCCAGCTAAGGTTGACGTCCGCCCAAGGACCTTTTACTCACCGGACATCCCTTGAGAGGTGGTGGCCTGGACGCCTTATCTCAGGTACCGCGTTAACCCATTTTGCCCCGAGTCCCTACAGCAGGAGATTGATTGACCATGATTAATTAATTCAAGGGTAGTGCCAGATTAGCACCCTTGAATTATTCATGGTCAATCCGTCTCCTGCAAGTGGTACATACTTATAATCAACACCTCCAAAATTTGAGAAATTGGACCTTGGGGCTAAAGGATTAAACTAGAGCGCTGAGGCTCGCCTGTATCCCTGTACGGCAAAGCATGCACAAACCCACGTAAGAAACCGACTAATAAACTTGTAACAGTATGATGATGCTGACTATGGGTGTGGTACGAGAGACTGTGAGCCACGATGGGTAAATGAGGAGTCAGCAAAACGAATGGATTACGTGTTTCCTGTGGAATGTTAACCCAATGCCACCTCATTCTTAACTCCACACGCCTGATTCTCTCCCAAAGCAGCACATAACAGTAACAGAACAGATCACCAGGAGCGGTCTAGGTAAAGATGTAAAGTCTGCACTTTTAAATCAAAGACCTTTCTAAACTCAGGGTTCACTGGAGGCAGCAGGTTCTGTAGACTACCCAACATCAACATTGGATATAAAGTGTGTTGCAAAACGTCCTTTACATGCAGCAACAAACTCACTTTCCGTCTGCGGTCCCATTGTAAAATCCCATTCACATAGACATTTGTGTTGAAGGGAATTGCAAAGAGTGGTAAACATTTTTCCGCTGTGAACAGCGTCAACCTGGCACCTTCACAACGCCATACATATACAGTGTCGTGAAAATGTCAATATCAACATCAGACGCTGGAGCCAGCTTATTCGTGTTCAGTAGAACCTGACAGGAAAAGGCTACGTGTAGCTCTACGATTTTTCTCTCTATACTGCCCTAGGGCCTTCCTTTCCTCATTACAACGCCAGTCTACTGCACACAACTCACTTGACCACATACTATCTAGCCAAAGATAATGACATGAATGTAACATTGGCTGTTCACTTCGCCGGACTCTAACCGTTTAGATAGGTGGCACTGGGCTACAGCATTCTACATTTCATGTTCTTAATTTGCTATTCTGAAAGGGGGGGGGGGAGGGGAAAAAACTCACGAAAACGGGTCGCCTCTGTTGCTGGTAGCCATGCTGCGTGCCTAGAAAAAAAAAAACAACAACACATAATTGAAAAGCTGTAATAATGCGTTTATGTCACTGTAATGCATCCCAAAAGTATGTCAAAGCACTTTACGTCACATTTATGGGATGCGCTAAAGGGCTTAGTTTTATCATTTTCATAATTTCAACATGCTTTATCTTCACAACAACTCAGGGCAAACAGATATTTTCATTTCAACTTTGTTATGTATTTATCGGTCAGCATGTGTCCCACGGTTTTCCAACTAGAAACTCCTGACGTGACAATCAAGTGCCATGCATCTAGAGGATCTTTAACTCATTCAGCCCGACGCGCGTATTTCCACAAATTGTGGAGGTGTCATCTAACGACTATGCACATGTTGCAGGAGATGGATCGGCAATGATAATTCAAGGGTAGTGCCAGATTAGCTTGGCGCCGACCGGCGCCAAGCTAATCTGGCACTACCCTTGAATTATCATGGTCGACCCATCTCCTGCCGTAGTGCGTCAGGGCTGAATGGGTTAAAGATTTTTTCTGACTAGTCTGATGGAAATACCATCTAACAGAGATACCTCGACTGGTACCAGTGGATGAGGAGGGATATATATACTCCGCGTGCATCGGTTCTTTCAAATGAGAGTGCAGACATTGAATGCGTGTTTGGTTCATTGGGTATTTAAATACAAACTGCCTGGCTGTCACCGTAGGATCTACCTGGTCGCAGTTTTTTTTTATCATTGTGAGACCTAATTGCAACTAGAGAACTGGATCAGCTGCCAGCTTCTTCGAGAAATAGTACTGTATTTGGTTTCTTCTACCAATATAGAGTAGGACTCCTGTAGGATCGTATATCATGATGACTTCACGGCACGGTGATCGTGGCACGAGTTAACAGATTCTACCCCAGGACCGAAATCCCCAAATTTTGAAGGTGCCCTCTCAAGGACTGTATAACAATTCTAGAGACAGATCGAGCATGCTAGTTCAAGGGTGGTGCCAGAATAGCTTGGCGCCTATGGGCGCCAAGCTATTCTGGCACCACCCTTGAACTAGCATGCTCGACCCATGTCTTGGTGTGGTGTGTCTGAGTTAAAGTATTACAAGTTTACAACTATGTACATCATGGACGATATCTGACTGCAGATTGTGGAGGCTGCAGCCTAGTTGCTCCCAGAATGTCTCATGGGATGGAGCTGTGGTTATGTCTAAAAACAAAAAATCAAATATCCATGATAGATGTCTTCGCCTGCCTGAGATAACCTCGTCTGCCTGAGATAAGCGGATGTGGATGTAAACATAGATTCTCCTCAGCCGCATTTCCGGGGACTCATGAGGATCTATGCCTCTTACATCTATGTTTTGTTGGCTGGCAGCGTCAGAAAAATACAAGGGGCTTAACTCTGCGTGGGCGTGTCAGTAACACAGCCTACTCGATCTCTCTTCACTGAGGTCGAAATGGCATCATAGCAGTAACCCAACGTTTTCCAAATTTTGCATGAACCGATCGAGTTTCACGGTTAAGAGACACACAAAAAAATCCAAATCTACAACGAAAGATTATATGAAATCCAAAGCCAAAATTAATTTACATCGTCACGAGAAGGTTTTGGGAAGATCAACAGTGGAGAACTGCGTGAAAAGAAGCAGTCTTACTTGTGAACTGCCCGATTTGCTGGTCTTTTTTGATTCCGGTCCGTCCTTGGGTGGAGGTGCACTGGAGGTTGTTCCTGTGGATTTGAACTGGGTCCAGTTTCTATGGGCTTGTGAAACTCGCGTGAAGCCAAAGCGGCCGCCCATTTTCATAAGTGACGCTACAAGCGCCATATTTTGGACAATCTGGAGCTCCTTGTGGACAATAACGGGCTTTTGTCTCAGGATTCCATGCCCTATCGCATGGCTACGTATTTCCACCTCGTCGAACGGGTCTCCTAGACTACGATGCTAATTACGTCACGCTGTCTCTGAATACGTTGTGAGCGAGAAATGGCGTCATCACCACACATTTTTGGACGCGCGTAATGCATGACGTCGCATGTTCTCGAGAACAGGGCATACATAAACGCGAACTCACGCACAGGTAATGGCGGGACTTTCTCTCCAATCTTGACAATCTTGGACAATGACAATGTGAATGTCATGACATGTGCAATCTTTCCTTATAAGCCGTTTTTACAGGACGAAGTCTTACAAGATTTACAACCCAGACCAAAAAGGTGACTGCCAAGCATGTAAAATGAAGAGAAGAACCCAACCAAGAAAGAAACATGCTTAGAAAAGACAGTTACAACACAATTGAGTTGTTACTGTCTTTTCTAAGCGTGTTTGTTTTTCCTTATTGATTCAGAGCTTCAAACTAATAATATACAGAGGTAAAATGAAAACTATATACAAAAGCGTTTCACACACACACACACACACACCACACACACACACACACACACACGCGCGCGCGCGCGCGCGCGCGCGCGCGTCACAAAACGTAACAAAATTTAAAAACAATTTTATTTTATTTCAAAAATCAGATCCGAAATCTCTCGGATTTTGCAAAAACAATCCGTGGTTATGCAAGTGTTGGAGTTTGTTGTTGTTGTTAATAATAATAATAATAATAATAATAATAATAATAATAATAATAATAATAATAATAATAATAATAATAATAATAATAATAATAATAATATAGCATTTATATAGCGCTGTAACCCTGCATTTGTCACGCTGGCTCTTAGCGCTTAAAAACGTAAAGACATAACAACAACAAAACGAGACGCCAAAACACAACTGAGAGTGCTAAGGGGGGGGGGGGGGGGGGGGGGCTTGATGCTGACAGTGAGTGATGATGAAGAACGATTAAAGACTAACTGCCAGCTTTGAAAGACAGAGGGCTAGACAGATGCATGAGCTTTGGGGAAAAGGTACGTTTTAAGATTGCTTTTGAATGCCGGGAGAGATGGAGACTGCCGCAAGGAGAGAGGAAGGGCATTCCAAATGGATGGCCCAACGTTGTTGTTGTTCTTGTTGTTGGTGTTGTTTTTGTTGTTGTTGTTGTTGTGGTCGTTGTTGATGTTGCTGTTGTTGTATTGGGTTGGTTGTGTTGTTTTGTCTTTGTCTTTGTGTTTGTTTGTTTGTTTGTTTGTTTGTTTGTTTGTTTGTTTGTTTGTGGGGTGACGGACGGACGGATGGATGGATGGATAGATGGGGGCGGTCCGTGGCGCAGCGGTAAAAGCGCCTGCCACCAATGCAAGAGGTGCAAGGTTCGATACCCGTTTCCGGCGTCGGACTTTTCTCCTCTAGTAAGTGTCACCATTAATTCGGGCGGGCCGTCGGGGGTTCTTTCTCCGGGTACTCCGGCTCTTTCCTGCCCCACGAATTCGGTATTAATTTCAGTCCACTTAATCATATTTCATAAATATAAAAACGATTTAAATTTCCAAAATTTCAGTAGCTCGCTTGAGCTTGCCCTTAGCACCACGTGAATGTTCTGTATTTATGCACAGTGTGTGAGGGAATGCGCGTGATTCACGTGAGCGTGCTGGTTGGGTTCAGTTCGCGGCTATGTCCTGCGCATTGAGTTATATTATAAATATGAGAAATGCGCCATATAAATACTATGTATTATTATTATTATTATTATTATTATTATTATTATTATTATTATGGATGGGTGGCTGGGTGGGTGGGTGGGTGGGTGGGTGGCTGGGTGGGTGGGTGGGTGGGTGGGTGGATGGATGGACGGACGGACGGACGGACAGACTAGCGACAAAAAATAATGTGACATCAGCCACAGCGGTTGACACAGTACTTACAAATTGTTAGTTGGAAATAGTCTCGCACACATAACCTACGAATTCAGTACGTGACGCATAGGAGTTTCTCATCAGAAAGTCTGAAGGCGCTTTCACAATCAGAATATTCTGATTGATTTGAGTCCCTTGTGGCTCACCGAGTGCCCAGTATGTGCGGTCACTCTCTGTGTCCACTCGCTGTCCGTTCGTCCAGTAGAAATCGTGGATACCATTCGGCCAGGGTACGCCCCAGTTTTGTCGTGAAGCACCCAGAAAAAACTTCATTGACTGGAAGGCTGGGAACAGACATACGACAACAAAAAAAAAAGTGTATTTAAGCCCTTCTGAAGATCGGGAATTGAGGACGAAGCCTGGACGTGCAGATCAAAAACATCAGTATTGCGTGCTCCTCTGATGTAATGCGCACAGGTCTCTGGTTACCCGGTGAGCAAGAGGTCCTCAGGCCGACGTCAGCCTTAGCTGGCCCGCGCACAGTCGTGCGCGGGCCAGCTAAGGCTCACGTCGGCATGAGGACCTTTTTACTTACCATCTTGTTTTTCTTCACTTCGTTGATGTAAAATTCATCACTACAATAACGTGATCGTGAATAACGCGGTGTGACTCGATGCCTCCCGGGTACCGCGATATACTGATGCTGTCAGCTGTGTACTTAACACTAAGTACGAGTGGACTTCATTCAGTGTTAGCGTTTACTAATCGCGATGCCGATAGTCGATCACCTATTAACACGGGTAGTAGAAATTGTGTGATGTTTACTACTAATCGTGTTAAGATATGATTAAGGGCAAATTTGAAGGGGGTGGAAATTTCCGGGCTCGCGGACCCCCCACCCACCCACCAACATCCCCCCCCCCTAACAATAGCCCCCCTCCCCTCCCCCCTCCCCCCCTCCCCCCCCCCCCCCCCCATAAAAACAAAAACAAAAACAAACAACACTTTAAAATGCTATATCAAAAGTCTTTTTAGTTATTGCTTTGACCGCCCCCCTTCCCCCCCCCTCCCCCCTCCCCCCCCCCCCATCTCTCCCCTCGCCCCCCCCCCCCTCCCCCCCCCCTTCTCTCTCGCACCTTCTCCGCTTTTTCATTTTGCGCCCAAAGGAGAAGCAAGGTTTAGCATATGTGGGCCTTTCGTGTCAGGCTGAAGGTCCCCAAAACATTGTTGTCGATAATTCAGCGATCATGTCATTGCATTGCCTTAGCTCAGTACGGTCGCTTAATTTTGTGATATTGATAGAGAAACCACACACACACACACACACACACACACACACACACACACACACACACACACACACACACACACACACACCCTCCGCCGCCCCGCCCCCCCCCTCCCCCAACTCCCCTCCCCTTTGCCTCCGCCCCAACCTGCACGCTCGAAGTGATGTACGTGTTCCTTACCTGGGTTATTTCTAAGCGTCCTGATCAGAGCGTGCTGTCGCTGTATGGTGTGAAGGGAAACAAGCCTCAGTCCCCTCAGCTCACAAGCTTCATTGGCCTCGTACCACTCCTCGACAAGGGCTGCAACTTCCACCAGGAAACACAACCCCGAGAGCCGATCCAGCAAGAACCCTTCGGACAATGGGCAGTCCACTGGAAACAGAAATCGAAAGCCTGATCAAAAGAGGAACTCACTTGGGCCAGTGGGGGCGGAATTGATTGTCACTCGATCTACCCTTTGACGGTAAAAGACAATTAGTCCAAATTTGCGAAGAACAAGATTTTCATTGTATTACAATGAAAATCTCGCTTTTCATAAAAATGGACTGACCTTCTTTTGCCGTCACATGACAGTACTGGTGAGGTTCGCTTGGGACAAACGACTTCGGGCCCTAACAACGAATAAGAGTGAAATCTCCGCGGATATTCGGTGTGGTGTGGAATTATGGTTTGGACCATAAAGGTATGCAACACTCCAGACATCTCCAAGTGGCGTAGATCCTCATGAGCCCGGAGGGCTTATGAGGATCTACGCCTCTTGGAGATATTTCGAGCATTGACTGCACTGCACGAGGATCAATATGACGTCATTGTAGACTCTGCCTTTCGGAGATGTTTCAGGGGTGTTGGCTATGTTCAGTATACACGCGTGTTATCCGCTGTGATCACAATTCGCTCTCATTCGTTGTTCGAAGTTGTTCGTTGGAAACGAAATCTCGCTACTGTTCGCAAGCCAACCGACGCCGACGTCGGCCTGACGGCTTTTTGCTCACCGGGAACAAAATGGCCGGCGTAGCGATGGAAAACGTTTGACATATCTTGACAGAGTTGAATTTCATGGTCATGACATGATAAAGACTAGGCGCCAGTGATACAGAAATAAAAACAAACAAGATGAGGATTTCATCCCAAAGTCCACCGTATTGTTTGGAACTCACACGCCTTTATCTTTTAGGAACATTCAGAATTGTTCATATTTTTAGGCCTATAATGCTGATCCATTTCCCTCCTCTCTAAGCCAACCCCTGATCAACACACACGCGGCACACAGAAATAAAGACAGACACACGGCGATTCCCGCCATTCGTAAGCTCTGTGGTCTGGCGTAGCATAGCTATTCTGAAGAAGAATAATAGCACGAGCAGCGAAAAGACGTTACTTCAAGATTCACGTCATGGCATCATTAGTCCCACGACGCCGTGTTCACAGTGACGACACGATGTTATACGTCACTCATTGCAGTACTAACATATGACGTATTAGAGGATCAAACTTTGCCATTTTCTTGCTGATTTTCACACCTAGGGCTTACAGGTCACAATTTGACCTAATCCTACCCCAGAGCCGGGACAAATAGCAGGCTTATGCAAACACTGTTTATGAAAAATCATGCGGGTATTAATCAGAAGATAGCTTTTTCGTAAAATAAAAAATAAAGTTATGTTAGCTGTTTTACAAATGATTCGAAAAAGTGGTGCAGAAAATTGTCTGATTTTCACACCTAGGGCATACAGGTCACAATTGACCTAATCGTACCCGACAGCCGAGACAAACTGTAAGCTTATGTAAATACCGTATATGAAATATCATGCGATTATTAATGAGATGATTGTGTGTGGGGGTTTTTTTTGGTAAAAAAAAAAATTAAAAAAAAATAAAAGATTCATTTGTTTTAAGATTAATCTCAAATAATTCGTGAAATTAATCCCAAAAACGTGAAAATATTATTTTCTAAAAGTACTTAATTATCACTCAGAAAGAAAAAAATCCGACCACATCACTCCCCTGTTCAAGCTCCTTCACTGGCTCCCCATCCCCCAACGCATCCAATACAAGATTCTGTCTCTCTGCTACAAATCCCTGAACAACTACGCTCCAACTTACTTCACCCTACACTCCTTCCCGCTCCCTCCGCTCCGCCTCCGACCCTCTCCGCCTCCTCATCCCCCGCACCAAACTCAGCACTTTCGGCCCCCGCTCCTTCTCCGTCTACGGTCCATCCACCTGGAACACCCTCCCACTCTCTCTCCGTCAGAAACACTCTCTCTCTCTCTCCTCCTTATATCACCACACCCCACACCCCAAGCTGACCGTCGTAATGTATTTTCACTATTTGTGGTACGTGAGTCATTGTCTAAAGCGTGCGCATGCGTGTGCGAGTTGTGAGTGCGCGCTTAGAGTTATAATTATTATAAGATAAGCGCATTATAAATACCGTAATTATTATTAATTATTACTCAAAATGTTCTAGAGGTACAATGCTAGTTAACGAACTCATTCAATATCTCCCTTTTATCTTGCAATATGCAAAATATCTAGTAAAAATGAGAAGAATTACAGACTAAAGTGTAGATCAAATTGTTTTTGTGAAACGGCAATTTATTCGCCAATGGGCATCATAATCAAAAAAAAAACTGCCTCGAGATTATTCTTTTAGAGACAATATCATACAATTTCAAGCTTGTCCGTCCTCAAACGCGGGCTCTAGTCGCTGTCACACAGGCACACACACACACACACACACACACACACACACACACACACACACACACACACACACACACACACACACACACACACACACTCACACACATACACACATACGGCGCTTTGGCGCCCCAAAGACGTTCTCAGTCTAGCAATTATTGCTTAGCTAGGCGTGACGTCATTTTTATCTTGTTACTTCTTTGCCAGAATGTCTGCCCCGTACGCCAAAAACGTCAATACGGTAGACAAAAATACATAGACGAAATGGTGTTCCTGCACTGGGGAATTAACTCTGCAAGTAAAGGAATCCATCTTCAGCCCTTCTGTGGAACAAAATAGCACGTGCACTGCACGAGGATGAAAATGACGTCATTGTGGGCATTGCGTCATGACATTTTTATTTGCACGACGCCTCTTTGAACACAAGATACATCGCAAGTCTTTCAGTGAGCCAACAGGGTCGTGCGAATAACGATGTCATGATATATAAAGGTTTCATTCCGAAATGAACTGCACATTATATCATAATTTAAACCGGTCGACTCTGGGAGTAAAACACTTTTACTCTAAGAGTCGACTGATTCTATTTTAACCGCTTCGTTGTCGACCAAAAAAACAAAACACGTGACCAACTGCAAGACACATAGATCCTCATACGCCTCCGCAGTTGCGAGGTTGGTGAGGATTTACGCCTCTTACTGACAACGGTATGAATAAAAAGCTGGGATTTCTTTTTCTCGTTGTATTAGCGAGGATTTCAGAAACACACCAGCTATCATGGTCCATCGCTCTGCTGCGTTTGCGGAAATGTCATAAGCTTAATCGTGTAGCATTAGTCATTAGCATTAGTCTCTTCACTGCCAGTGGACAAAGCTCGTGTTTTTCAAATGATTGTGCATCGAACGTCAAAGATCCCCAGCCTTCAAGGGAACATGGATTTAGCAAGAGGCATAGATCCTCATGAGCCCCCGCATTTGCGGGGGCTCATGAGGATCTATACCTCTTGCGGCAGCTGATTGTTGTTCATCTCGGCAGTGACCCGGTGAGAATAGCTAATTGACCTCCTTGTGCATGCAAACGTCGGTATTGCTCACTCTACCCCAGGCACACCACAGCAAGATATGGATCGTCCATGATAGTTCAAGGGTGATGCCAGAATAGCTTGGCGCCTATGGGCGCCAAGCTATTCTGGCATCACCCTTGAACTGTCATGGTCGATCTGGATCCTGTACTGCACCGCAGTCTTCAGAGGACAACGGCAAAATTTGGGGATTTCGGTCTTGGGGTACAATGAGTTAATACAAGTATTATGGTAGGCAGCACTTGTAGAGGTATCAGGTGTTAATGTGAGGGCACGCCTCATCAGCTGGGCAATGATCCAAAAGCCAGCATACCTGCATGTAAAACTATAACACAGGTGTGCGCTATGCAGAGCTGAAGGAGCCCAAATACCTAACCGCCTATCAGATGTAGTACATGATTCCTGTAACATAAACATACGCGACAGCTGTACGTAATTTGCTCCCGTGCTATTTCGTTTGAAGTAAAGTTCTTTCTTATGATATTTCAATTGAAAATTAAACATAATTTCATGTACTATTTCATCTGAAAATAAAGTTCTTTCTAGCGCCATTTCATTTAAAAATAAAGTTGGGGATTTTTGGGTGATATTTTATCTGAAAATAAGGGTTACTTTTCTTTTATTTCTTTCTTAAAAAATAAGTTTTTTCTTGTTGCATTTGATTTGAAAATAAGGGTCTTTCTTATGATTCATCGTATTTCATCTGAAAACACATTTCTCCCGATTTTTTAATTAATTTGTTTCTTGTGGTATTTATTTGACAATAGAGTTTTTCACGTGATATTTTATTTGAAAATAAAGTTCTACTTTACTTTGCACAAATCAGATTCCAGCGCACACGTGTGCTAGCAATGGAACAAAAGACGACTTCAAGCCCTCTGTAAATTATTTTGTTACTCGGTTTTTAATGACACCTCCGGCACACATCGCCGCAGAGTCCAGAACGCTAAGCCGAGCACGACTCTATATATTAAGAGAAGACGAAGACCTTACGCCAGATTGAGTCGGAGTCACTTTGGCGTACGTCAAAGTGACCCCGACTCGATCTGGCGTAATTAGAAGTCATTTGGTATTACCTGTTGTAGATCTGTAATAGGTACTCAGTCCTGTCCCTGTCCTGTTCCACGGCAAGTAGTGAAGACTGAACAGCTGGCACGTGCTATTCGCTGAAGTGAACAGGAAGGAGTTGCACCAGGTCTCAATCTTGCAAGCGACTGCGCATGCGCCGGCCGTGTAGCACGTGATCTTCGCTGACCAATCATCGTTGTGGCCTCCTGTTTCTGCCGTGCTTGCGTCACTCCGCGACCACATGACGTCAAAAGAGCCGTACGTCACACTGTGAAAAGAGAAGCACAGTGAAAAATCATTTTAATGTATGTTTCCTAATACGTGTGAACATTTATGTTAACAGAAAACCATCTTTTGAGCCACATTATTTATTATAACAACAGCAACAACAAAATACTGTCAATATTTGCATAGAATCCTTTTAATGAACAGGTTTAAAATGCAGGTAAACTATATAATGTACTATACACACACCTTCTGTGCCGATTCATGTTTAATGACAACAACAATAACAACAACAACAACAACAAAGTATAGTCAACAGTTTCATCCAGTAGTTTAATTTGGCGTTTTCTAATGCAGGTTAATTATTTCGCTAACTACAAATCTTCTGTGCCTCACCATGTTAATATCGGGGACAGCAACAAAATAGGGCTAATAAACGTTCAGCTCTGCATTGAATCTCTTCAGCACTTGGGTTTCAGTGATAACTTTTATAAATAAACGCATTATAAATACCGTAATTGTTGTTATTATTATTATTATCATAACTAAAGAATTAAAAGATGTCTTTTGTAAATCAGAAGTAGGTTAACCCTTTTAGCCCCAAGGTCCCATTTCTCAAATTTTGGAGGTGTTGCCTAACGACTATGTACCAGTTGTAGGAGATGGATTGATCGTGACAATTCAAGGGTAGTGCCAGATGAGCTTGGCGCCTTCAGGCGCCAAGCTCATCTGGCACTACCCTTGAATTATCATGGTCAATCCATCTCCTGCTGAAGTGGTCCCGGGGCTAAAAGGGAGCAAACTGCACGTGTTTGGACAAAAACAGTGGATTAGCAAATCTAGACCAAAAAGATGACTGCCAAGCGCGTAAAATGCAGAAAACATCCCAACCCAAAAAGAAACACGCTTAGAAAAGACAATTACAGCACAATAAATTATAATGTAACTGTCTTTTTCTGAACGTGTTTCTTGCTTCGTTGGGATGTGTCATATAATCGGAAAGAAGAATAATAGTATCAGTTCAACTGACTTACCTCCAGAATAGTATCTGAAGAAAACATGTCAAGGTAATGTGTATCCTCGGGCTGGCCATAATTGTACACGAGCGCACACACAATTATTTGGGTATTTCTTGCATTCGACGTCCAGTGTACTCCGACTACGCAGTCCGATCCGTACGGTTTCTATTAGACTTGTGGCATACACTTGGGACAACGACAGAGCCGGAACCATTCGTGTATGGGCGTCTCCACAGCATAGCTGCGGGCGTCAATGGTAAGACCCTCGTTCGGTTTTCAATGTTCACACTAATGTTTGCATTAACCCTTTTATCCCCAAGGTCCCATTTCTCAAATTTGGGAGGTGTTGCTTAACGACTATGTACCAGTTTTAGGAGATGGATTCATCATGATAATTTAAGGGTAGTGCCAGATGAGCTTGGCGCCTGAAGGCGCCAAGCTTATCTGGCATTACCCTTGAATTATCATGATCATCCCCTGCTGCAGGGTCCCGGGGCTAAATGGGTTAACTGCTTCACTGCCGGAACACTGCCAACATCTGCAAGTGACACAAACATAGCGCCAGTCTGCGAGAGTCGCAGATCCTCATCAGCCCCCGCAGCTGTGGCGGTTCATGCGGGTGTATGACTTTCGGATGCTCTGCTATATTATGTATGTTCTTCTAGTGGGCAAGATGTTTATCGATAAAATCGGAGACATAATTTATGGATACTGTCAGGTAAGGATTAGTTCATCAGTGGCGTAAAATCCAGAGAGGGGGAGGCGGACGGTGTGTGTGTGTATGTGGCGGTGGGGGATGGGGGTTCCCTTTTCCCTCATGTAAATATGTAAATATATTTGGGGGATGTAGGGGAGGGCAGAGAAATAACTACCCCCTTCCCCTCCCATCCTCATATTTTCGTTTGGAGAAAAAGAAGGAGCATTTTTCAGAAACGAAATTCATCAATATTTTAAATAAACCATTGATTTTGTCCAGGTTGGAAGACATCTGCCCCCCCCCCTCCCTACCCACCCCCCTTCTCTCCCCCTCCCCTCCCTTCACCCCCTCACCCCCCCCCCCCTGACACCGTTCCCCCCTCCCCCCTCTCCCTCACCCCCCCAATTTGATATTTTGAAGGCTACAAAGGAACATGTCAGGCACGCTCCCCTCCCCAAGCCCTCAAGTTTTTCTCATCCCCCCCCCCCCCATCCCCTTCCCCACACACATACACACACACACACAACCCCCTATGAAAACTGTTTCTATGCTACTGCTTATTTTTATGGTGTAACCCCGAGCAGGCTACTAAAGCCAACTCACAGCGTGGCATTGATGGTTAATGCAGCCACCGTTACTGTTAATCCTTTGGGTGTCGGTACCAATTTTGGTCAAGGTGATTCCTGCAGGAATCACCTAGACCAAACTTGGTACCGACACCCAAAGTAAAACCACCGATTAGCCTCGGACTGAGGTCACCAATTTGGCCTTGTTTGGGCGGTATCATATGACTCGCTCATTAGCCAATGTAATATCGGCTTACATAACTCACTCGTACGCAGCAATGTTCCGTAACCGCTCTTCCGTTATAAACGGAAGCTGGTTGGGCCATTGCCATTATGACTAATCAATGAACCCATTAATCAGGACAAACTTCTTTCAATGCATGTTTCCTTAAATAATTCACGTGAGTTATACATGTTGGCTTTTTCCATTTTTTCTGGAATAATGATTTGGAATTCCTATCACACACGAACAGAATATCAATTTCAAATAAAATAAAATCTCTATTGCCTATTAGATGTTACGCATGAAATAGTCACAACGATTGTTTTGTGTGTGAATGAAAGTTAATGACTTCAGAGATGCTAGCACTGAATACAGTCAAGGATCATAAGATAAACATAAATCTTCACCGAACTTCCTGTTATTCAATTCAGAAATGGTGCTGATTTTATAATACAAGGGCAGTTGCTGCTGTTGGTTGCAGACTTTTTTTCTTTAACCGTTATCATTCGGAATACACCAGTGTGTGAAATAAGTTTAACTAAAACAGTTCAAGGGTAGTGCCAGAATAGCTTGGCGCCTCTAGGCGCCAAGCTATTCTGGCACCACCCTAGAACTAAAGCCATTGGTCTATATCCTTATCTGTAAGTACTATAATGTAGCTTGCATATGGCAGTGTACAAATTTGAAGCTTTTAGCCTCGGTACGATATGGGTTAAACCAGACCAAGCGTGTAAAATACAGAGAAGAACCCAACGGAGAAGGAAACACGCTTAGAAAAGACAGTTACAACGCAATGTATGAATATTTCGGGAATTCACCCTTCTTCAAAATAGACAAACAAAAAGGTATAGAGATCAGTCGCTACTTATCTCATCCGCGAAGAAGGTTCGTTGTTGGGACTGTCTTTTCTAAGGGTGTTTCTTTCTCCGTTGGGTTCTACTCTGTGTTTCGTTGTTTATTCTGCATTGTCTCCAATGTGGAGAAGTGTATAGTTAAAGTCAAAGACTGGATGACTTGCAACAGACTCAAGTTAAATGATGACAAAACAGAGAGCATGCTTGTTGGTACTCGAGCTAGAACATCTGCCCCCAGCAGTGATCACATTTTCCATAGGTGGCCATGACAATGACATTTCTTTCAAATCGAATGTAAAAAAAAATCTGGGTGTATTCCTGGATTCGAGTTTATCGATGGAAAAACAGGTTAGCCATCTTTGCCGCACTGCCTACCTGGAGCTCCGCAAAATAGGCATGATCAGATCCTTTGGACAGAAAAGGCTACTGCCCAGATCGTATGTTCTCGCATTATGTCCCGTCTAGATTACTGTAATTCCCTTCTTGTTGGTATCTCATCTGATCAACTCACTCGCATTCAGAGTATCCAGAATAATGCAGCCCGTTAGTCCTTCGCAAAAAAAAACGCACTGATCATGTCACACCACTGCTAAAGCATCTCAACTGGCTACCTGTCAAACAGAGAATAGAGTACAAGCTGGCCAATTTGGCATACAAACACTATGACAATACGCTTCCTGCATATCTGTCTTTTTCCCTTGCATCGCACAATCCTAGTAGAAGTCTACGCTCAAGCTCACAGAAACTGCTTGTACAGCCCAGAGTCAGCCTAAAAACTGCTGGTGTACGTTCTTTCAGTTATCAGGCCCCTCACGTCTGGAACTCACTTCCACTGCATGTCCGTCTATCCCCTACCCTGATGACCTTCAAAACAAATTTGAAGACCCATCTTTTCCAGGTAGCATATCAAGTCAAGATTAGATTAGTCTGGATGTGCTGCCTGGAAATGTTGGCTGTTTTCGTACATGGGTAGCCCATGTAGGTAGGCTGTGTGTGTGTGTGTGTGTGTGTGTGTGTGTGTGTGTGTGTGTGTGTGTGTGTGTATGTGTGTGTGTGTGTGTGTGTGTGTGTGAGTGTGTGCGTGTGTGTGTGCGTGCGTGCGTGTGTGTGTATGTGTGTGTGTGTGTGTGTGTGTGTGTGTGTGTGTGTGTGTGTGTGTGTGTGTGTGTGTGTGTGTGTGTGTGTGTTTCGTGTTAGGAATGTGTCTACATGGTGCGAGCAGGTGTTTATTTAAAGAGTGAGTGCGTTCTAATTTTTCTCCTTTTTAATGTTATTTTTATGTGCTGTAAAGCGCTCCGAGCTTGCTGTCCGTGAGGAAGGGCGCTATTAAAAAAGGTATGTATTATTATTATTATTATTATTATTATTATTATTATTATTATTATTATTATTATTATTATTATTATTATTATTATTATTATTATTATTATTCAGCGTCAACGAGCCCCAGACGTCCAAAGGAACATAGATACAAAGAGGTGTCAACAAGAGGCATAGATCCTCATGAGCCCCCGCAACTGCGGAGCTCATAAGGATCTATGTCTCTTGCAGTTGAATCATGTGCAGTGCAGGGTTTGAATCAAAACGCAATGCCTGAATGCGCCCACCGCGTAGAGCCAGAGAATCTGCGGCGGTCTGTGAGTTTGGGACCTTCAGACATACAGCCGTAGGATCTGAAACGCTAGACCATCGCACAGTATCGACATCACACAGTGCTAAACACTTAGAACGCATAAGCAGCGTAAGTATGTACGGCCCCAACAAAGAATGGTGAACACATTCACGACCGAAATCGCCCAAATTCTGAAGTTGCCCTCTGAAGATTGTATTACACTTTCTGGGGACGGATCGAGCGTAATAGTTCAAGGGTGGTGCCAGAATAGCTTGGCGACTATGGGCGCCAAGATTATTCTGGTACCAATGACCCTTAAACTATCACACTGGAAACACGTCTTGGCTGTGGTGTGTCGGGGCTGCCGGGTGGGTTAA
This sequence comes from Semisulcospira habei, assembly GCA_036245525.1. NCBI lineage: Eukaryota > Metazoa > Mollusca > Gastropoda > Semisulcospiridae > Semisulcospira > Semisulcospira habei. The sequence continues at coordinate 334,961,559 of BTPG01000001.1, read as the reverse complement.
AGGTTTGATAGATTGCAGAATCTTCATTGTAAAGTTTATTAGTTTAAATTCAAATAACGCTGGACAAAACGGCTAAATATGAAATTTGTATTTCTGAAAGGAAAGATTTCTGCTCATCTTCTCGTTGGTGCATAAACATCCTAAACATCCTGTCTACCCATGATACACGCTCAGAAAAGACAATTACAACACAATTCATTAACTCATTCAGCCCGAACGCCGTATTTCCCAAATTTTGAAGTAGTCATCTAATGACTATGCACCAGTTGCAGGAGATGGATCGACCATGATAATTCAAGGGCAGTGCCAGATTAGCTTGGCGCCTGTCGGCGCCAAGCTAATCTGGCACTACCCTTGAATTATCATGGTCGATCCATCTCCTGCTATAGGGTGTTAGGGCTGAATGGGATAATGTATGTATCTTTCTTTGTTGGGACTTTCATTGCACTGTGCAAGCTGTGTAGAGTAGTCTTTTGGTCTCCATATGCATATATTTTTATCTACAGTACCATTTTTTTTTTAATCGAACATATCAAACTTGCAGACTTTGTGACATGCTGACCATGAGAGGAATTGTTGGAAACGTACGTCCTCCCCATGTTTCTCTTGTAAAATTTTATGTCCGACCTTCGCAACGCTTTTCAAAGGCGAAAGTAGAGAGCATATTCACATGACTTTGTGACCTATTGACCTGAGTTGTGTTGTCCGAAGTTTGTGTCGATCACTTCCTGTTGTCATTCCAATGGCAGTGGAGGGTTTGATAGAGTTTACGTAAGGACCTTAATTTGTCAGTTCCGTGGTAGTCCAGCGAAAATGGTGGGCCTATTCATATGACTTTGTTACCCAAATATTAACCTGAGTTGGTTTGTCAGTGGGGGTTTTGTAGATCATTTCCTTTTGTGCTTGCGAACAATACTTCTCTTGCAGATCATGGTTCGACTTTTCGACCTTCTGACGACTTTTGGATCGATATAGAATAAATGATCCAGTAACTGTATATTATATATATAAATATATATATATATATATATATATATATATATATATATATATATAATATATATATATATATATTATAATATATATATATATATATATATATATATATATATATATATATATATATATATATATATATATATATATATATATATATTCATGTTCTTTCCTTCTTTCTTTCCTTCCTTCTTTCCTTCTTTCTGTCTTTTTTTGTCTTTTTTCTTCTTTTTTTTTTCTTTTTTTTGGGGAGGGGGGAGAGAGGGTGGTCCCACGCAGGAGAAAATTTGCGCTGCCATCCCCAGGGAAATAGCGTCGCCCAATGAAACGCAACCCGACCTGCCTAGTGCCTTTTTCTTTCTTTGGTTTTGGTGTTTGTTTGTTGTTGTTTTTTGTTGTTGTCTTTTTTTTTAAGGAAACACGCTTAGAATAAACAGCTGTATCTGTATTGTAACTGCCTTTTTTAAGCGTGTTTCAACAACAAAAGAGGCCAATGGGAAAATCGAAGAAACAGTTTCTCATATTACTTACCGTTACCCCGCTCAAGTTGTTTTCAAGCGCACGATTTGACATGAGTGCGTAGACTTGTTGGCCCTTCGAGTCATAAAAAGACTGCAGCAATCGAACGTCACCCACATGCAAGAGGTATAGATCCTCATGAGCCCCCGCGAATGCGGGGGCTCATGAGGATCTAAACCTCTTGCTTGCTTCATTCGTATTTGTAAATCTCTTAGTAGATGGAGTCGACTGAAATTGAATCACCGGTGTACGTGGTGGCAAGGACATCATACCGACTGGCGATAGGACACGAGTGGGTGGGCTATTAGACACTTGGCGATACTTTGGGCCAATCTGCTTTCCGTGGGAACTGTTTTCTGAGCGAGTGTGTATTATGAGCGTCTAAGGAGGTCTGGATCATTATCTGTGTGCTACTATGTTTGTTTGTTCGCCTTGGCGTTTTTCTCTGCAGTCCGCTCGTTCGTTCGTTTGCGTTTAGCTAAAGCGTGTGCTTTCTTGCTTGTGTCCTTTTTTGTTTGTTTGTTTATTTGTTTGTCTGTTTGTTTGTTTGTTTGTTTGTTTGTTTCTTTCTTTCTTTCTTTCTGTCTTTCTTTGTAAGCTGTTTTGTTGACTTGTTTTGTTTTTGTTTGTTTGTATTTGTGTTTGTTTGTTTGGTTGGTTGGTTGTTGGTTGCGTGCACTCTTTTTTTCTTTCTTTCTTCTTTCCCCCCCCCCCCCCTTTCCTTTCTTTTCTTTCTTTGATTTCCTATGTATAATCTACATACAATAAAGGCAACATTTTTCGTCCATTCCTTTATTCCCAACCGTCGCTGGCATCCCTTTGGCGACGGCAAGAACTACGCTGGTTAGTCGATTCATTGCAAAATAAATCTCAGAAAAAAAAGAAAAAAAAAATCACCACACGCAATTTTTTTCTTGTTTGTTTGTCTGCATCTGCATTCTCTACCAGAGTAGATACAATTTTGTTATTGGCCCTAAGGCCATAGGTAGCGCTTTTTGTCGCGATGATTCCTGCAGGAATCATCGCGACAAAAAGCGCTACTGACAGCCAACGGATTAAAACACCACCACAAAAGTTGAAAATAGCACTCTAAACTCATTGTGTCCGAGGTACGAAATACCCACATTTTTGGAGTTACCCTCTGAGGACTGCATTACACTGAATTCAGGAGACAGTTTGACTATGATAGTTCAAGGGTGGTGGCAGAATAGCTTGGCGCCTATATGCGCCAACCTATTCTGCCACCACGCTTGAACTATCATGGTCGAGCCATCATCTTGCTGTGGTGTGTCGCGGGCAGAATGAGTTAAAAATAATAATTTAACAATATAAATAAACACACAGATCAGCACATACAATTTTCGCTTCCTTGTTTTGTTTATAAATGTATCGCCGGGTTCGTACACAATTTGTATATTATATTCGCACGCGCCCAGGTCACAACTTCGCCCTTTGACCACCGAATACGTGCTTAAATGACATTGTGTCACATTGACGCTGTATCGTTACGAGCGGAAGACTGGAAGTCCACCTCACTGAATATTCCCGTCCGATGCCCTAATCATGGAGAAGACACGCAGATGTAAACTGGACCGGAAAGAGGCATAGATCCTCATGAGCCCCCGCTTCAGGCGGGGGCTCATGAGGATCGATGCCTCTTGCGGACGGGTGAACTTTGAAAGTGTTTGTAATAATCGGCCACTTGTGCTGAGGACCCTCTCAGTGTGACGACTATCTGCTTGTGAACTCTGACGCAGTTTCTTACCAGTCGCTGGATTTGTCTTTTCTTCTTTTAACGGGCATTTAGTCCTGACACGTGTACCGATCGACCATGATAGTATGAGCTTCAAAACAGTGCCCGCAACGCTTGGGCTGTGCCAGTGCCTGACTGCCTACTAAGTTAAATGGCGATGAGTCACGACAGTCACTTCACATGGGGACATTCACCTAGACTCGCACCCTTCGTCTGTGTGAGACACAGAGTCTCGTGACCCTGTAGGCGCCTCTTACCGGTAGAACAGTCACATCCATATACATGGAGGTCGCTGGGGTTGAGTCTAAGACTGGTGACAATACAACGGGAAGGATGAGAGTACGATCCAAACGAAAGGTCAATACGAGAGAAAGGTCGATGCATTACGCAACTGTATTTGAAAGGTCTAAAGGCAAAAAGTAAGTACGGGTGGGAATAAAAACATATAGAACTAACACTAATGTAGACTAGCCATGCCTATGATTTGTGTATAAATACACACCTTATTGTTGTGTTTGTATGCACGTGTGTGAGCTTTTGATATGTGTCACTTTAGTTGTTGTAACATTTATTATAAATTTTACTTTCTAGTACTTTTTGCTATGTGATTTTTGATCTTGTAAAGCGCTTAGAGCATCATTCATTTGGAGGTTAAGCGCTATAAACAAGTACATTATTATTTCGTAGTAGTAGTAGTAGTCACCTTACTAGCCAAGGTGTTTGTAATTATAATCCGCAGAACTCTCCATCTAGTTTAATTGGCCAGAAAGCGCCAAGCTAATCTGGCACTACCCTTGAGTTATCACGGAAAATTCATCTCCTGCAACTGGTACATAGTCGTCAAGTAACACTTCCAAAATTTGGAAAAGGCACCCATGGGTCTAAATGGGTTAATTTTGATCGGTGATTGTGACTTTATTTCCAATCCAAGTAATATGTTAATGGACTTTAATTCATGGGCCGGAAACTATACTCATCAGTCTTCTTTTCGACTTTCATGATTAATATTTTCTTTCGCCAAAAGGCAGGGAATATTTTGTTGGATTGGTGAATGACAGATGCAGTGCAGTTCCTTTCGCCAATCCAAAAAATGCTTAATTAACTAGAGTCTCAGTATCATTTTGGACTGGCGAATGGAACTGGATTGCACGCCTACAGGCGTGCAATCCAGTTCCCTTCGCCAGTCCAAATAAAATTAACGCACTGGCGAAACCAACAAGATTCGTGGGCAGGAAACTACTCAGCCGCCTCCGTCGTTTCATGGGCCTTTCACTCGACACAGTAAACCTGCTTCTGCCAAACGCCCTCTTATCCTATAATTGCCATATCTAAATAATTGATCGACGCCAACACTTCATCGTCACCACAGTTATATAGTTTAAGATACGTCAATCCCTCAGCAGTTTCCTGTGCGTGAGCGTTCTGCATCACAATGTTTACTCAGTGAATACTCAGCGAAACTGTGTGTGTAGTAAGCGCAGAGAACCTGTAGTATTTAGCCTGTAAAATGAAAACATTCATCGGATATTAACATCAGCCTGACAATTTTTTGGCCCTATACATCCAGAGGAAAGTGACTAGATATTACTATTGCGCATGAAACAGTGGGAATTTTTCTTTCATTATCCAACTGAGCAGCAGGAAGTGCTATTATTTGTACAGGAATTGCTAGGTCCAGAATACCCGATTATCTGGACAGGAATTGATTGCGGTCAACACAACTCATCCAGGAGTGGGATTTTCGTCGTGAGGGCGCAAGACAAGAAAAGGACTTTGAGCGCGACACAGCTGCAGGCGAAATTGGTTGACTGCGCAAAAAAGGTAATTTATTAGCTGACTTTGCATGTCGAGCAAAAGGTCCGCGGGCCGACATCAGCCTTAACTGGCCCGCGCACGGCCGTGCGCGGGCCAGTTAAGGCTGATGTCAGCCCGAGGGACCTTTTGTTGCTGTTCATTTCTTGTTTTTAACACACAACTACGTGGTTACTATTTTTATATTGCCTGAATCTTTTTTTTTTAAATTAAAAATTTAAAAAAGAAATATAGGCGTAATTTGATTGTTAAAATTCGCCCGATACAGCGGGTTATCAATGTTGTCTTGCCTCAGCTAAGACTTTTCTGCCCTTCTTTTCACAGTTCATATAAGCAGACACGAGTACCGGCGAAGTTTTCCATTAATTGCCTTTTGTAACGGAAGGAACTCTCCTGCGTTCAAAGGAGAGGAAGAGCAGAAAAGTCTTTCATTTTACGACATTCAAGCTTCCTAATTTCAGTGAGTTCTTTTGTCCTGCGTTAAACTGAGAACATTTAGAAAGGAGATATTGCGATATATATATTATTATTATATATATATATATATATATATATATATATATATATATATATATATATATATATATATATATATATATATATATATATATATATATATATATATATATATATATCTTATTCCTTCGAGAATGTCGCTTGGTTGGTTACTTCGGGGTTTAACGTCCACGGCACCGAAGTGATAATGGACGGCCCTGACGGGCGGGTTTATGGGGGACGGAGAAATCTAGTTCCTATGGAGTACGACCTGAACACTGATCAATTCAGGCGCACTGCAACTGTGGCACTTTGATTTACCAGGACTTTTCAACGGACATGCTATGGAACAAGCCCGTCCTTTTTCCCTGGAGAATGTCGCATTTTAAGTTCACGTTTTATTCTCGTGACCAACGGGAGAGTCTGACGGGGATCGACTTTGGTAGTTGCGCAGTCGCTTTGTAGGTTTGCGTGGTCGATCTGTCACCCTTAACTCCGTCACTGCCGAGGAAGACCTGAACACCATCCAGCTGCAAGAGGCATAGATCCTCATGAGCCCCCGCAGTTGCGGGGGCTCATGAGGATCTATGCCTCTTGCTGACATCACATTGTACCCGTGTTCTTTGGGTGTCTGGGGCTCTGGCGTTGAAATAACAATGATTTCAGAATCACAAATTGCGTCCACTAGCAGCAAAAGGGTTATTTACGTGACTGTGTCGTTCTGTAACTGAGATGCATATGTATTACTGTCTTACCAACAAAAAAAAAAAGCTATGCCGAGAAAATACATGCAGTTAGAAAACGACAACGTTAGACCAGGTGCGCAGATGTTGTTCACAGCTTTGCGGTCCATTAACACCGCGTACCATCTGCGGACAATTCATATTGCAAACACACGCTGTCTCTATTAAACTAATAATAATTAATATAATTTCAAGATCAGCCAACTGCAAGAGGCATAGATCCTTATGAGCCCGCGCAACTGCCTATGCCTCTTGCTGATACTACTTTGAATCCACGTTCCTAGGACAGCGAAGGTTTACTGTGTTCAATTAACGATGACTGCAGAAACAGTCTGCGTCAGGTGACACCGCTGCAGGCACTAAATGGGATTCCGTACATCACTACGTGTGTGTTCGCATGTGGCAGGTGACACTGCAGGCACTAAATGGGATTCCGTACATGTAACATATGCTGTGAAGGTGTAGTGTAGTTGTGTCGTGTATCTCTTATCTCGGACAGAATTCAGCGACAGTTTATTACGGAAGATGCTGATACTGGTTGTGAAAGAGGGCAAGAAGTGGAGGAGCCAGGTCGGACTATGTCTCAAAGGCGCAAACCTTGTCAGCACTACCTTTCAACTGCCACGTGCCGGCGGTTCACCGTGATAGGGTCTTCCATGCTTACACTGGGATAGTCCGCGATCACCTCCGTCTCTGGAGAGGTAGCCCGTTCAGTGTGCCAGGTGACCGTGTTACTGCAATCGTCCTTCATTCCGGCAACACCATCGTCCTTCATTCCGGCAACACCAGCCATGTCGCATGAACGTGGACTCAAAGTGGTGTCAGCAAGAGGCATAGATCCTCATGAGCCCCCGCAACTGCGGGGGCTCATGAGGATCTATACCTCTTGCAGTTGGGTGGTGTTGACGTTTTCTCGGCCCTCAATGGGTTAAAACTGGAACCGACGACTGCGATTGGCCCCCAAAATAAGTAGCTGGCTTACTGACACCCATCTCCAGTACTTGAGCACTGATAGTGGTAGAGGCACTAGTGCGTGAGCACCGTTAGTTATCAGCTTGCAATGGCAGGTATGTAGCGCAAGACACATTTTGTACATCCTGGCGGGATTACACGTCTTGCGAGAGGTGGAGGGCTGACTCTAAATGTAGCCAAAATTCAGTTAGTCTATTTTTGTAAAAAGCGAGATTTTCGTTGTATTACAGTGACAATCTCGCTTTTTCACAGACATGGACTTACTGTCTTTTGCCTTTCACAGGGTAGATTACGTTTAGCTGTTGAATAGACTTGAACAAATTTGTATGTTAGCAAGAGGCATATGTCCTCATGAGGATCTATGCCTTTGCTAATTTCAGATTTCGAGAGTCTATATAAATGTGGATCTATGTCTCCCCCTAACTGGATATTTGAGAATCTGTATAACTGTGGATCTATTTTTCTTACTAATTGGAGATTTGAGAATCTGTATAAATGTGGATCTATTTCTCTTACTAATTGGAGATTTGAGAATCTGTATAACTGTTTATCTATTTTCTTACTAATTGGAGATTTGAGAATCTGTAGAACTGTGGATCTATTTATCTTACTAATGTTGGAGATTTCAGAAACTGTATAACTGTGGATCTATTTTTCTTACTAATTTGAGATTTGAGAATATGTATAGATGTGGATCTATCTCTTGCTGCTATCTAGAGCTTTTGAGAATCTATGTAAAAGAGGATCTCTGTCTCGTGAAACTGGAGATTTTGAGAGAACGCTCTGTATACGAGCATGTGGAATACACCGTTTAACTCGCACTCTGCCCGCGACGCGCCACAGCAAGATATGGCTCGACCATGATAGTTCAAGGGTGGTGGCAGAGTAGCTTGGTGACTATAGGCGCCAAGCTATTCTGCCACCACCCTTGAACTATCATGGTCGCTCTGTCTCCTGAATTGTAATGCAGTCCTCAGAGGATAACTCAAAATGTGGGTGTTTCGTACCTCGGACACAATGAGTTAAGTATGTAGACACATGTGCTGGACGCATTTTAATTTTCCACGCGAACAGCATAATTTTGTCGTAAGTATGTAGACCTTCTGTGCTTGACAGGTTTTAAAACTGCCAGGCGCACAACACACTTCTGTCGTCAAGTTTAGTTTCAAATACTCTCTGGTGGGAGACGGCAGTCGTCTAATTTCAAGTACTCTCTAGTCAGACCTGGCATTTTGCTGCAAAACCTGGGCTACAGTTCTGTAAGTCTGTTCTTCCCTTCTGAGCTGGTATTTTCAGAGTTATAAACGTGTCCAGTGGCTGTTGTACGTATTTTATGACAGTCTGTGTGTCATGTCAAGTGTGTTTGCCTAAGAGGCTTAATGGGTCAGCTTTGCTTTATTTAGTATGAAAATAAAAATCAGCCCAGCGCGAATATACTCAGCGAAAATCTACCCTGACGGACATGAATCATCCCAGTGCAGAATTGCGCTTCCCCCACCCCCACCCCCCACCCCCACCACCCCCCCCCCCCCCCCACCCTCCTTTTTTTTTTTTTTTTAGACGTAGAGTTTATACACAGTGTAAATCTAACCGTTTTCAAATCTTTACTCGCTAGATTCGGTAGGGTATGGATTTCCGCTTGGAAGATTCAAGCTGGGTAGATTCACACCTACATATAGCAAAACTGGCTCATTTTCAAGGCCGGAGCGCAACGGAAAATCCACAGATACGAAAGGCACCAGCTTATCCGACTGAGGACTCGTATATAAAGTGTGTGCCTCATGCTGGCCTCATTCTGACCATACTGAAGCGGAACCGGAAGCTGCTTTGAACGACCACCAAGATGGGAGAGCACCTGTCATTAAAGACCATCGTTTAGGTGGCGACAGCCAGGGTTAGGGTTAGTGGCGACAGCCAGGGTTAGGGTTAGTGGCGACAGCCAGGGTTAGGGTTAGTGGCGACAGCCAGGGTTAGGGTTAGTGGCGACAGCCACCTAAACGATGGTCTTTAATGACAGGTGACACGTTCTGCCTTCCAAGCCTTCTCTTGAGAGAGCACCTGTGTATTAAGATCACATTTTTCGTGTATAAACTGGCTGATCAAAGCAGATTCTCCAGTATGTTCTTGACACAGTAAAGAGTAATTGGTAGTGAGTCTGCCATGTTTCTTTCATTTCAAGAGGTTGGCTGAAAAGTGGTCAATTATTTCACTTGCAAAAATCTTTCTTTTTTTTTTTCATCCCTACGTCATAATTATGACCAATCCCTTCAGTGCAAACCGTACCATGTGACCTCGCTACAAAAACCCTTGTAGCGACTAATGGCTCACTTTTTGTAGCCCTCTTTTTGACGCGTCTTGGATGCCAGTTTTGTTCTGTAAAGGGTCACCAAAACGTTCTAAAGTACAATGTTACTTTGTGTTGTTCGAAACAACAGGCACACTACTGGAGACGGCAACGTCATGAACGATTTTAGACTACGTCATGTCTATTGCGTATAAATATTTATTCCTTTGACGTCAGTCATGTCTGGCGTGATCCAGGTCGGAAGATTTCTCCTTGATTTCTTTTTCGAAAATAGTGGAGGAATGAAAACAAAATGCTAATACGTCATTGGGAGCAGGGGCTTGCTGCACAGACCCTTGTAGCAAACCCCTGCTACCAATAACTTATAATATATGTATAGTATTACAGCGATACACCGTCGAATTATATTTTCTCTTACATGCATCTGAGTGTTACGTTGTTGATGTTTCAGTTGCTGTGATGGAGCTTAAAGATTTACATAGTGTTTCAACGGCGGTAAACGTTCTGTGTTTTGTTATAGGTGAGTTTCTCTCTCTCTCTCTCTCTCTCTCTCTCTCTCTCTCTCTCTCTCTCTCTCTCTCTCTCTCTCTCTCTCTCTCTCTCTCTCTCTCTCTCTGGAAGAAAGGTCTCGTTCAGACCTAAATCTTTTTATCCTTGGAAAATAAAGATTCTCTCTCTCTCTCTCTCTCTCTCTCTCTCTCTCTCTCTCTCTCTCTCTCTCTCTCTCTCTCTCTCTCTCTCTCTCTCTCTCTCTCTCTCTCTCTCTCTCTTTTGCCCCATTTCCCTTCTATCAGTTCTCTCGAAGCCTCTGGAAAAGCATGTTCACAAACATCTTCTGGAATTTCTTGAAAAAAGGTCCTTATTATATCATCACCAGTCAGGTTTTCGTCCCAAGCATTCATGCCACACTGCACTCGCACGAATAGTGAATTCGTGGGTCAACAGCATAAATGATAATAAAATGGCTGGTGCTGTCTTCTTGGATCTAAGACATAAAAGCGTTTGATCTTATCGATCATACCATCTTACTGAAAAAGCTTGCCACCTACTTAAACAAAAAGAGTCCCTCAGCTATTTCGTTTCTGAACTCCTATCTTACAAAAAGAACACAAACAGTCTATGTCAATGGAAAATGTTCTTCTGAACAATTTGTGGAGTATGGAGTGCCCCAGGGGTCTATTTTAGGCCCACTACTGTTTTGTATCTTCGTTAACGATCTACCGTTACATGTAACGTGTAGTGAGACTGAGTGTGACATGTTTGCCGACGACTTAACATTACATTCCGCTGGTAAAACTGTGCCTGAAATTGCAAATAATCTTCAAGAGAGTCTTCATGAAGTCTCTCGGTGGTGTAATGAAAATCGCATGCTTGTAAATCCCACAAAAACAAAAAGCATGCTTATCACAACCCGCCAGAAACATCAGCTCAAACCTCCATCACTCAACCTTTCTTTGGACTCCATCTCAGTTGAGCAGGTCAGTCAACACCGCCTGCTTGGAGTAATAATAGATGATGATCTAAGCTGGCATAACCACCTATATTATATGAGAAAACATTTGTCCAAAAAGTTGTTTCTACTTTCCAAACTTAAAACGATCATTGACCTTAAGACACGCAAACTATTTTTTAATGCCTACATTAAACCACACATTGATTATGCCTCAACAATATGGGATGGCTGCAGTGAAAATCACTTCAAGAAGATAAACTCATTATACAAGCGCGCTGCTAAGCTTATCCTCCCTGATCCGTCTTTATCCACTGATGACAAGCTGCAGGCCATCGGACTTCTCCCTTTGGTTAAGCACCTCGCACTAAACAAATGTGTACTGATGCACAAAATTCTTAACGGGAAAGCTCCACCTTACTTATCTAGGCTTTTTTCGCCAACTGAAAAAAAAATACAGCACCTCCAGGAACAGTCTCTCTATAAAAAGGCCCCGTATAGACCTGTTCAAATCTAGCCTGTCTTATTCAGGTGCTCTTTTATGGAATTCTCTTCCTCCCACTATTCAACAAACCACGTCCCTCTCGCTGTTTAAAAGTAGAGTACATGATTATCTTTCTAAGACATCGTTATGCTGATCCTTTCTTCTTCTTTGTTTTTCGACATAATACGCCTCATGTTTTTTTTTTTTTTTTTTTTTTTTTTTTGTGTGTGCGTGTGTGTATGCGTGTGTGTGAAGTTTATTATTAGTTAGTTTTTGTTATTTGTTTGGTGTTCCTTAAGTAGCTTAGCAAGGACAGATTGTAAGAAAGGCCTGCGCGCCTAATATCTCAATCCTTGGAAAATAAAGTTTCGTTCGTTCGTTCGTTCGTTCTCTCTCTCTCTCTCTCTCTCTCTCTCTCTCTCTCTCTCTCTCTCTCTCTCTCTCTCTCTCTCTCTCTCTCTCTCTCTCTCTCTCTCTCTCTCTCTCTTGTGTGTCTGTGTCTTTAATTTAAATTTAACTGTATTTGCCTTGTCACCTTTTCTGATGTTATATTTAAAATGTTATTAAGGGCAGACATGTAAAAAGACCTGCGTGCCTACTGTCTTCATCCTTACAAAAAAAAAGTTTCAGTTCAGTCCTCTCTCTCTCTCTCTCTCTCTCTCTCTCTCTCTCTCTCTCTCTCTCTCTCTCTCTCTCTCTCTCTCTCTCTCTCTCTCTCTCTCTCTCTCTCTCTCTCTCTCTCTCTCATGTGTCGTGTGTGTGTGAGTGCGTGCGTGCTTGTGTATACGTGCATGAGCCCTTGCGTGTGTGAGTGCGTGTGGTTATGTGTTTTGCACTAATGCTCGCGCGCGTTTCCGCTGGCACTTGCTCACATCCCCTCACAATACATTCTTGGCGTGTAGCATTGTTTACTCGTAATCCGGTCGTGGAATGCTGAGTATGTGCATGTAATCTATCTGTTTCTCTGACGCATGTAGCCACTGTCGGATTAATGAAGCAACAGTCATTTTAAATGATCCCCATAAATGCCGAGGAAAAGTGAACACAAACTAACTACAAGAGCAATAGATCCTCATGAGCCCCCGCTAATGCGGGGGCTCATGAGGATCTATTGCTCTTGAGGATATACGGCTCTTGCTGAAACCACTTTGTATCCACCCTCCTTTGACGCCTGAAACTCTTTAATGTTAAATTTACAGTGAGAAAAAAAAATTAAATACAGAAATACAATAAATACAATAAATAATCGACATCCACTGACAGTGAAGTGATTGACTTATTCAGTGCTGGCGTTCTTCATCAAGGGCGGTGTGCGGGTCAATTAAAGCCGACGTCGGCCCGAGGTCGTTTTGCTCACCTGGGGCAGCCAGAGACACGTGCGCGATACGACTCAGTTCAATTAAATTCAATAAAATGGGTTTACCTTTCTAAGGTAATAACAATGGAGTGTACGGGACATTAATGGGACGATTTTCATAGCATCGTTTTCATTATTAGGTGTTGCTACGTTTTAAATGTGAGTCTCTGTCTACATGCTAATAATCCCTTGGGACGCAAAAATATGTCTTTAAAAACAATACAATACAATACAATACAACTTTATTGTCTGTTCGAGTCCAAGCACGACAGAAATTTGCCTTTTGGCTCGTCATAAAACAGCAACCAAGACACTAATAAACACTATAACAACATTCCATTAAATGTATCATTGCAGCAATCTATCACAGGCAATCTATCACAAGCAATCTATCACAAGCAATCTATCACAAGACAGTGTTAAGATAAAGAAAACAGGGCAAATTCAACGCTAAACAATACCATCACTCCAGTGACAGAGATATAGACCATCACTCCAGTGACAGAGATATAGACCATCACTCCAGTGACAGAGATATAAACCATCACTCCAGTGACAGAGATATAGACCATCACTCCAGTGACAGAGATATAGACCATCACTCCAGTGACAGAGATATAGACCATCACTCCAGTGACAGAGATATAGACCATCAGTCCAGTGACAGAGATATAGACCATCACTCCAGTGACAGAGATATAGACCATCAGTCCAGTGACAGAGATATAGACCATCAGTCCAGTGACAGAGATATAGACCATCAGTCCAGTGACAGAGATATAGACCATCAGTCCAGTGACAGAGATATAGACCATCAGTCCAGTGACAGAGATATAGACCATCAGTCCAGTGACAGAGATATAGGCCATCAGTCCAGTGACAGAGATATAGACCATCAGTCCAGTGACAGAGATATAGGCCATCAGTCCAGTGACAGAGATATAGACCATCAGTCCAGTGACAGAGATATAGACCATCAGTCCAGTGACAGAGATATAGACCATCAGGCCAGTGACAGAGATGATGATGCATAGCATTTATATGGCGCATTTCTCATAATATTTATAATATAACTCAATGAGACCATCAGACCAGTGACAGAGATGATGATGCATAGCATTTATATGGCGCATTTCTCATATTTATAATATAACTCAATGCGCAGAATGTAGCCGCGAACTGAACCCAACAAGCACGCTCACGTGAATCACACGCATTCACTCACACACTGTACGTAAACACAGAACATTCACGTGGTGCTAAGGGCAAGCTCAAGCGAGCTACACGGTATTTGGAAATCGTTTTGTATTTGAAATTTTACTAAGTTGGCTGAAACTGATACCAAAGTGGAGGGGGAGGAAGAGCCGGAGTACCCGGAGAAAGAACCCCCGACGGTCCGCCCGAATTAACGGTGACACTTACTAGAGGAGAAAAATCCGACGCCGGAACCCGGAATCGAACCTCGCACCTTTAGCATTGGTGGCAGGCGCCTTAACCACTGCGCCACGGATATAGACCATCAGTCCAGTGACAGAGAGATAAATAGTATCAGATAGAGGCAAAGATGTCCTCCGCAGATGCTCATGAGGCTCTTTGTTGCAGTTGGGTGGTGGTCGCATTTTGTCCGCAGTGAAGGGGTTGATATTTAATATTTAACTTCTTCACTGCCGAGAAAATCTTAACAGGCCCCATCTGCAAGAAACATAGATCCTCATGAGCCCTCGCGGCTGCGGGGGCTCATGAGGATCATGCCTCCAGCTGGCGCAACTACAAATGGAGGGGGGAAATATTGAACACAACTCCCACAGAAATCTATTTAACTCAATCAGTCCCAACACACCACAGCAAGAAATGTATCGACCATGATAGTTCAAGGGTGGTGCCAGAATAGCTTGGCGCCTATAGGCGCCAAGCTATTCTGGGACCGCCCTTCAACAATCATGGTCGATCTGTCTCCTGAATTGTAAATGCAGTCCTGAGAGGACAACTCCAAAATGTGGGTATTTTTCTACCTGGGACACAATGAGTTAATTGGGACAGCCCGATAACAGAATGAGTTTAGATATTCTCGTGTGCCTCTGCTGCTGCAGGTTGTCATGACACTCTATGACTCGCGCAGATGGAAAGAGCTCAGTGGACTGACTAGCGACTTGCTAGTAGGAGAAAGTCTTCCTTTGATGTCCAGCTACGAACTTAGTCACAATGGTGTTCCTGTTGTTTAGGACACAGAGGACAGATAGATGCATCAATAGATAGACGCATTATTGGATGGGCCCACAATGATGGCGCGTGACCAAGTACTGTGTGTCTGGTGTACATGACTCGGAGTTACCATCTTCTATCGATTTTAGAACACAGGTCAAATAATAAAACTGGCACAGCTAACTCAAACCACAACGCGAAGCTGCTGAAGCGAAACCGCGGTTAGTCATTTAACTCATTCATTCCCGACACAAACGCACCCAAATAGGACTCGACCATGACAGTTCAAGGGTGGTACCAGAATAGCTTCGCCAAGCTATCTATTCTGGCACCACCCGTGAACTATCATGGTCGATCTGTCTCCAGGATTTAATGCAGTCCTCACACGGGACGACTCCAAAATTGTGGGGATTTCGTACCTGGGACACAATGAGTTAACAGAGCTCATGAAGCATTGTGCATAATATACAAACACAGAGGTAAATCGAGTCAGCATAAGACAGATCCTCATGAGTCCCCGCCCCTGAGGATACAATACAATACAATAATACTTTATTAATCTCTCATGGGGAAATTCCCTGTCTGCCCATACAATACAATACAATACAGTACAATAGTACAATACAATAATACTTAATTAAATTTATTAATCCCTCAATCCATCATGGGACAGCGAAAATAAAATGGTGGATTCCCCCTGCGCTTCTGGTGTCAGCAATGTTGCACTAAACTACTCAGTGAAAGGGCTAGTACTAAAGAACTGAAGAATGTTGACAGACACTATCTACTGATATTACTGTTGAAAAGGGTAACAGCCTGAGGGACAAAAGAGTTGGCATAACGTGATGTACGACTTTTGGGTACTCGAAGTCTGCCACTCCGTTCGATACGTCTGCTGTCAAATTCATATCTAAGTGGATGAGTTTTGTCATCAAGAATGTCAGCCAATTTGTTCGTAATCCGTCTGTTGTACAGTGTTTCCAAATAATCGTGTGCCCTACCAATCACCCCGTCCCCTTTCCGGATTACTTTGTTAAGACGATCTTGATCTCTTTTACATAAATTTCTACCCCAGCACGTCAGTCCAAAAGTTAGAATGCTTACAATACTGGAGCAGTAAAACATCCGTTTGTGTCAGTCCATGCGTGCGTGCGTGCGTGTGGGCGAACGTGTGTATATCGGCGTCAGTACTGTCAAGCGCCACCAGGACAGTGACGGACAGTGTCTACGGAAGACTGACTTCTTGTACGTAGCCGGGACGAGCGTTGATGAGTCATAATTACATACAGTAACACACGCTGAGTGCATGACCAAGAGTAAGCGCTGCCAGTGGCCGCATGCATAAGTGATTCACCCATCTATGGATCTATGCCTCATGCAAGTAGTGGGAGTTTCGCCGGTGCTTTTGGTGCAGGGGCTCTCCATTCTGAACATGGCAGACGGCTTTCGTGCTGTGCCGATTGTTCTACAAAGCAGTTCAGAAAAGCCACGCCTTACTTTCAAATAGCAGTGACCCTCTTTACTTCTTTCCACTCGCAAAGTTCCAATTGCTAGCAATTAATGAATCCTGACATATTTTAAAGCGATCTGCTCCCTGGCGGGATTTGATTGCTAAAATTTGCCGATGCGGCGGGTTATCAATGTTTGTCTTGTCTCATTTAAGACTTCTCAGCCCTTCTTTTCACGATTCATGTCATTAGGTATACACTCTAGAGGTTTTACGCTGCCTTTTGAGCGTAACGGAAAGAATCCTTCTAAACCCACGCTTGAAGAAGAGCAAACAAATCTATTAGTTTACGACATTCAGTCCAACTTCTTAATATTGTCCAGCATTATTGTAAGACATATCCATAACATTAAAGAGGGACTCCTAACCTTTTATTGCCTGGAGTAGGTCGCTTTAAGGGGTAGCGGGGAATTTTAAATCTGAACCAGTGCGGTACACAATACTCATTTCTCCCTGGTTTAAACTCCTTACCTGCCAATAGGCTCACGCTTAGTTTCTGAATTTTTTTTGTTCATTCGGCGACCAAAGAGAAGAACCGTGCACAAAACAGAGACACAAATTGATCTCCGCAGGAGGCATAGATCCTCTTGAGCCCCCGCTGTCGCGGGGTCTCAAGAGGATCTATGTCTCTTGCAGTTCGTGTTCACATTTTCTCGGCAGTGAATGGGTGAATCACTTATTCATGCGGCCACTGGCAGCGCTTACTCTTGGACATGCACTCAGCGTGTGCTACTGTTTGTAATTATGACTCACAACGCTCGTCCCGGCTACGTACAAGAAGTCAGTCTTCCGTAGACACTCTTCGTCACTGTCCTGGTGGCGCTTGACAGTACTGACGCCGATACAGACCACGGACCACAGTGCCGTTTCCGTACTGTCCAGTCTCTAAGAGTCAGTCCCAGTCACCCCCTAATATTTCAATCCCCTAAAAAAACACTACCGCCTACTGCATATTTGCCATGCACAAAATACAACAACAACAACAAAAAACAAAAAAAAAAAAAACAGCACATTGACTGTCTCGTTTCTTAGCTATGAACCTGATTCCTTACCAACCCGACACCCAAGCACAGCTGAAATCAGCGTGCCCTCAAATCACTACGTCAACGGCAACTCAACATAGGCCCACAATTGTCCACTGGATAAGCTCAGGATGGTATGAATCAATGCACCAAACATGTCTCCTCTTATCTAACCAGAAATTTCCAGCAAATTCCAGCATTCAGCCCTACTACAAATTTTCAAACAAGGCAAAAAGTTATTTTTAAAATCACCGGTCCTCTTTCTGCCTGAACTGCCCAATTTGAATAAAGTATGTACCATGACGTGTCACACACGTTCGCCCACATGCACGCACGCACGCACGCACACATGGACTGACACAACTTCCGGCTTCCGGAAACTGAGAGAGATGATGACAATGGACAGAGAGACGGCATGTAAAAGGTCATCGGGCCCACGACGGGCCGCAGTGGGCCCGTGCACGGCTGTGCGCGGGCCCTCTGAGGCCGTCGTTGGCCCGAAAGATGTTTTGCTACTCAGTAAGGACCAACAGTTCGTTTCAGATAGGGACAATAACCCCCCCCCCCCCTCCCCCTCCCCCTCCCCCTTCCCCCATCACCTCCCCCCCCCCCCACCCCCCCCCCCCCCCCCCCCCCCCGTTCCATTTTGATTGTCGTGGGTATACAATGACTGCTATTTATCCAGAAAATGTCCATCTCTGTCTTTACCAGTGAACAATCAGTTCGTACTAGGGTATGAATAGAAGTGATTGTTTGGTTGTTTTTTTTTGTGAAGATGTTTCCTGGCCACACCTATGCCCTATGTAGCCGAAAAGACCGTAAGTCCATTTTTGGTGAAAAGCGAGATTGTCATTGCATTACAATGAAAATCTCGCTTTTCACACAAATCTGCTTGCTGTCTCTTGCCTTCTAAAGGCAGAGCTTCCTGCGCTTTTAAATGCAGGGAACTAACTAACTGTATAGCATAGATGGCTTTGTGAATAGCTCGATTCACTCCCTTCTGTTACTTAAAGCAGTGGCTTGCTGTATCGACGTGTAACTTTTCGTTAACCCGTGTGCTCCTGATACACTACTGCTTGAAATGAAAATTTGACTATGATAGTTCAAGGGTGGTGCCAGAATAGCTTGGCGCCTGAGGCGCCAAGCTATTCTGGCACCACCCTTGAACTAAAATGGTTGATCAATCTATGTATGCAGCTGATAGGACAATAAGCAAATTTCTTTTTAATCAGCCTCAGGACGAAATAATTTATCTCATTTAACCCCGACACGCTATCGACCATGATAGTTCAAGGTGGTGCCAGAATAGCTTGGCGCCTATAGAGGCGCCAGTCTCTTCTGGCGCCACCCTTAAAACGACCAACTCAGGGCTCTCCCGGTACTCTGGCACGTGCGGCAAGACTTATAGCATCATTGAAACACCGTTGTACCGGAGAATTGTAACACTCAAAGCCCTTCATGGAGCCGACCGCTTTAAGTCGATTCGCTTTTCTACCATCAAACACCTTTGAGCTAACACGGTCGAGCCATAACTTCCTGTAGTGTGAACAATAAACTGTTATGTTACAACGGGAAACACATTTGGTTACAAGACCTTTTTTTTTTTTTTTTTTTTTAAGCATGCTACCATTAATCTACCAACTACATGGAATTAAACTTGGTCACACCAGAAATGTAACAACGTCTGACCCAGGACCGAAATCTCCAAATGTTGACGTTGCCTTCTGACGGACTGTATTACAATTCTAGAGACAGATCGCGAGTGATAGTTCAAGGATGGTGCCAGAATAGCTTGGCGCCTATGGGCGCCAAGCTATTCTGGCACCACCCTTGAACTATCATGCTCGATCCATGTCTCGCTGTGGTGTGTCGGGGCTGCATGAGTTAATATCTCTTAAACAAGGGTAGATTTTCAACCTCTGTTTTCTGTTTTCCTTGCACATGACTCTGAAACCCTTGAGGCAACAGTTTTACTACATTTTAAGGTTAGGTTGGCTTTAACGATGAGAAATTTCATTTTCAGTGTTAGCTCTATCGACGTGGTTAAAGCTGGACCCTCCTCACCCTGTGGCGCGTGGGTTTTTCTGTGATGACAAGTCCATTCGCTACACTTTGGATCGCGAGACCATCGGCGATAATGCCGTTCTTCTGGTCTCATTCTTTCCAGCCTTTTTTCTGGTGAGATGAAAGTTTTTTTTTTTTTTTTTTGTTTTGTTTTTTTGTTTTATTTTGTTTTGTTTTGTTGTTGGTGTTGTTGTTGTTGTTGTTGTTTTGTTTTGTAATTGCTGTTGTTTTGTTTTGTTTGTTATTTTGTTGTTGCTGGGTTTTTTTGTTTTGTTTGTTTGTTTGTTTGTTTGTTTTTTGGGGGAGGTTTTTTCTTTACTTTTTTGTGTTTGTTTTTGGGTTTGTTGTTGTGTTGCTGCTGCTGCTGCTGTTGTTGTTGGTAGTGGTGATGGTGGTTTTGGTAGTGGTGGTGGTGGTGGTGGTGGTGTGGTAGTAGTGGTAATGGTGGTGGTGGTGGTGGTGTTTTCTTAGTTTGGTGGGGGGGGGGGGTGGAGGTTGGGAGAACGGGGGGTAATATATTTATTTTAGATTTTTGCTGCCCCATTCTATCGGAGTGAAGAACACAGTTGTATAAGTGACCAAATTATTGACCAGCACACAAATACATTGTCTGTGATAATGATGAATTTTTGCAGAAAAAAACGACCAGGAGCATATCGCTGTAACCCTTGCAGCCCTAAGCACCAATACACTAAAACATGAGACAATTTTGACAATGATAGTTCAGATGGTATAGTGCGAGAATAGCTTGGCCCACAGAGTTCAAGAGTGGTGCCACAATAGCCACAAGCCATAATATCCGCAAAACTATTGTGGTGCCACAATAGCCACTAGAGTGGTGCCACAATAGCTTGGCGCCCAGAGGCGCCAAGCTATTGTCGCACCACTCTTAAACTTAATTATTGTGATCGATAGCCTAATCAACCAGTTTAGACTTCACAGGACACCTCACAAAATTAATTTGAAAAAAAAATAGTCAGCCTCAGGATTTAAAGAGTTGACATTCGTTCGCACTTGTTGTCATCAGCTGGTTGGTCTGGAGTTGACGTACGGGATTATGGCGTCACGCCGCAGGGCCAGGGAGGAGTACAGCGCACCCGAGGTAAAGACACTCTGGGAGTTCGTGAAGAGCGGCCTGTGCAGCGCCTGCGTTCTGACCATCTGCCTCATGTACGGTAACGCGCTGGCCTTCAGTGTGTGCGAGGTGACAAAGTCGGCTTTCGGAACACTGCGCCCAGCATTCCTGGATGTGTGTCAACCGGAAACGGATGTGACGTCGAACTGTTCCGGACAATTCATCCAGAAAGTGGTGTGCACGAACCCCAACGCCAGGAAGGTGCTGGAAATCAGGTACAAATAAGCTTTAATGATTTTTGCTATTTTGACTCCCTCGTACGTGCAAATACATATGAATTGTACGTTGTGGCTCTATGCACAATAGGGTTAATAGGAGATTTCCAGAAATCAGAAGTATTTCAAAATTACGTGTTTCAAAGCAATGGGTTAAAGCCAGGACAAACATGCGGTATCGCATATTTGTCAGGCTATTAACTCGTTGTACCCGAGGTACGAAATACCCACATTTTGCATTACAATTCTGGAGACAGATCGACCATGATAGTTCAAGGGTGGTGGCAGAATAGCTTGGCGCCTATAGGCGCCAAGCTATTCTGCCACCACCCTTGAACTATCATGGTCCAGCCATATCTTGCTGTAGTGTGCCGCGTGCAGAGTGAGTTAAATGTCACACAGTAGGCTTACGGAAATCAGAGGAAGTGAGAATTACTAGTGCTTCAACGAAAACAGTGGGATTAAAAGCTGTGACAAACATCTTAACTTATCTTATTTTATCGTATCTTGTCTTGTCTTGTCTTGTCTTGTCTTGTCTGTGTGCACATACCAAGGGGAATTACTCAGCGCTAGCCTCACCTATCTGGTTTGTGAGTTGTCTTGTCTTGTTTCAGGCGGTCTTTTCCATCCGGCCACGCCTCATTTTCTACATTCAATATGGTCTTTATCATGGTAAGTAAAATTGATACTCGCATTCAAACCATTGTATGGTTTCAGACGTAGACAGCTTTGTCCTAGTACGCAAAATGTTATCGGGCCCAAGTCGGCCGCAGTGGACCCGCGCACTCGTCCACTGCCACCGACTGGGGCCCAATGGCCTTCGCGCACTGGTACCAGGAATGCAAGAGGTAGTATAGTACGTGTTTAATGTTTTCAACAACGTTTGTATGCGCAATAATTTCTTTATTATGGGAGTTTTGATACACTTCTTTGAGAGAAGGTGTTTACTGACGCTATTACCCAAATACATTCACGAGAATGAATGTTGCCTCAGTACCCATCCAACTTCAGATAAGAGGAGCAAACTCGGAGGTTTTTCAATAGTGTTTGTAACCCACTTAATTCCTCTCTGAGTGGGTCAGACGTAAAACGAAGTTTTCCCCCTTAGCGCGTGCACATGCGCATGGAAGACGCAAGACCCTACGTGACAGGGTCATTTTGTGAGGTAAACGTCATTCTTGGCATTATTGCAATATGACGTCAGTATAAGAGGCTCGGGGAAGGTAGAGCAGAACCCAATGGAGAAAGACACGCGCTTAGAAAAGTGTGTTGTAACTGTCTTTTCTAAGCGTGCTTCTTTCTCCGTTGGGTTTTTCTCTGCATTTTACACACTTGGTGAGTCACCTTTTTTGGTCTGGATTTCGGAAAAGATTGTTTTTGAGCTAAGTTGCATATTTTGAAACTGTGTAGCTCACGATTTTGACCGTCAAGTTATGCCTGAAGGCTTGGATGCGAGTAAAGGGCTATATCATTTAACTCATTCAGCCCCAACACACCACAGCAAGACATATACTGAGCATGATAGTTCAAGGGTGGCGCCAGAATAGCTTGGCGCCCATAGGCGCCAAGCTATTCTGGCAGCACCCTTGAACTATCACGCTCGATCTGTCTCTAGAATTGCAATACAGTCCTTCAGAGGGCAACTTCCAAATTTGGGCATTTCGGTCCTGGGGCAGATTGTGTTAAGTGAACTACACTCTCCTCCTCGTTGTCCTCGTGTAACAGATGTACATTCTCCTTCGTTCCAGCTGTACCTACAACACCGTCTGCCCACGTCATCGCCGTGGTTGCTCAAGTCGTTGCTGCAGTCCCTGGCGTTGCTTTTCGTCGTTTTCGTGTCAGCTACTCGTATTTTTGACAACTACCACCACCCTTGGGACATCGTAGGCGGGGTAGTTAACGGCACGGTTTTCGCTTTGCTCACGGTGAGTAAAGGTTATGAAATGGACAAAACTCCACACTTTAGCAATTCCAGCTGAATTTTATTTTCTATTAATCCATTACGTCCTGAGGCTGATTCTTTTAAACATTTGCTTATTGTCCTATGAAGGCTACATTACATTAGTGGGAGATAGATCAACCGTGTTAGTTTAAGAGTGGTGCCAGAATAGCTTGGCGCCTCAGGCGCCAAGCTATTCTGGTGCCACCCTTGAACTATCATGGTCAAATGTATTCCAAGCAATGGTTGTATTAGAATGAACAGGTTTAACATTATTGTCCTACGAGGGGATATAATATGGGCTGCCTTACTCGGGATAACTCCGGCCAGTTATTTGGGGGGGGGGGGGGTGGTTGGGGGGCGGGGCGGCTACAGAACCGCTACAAATGCGCTTGGCCTGCGACCTATACCCGGGAAGTGCTGACTCAAGCTGTCAATTTGTCTTTACTGTTATGACTATCGCTTGTACTGTCTGCTGGAGTACCTCGAAGATAGACCCTTTCGGAAGAAGTGTACTTGTGGCGTATTCTCCGAGTGGGTCTGTCTGGGAAGTCCTCTTAGCATCTCATTTGAATTTCGTGTTATCGCCGGTATGTACCCGTATAATCTGCGGGAGTACGTCCCGGATAGACCCACTAGGGGAGTACGCCACAAGTACACTTCTGTTCAAATGAGTTTCTATAAGCATCACATTTGAATAGAAGTGTACTTGCTGCGTACTCCCTGAGGGGGTCTATCTGCGGAGTTCATAGCAACTCACCTTAATAAAAGTGTGCTTGTGGCGGACTCCCTGGGGGTTACTCTCATTTGAACAGAAGTATACTCATGACGTACTTCCCAAGTGGGTCTGTCCTGGGGAGCACTCCCGGAAATGGTACTGGCTCATAACACCAGGCGCCAGTTTTAACTTCGTGACTCTTTCTGTCACAGGTGTACAAGCTCTGCCCGCGCTATGTACGTCACCCACCTCGCAAGGACGCCGACACCCCCCTTCCCCTCATCACCACCAAACCCTCCGTCAGCCATCGGCCCTCCGCCTCTGCGTCTCTCAAAGAGAAAGGCGCCTCGCCCGTGGATTAAGAGTGCCAGTCCGAAATCAGTTTTCCCCAAATTGTGAGTTGTGTGATGTCACGAACTCAGCGACAACGCGGCCTTTAACCCTTTTAGCCCCAAGGTCCCATTTCTCAAATTGTGGAGGTGTTGCCTAACGACCATGTACCAGTTGTATGAGATGGATTGACCATGATGATTCAAGGGTAGTGCCAGATTAGCTTGGCGCCTTCCGGCGCCAAGCTAATCTGGCACTACCCTTGAATCATCATGGTCAATCCATCTCTTGCTGTAGGGACTCGGGGCTAAATGGGTTAAACAACACACGTTGCTCGGAAATCAGAAGTAGGTTAAAATAGCGCGTGTCTCGACGAAAACAGCGGATTGACCGCTTCACAGTCAAGCGATGTACATTTTGTTTACGAAATTTGTGTTCACTGAACCACCAAACGCCGCAACTGTCCACAGAGCGTAAACACAAAGTAATTTCAGCAACAGGCATAGATCCTCATGCGCCCCAGCGACAGCCGCGGCTCACGAGGATCTGTACCTCTTGCAGTTGGCTTGTGTTCACTTTCTCTCGGCAGGGAAGTGGGTTAAAAGCCCCGGACAAACATGCGATATCGCGTGTTTGTCCGGGGTTTCCGTCCACTGTTTTGCGTCAAAACACGCGCATTTTGGGATCTGCCTCTGATTTGTGGAAATTTTGTGTGGTGTCAACATCTTTGCGACAATGTGACGATTCTCACAACGCTCATGGCATGCCCTACAGGTTGGTCGTGCTATGTAATGACAGGATATAGTAAAACTCCACGAAGTATATGAGTGACAAAAATCCTGCGCGGAGTTGAACACTCAGATCTGTCGAACGTTTCTGCTGTACAGTGCGATTTGGTTCCTTCAGTATACCGTTAACCCTTTGCGTGTCGGTAGCGGATTTTGTCGCGATGATTCCTACAGGAATCATCGCGACAAAAACCGCTACCGACACGCATAGGGTTAATTAATGTAGGAATCATAGCGACAAAAAAACAACACTACCGACACGCAAATGGTTATATAAAAAAAAAGAGGAAAAAACAACAACAATATGTTAGTGTGCGGTCTGTCATTTTGGACCATACGGCCGCAATCCGTAAGGTCCGAAATCACAGGCCAGCACATCTTTGTTTCACTTGATCAGTGTTTTCCGTTAATTAACCACAGAGAATATGAACAGAAAACGGCGAAACAGGAAACGGCGGATCTTACCCCGCCCAATATATCACGACATTTGTATGGGCATAAAATACGCTTTGAGTAAACGCGTTCATTTCTCCGGAAAACACCATCCATCTTCAGGCGTCATCATGCAATGCTATGAGGTCGTAAGCTACGTCACGCTTGCATCATTTCGACTTTTCCAATGACTTTATCACCTTGATTCTTTGCAAAAGAAATTTGCGTTTTTGCGTTGCTGGGATCAATGGAGAAAACAAAAGACGATTGAAAGTCAGATGCAGGCCAAAATTGAATGATTTTCGACGAAAACAGTGGATTTAAAAGCCCGGACATACATGCGATATCGCATGTTTGTCCTGGCATTTAACCCCTTTTCTGTCAACGTACGTACATTTCGTTCCTGAAATCCGTCTTCACTGAACGACCAAATGCCATGTGCAAAGATCATGGACACAAAGTGGTTTCAGCAAGAGGCATAGATCCTCATGAGCCCCCGCAGTCGCGGGGGCTCATGAGGATCCACGCCTCTTGCCAGTTTAAATCGCGTGCTCTTTTTGTCAGCAGTGAAAGAGTTAATCCACTGTTTCGCGTCCAAAGACGCGCAGTTTTTGACCTACTTCTGAGTACAGGCAAATTGTCTGCTGGGCTCATGGAACGAGATAGACGGGGACTAGTCCCCGACCCAGTATGCGAAGGATCCTAGGGCACAGACGTACGCGGGCCCACTGCGGCTGACGTAGTCCTGATGACCTTTTGCTTACTGTGGGTGGATGCATCTGTGTCAGGATTCAAGTGTGACGTTACCATTCCGATTTTCTTTGGGGCATTTTTTGTGTATATAGTTTGACTTGGTTACGCTCTTAACTGTCTGGGCAAGGCTAACGCTGCTTAACTGCAAGAGACATAAACCCTCATGGGCCCCCGCATTCGCGGGGGCTCATGAGGGTTTCTGTCTCTTGTTAGTCCTGTGCTCTTTATGCCTATTTTTAGTCCTAGTTACATCTGTTTCTTCACGCGAATGTCTGTCAGCTTGCGGTGATTTCAGACGCTAAATTCTTGATCACTGAAAGCGATGGGATTCAGTCAAACTAAAAGAAGGGGACAATGTGTACTCTGAAAACAAATAAACTGTTAATGTTACGCTGCTGCGCATTGTTGTCTGTGGTGTTAGTAGTTCTTGCTGTTGTCGTTTGGTTTTCTTCTTCTTGATGTTCGTTTTCTTGTTTTGTTCTTCTTGTTGTTGTTAGGCATCGTTCTAGTATGTGTGTGCATAATAATAATAATAATTACGGTATTTATAATGCGCTTATCTTATAAAAAGTATAACTCTAAGCGCGCACTCACAACACGCACACGCTTGCGCACGCTTTAGACAATGATTCACGTAACACAAATAGTGAAAATACATTACGACGGTCAGCTTGGGGTGGGGAGTGTAGTGATATAGTGCTAGAACTTTTGAAAGAGGTGAGTTTTGAGGGCGGACTGGAAGGAGGAGAGTGAGTGTTTCTGACGGAGAGAGTGGGAGAGTGTTCCAGGTAGATGGACCGTATACTGAGAAGGAGCGGGGGCTGAAAGTGCTAAGTTTGGTGCGGGGGATGAGGAGGCGGAGAGGGTCGGAGGCATGGCATGAAAAGAATTTGCACTAAAGCCCATAGAAACATAGAAACAATAAAACAATCAATAAATCAATCAATCAATCAATTAATCACTCAATTAATCAATCAATCAAAAAATAACATATAAATAAACAAACAAATAAATAAGTAAATGCTTTCAGCATATCAACTACCAAACAAATTACAACATTTTCGGGCATTTTACTACAGAACAAATTCTTATAGCTACTTATCCTTTGCTCTAGAAACAAAATAAAAGTCACGAATGTTTGTATTTGATAATTGCAAAACATGGACTTTTTTTCTCTTCTGCTTATTGGTTGTCCATGTTGTTGTTAATTTGTTTGTTAGTCGTTTTTTTGGGAGGTGTTTGGTGTTTGTTTGTTTGTTTGTTTGTTTGTTGGGTTGGGGTTTGTTGACTACTTTCTTGTTGTTGTTTTATTTGTAGATAATGCCATCCTTTCTTATTGAATCCAGTTCACTTTTTTAATTGTGTGAGGCACACATCCTGACTGCAAAAAAAGGAAAAGGGGCAAGCGGACCAAGGAGGAATCACTGATGAATTTAAAGATCAAAATTCTGACGACCCCTACCCAACCCCACCTCTCTCACTCCCCCCCCCCCCCTCCCGACGCTCCCCTTAGCCACTTGCTCAGCACTGCCATGCAGCAACTGTCCCACCCCACCCACCCTTTCCGCCCCCCAGTCCGCCAAAATCCCTTCATATCCCTTCCGCCAAAGTGAGATTTGATGCCACACCAAACCCCAGTAGCGAAACGTCTTCGGGCCCGCTAGGGCCGCAGTGGGCCCGCGCACAGTCGTGCGCGGGCCCACTGAGGCCATCGTGGGCCCGAGGACCTTTGCTTAGCCTTCTGCCTCTTTTCCGCCCCTTTGTGTAGAGAGCGATCATCTAGGATTACTGTTCTTGAGATGAGCAAGATCGCCGAAGGCACAAGGGGCAAGGAAAGGGGGAGGAGAAGACAACTCTTTTGGTGTTAACAGGGGATTATCCGATTGGCAGGTTCAGGGGGAACCACCGTCCGCAAGAGGCGTAGATCCTCATGAGTTCCCGCAGTCGCGGGGGCTCATGAGGATCTATGCCTCTTGCTTAACCTTCATCTTCGTGATCGTTCCGTAGATGTCCAAAACTGTACGATGAACCTCTCTTTTCGTCAATGGCAGAGTGCCACGGGGATTTTGTGAGCGGCGATCTGGACGCATGTCTTGGTCATCTCTCTGCGTGCAAGCTTCATAGAGCATCATTGACCCGAGCAGGTCGAGGAGGCTCAGCAGAACCTTATCAATTCACTCCAGCTCTGCTTGTACTACAATAAAAATGAAATAGCTTGAGCGTCTGGCTACATTTCCTTGCGCCAACTCGACGGTCATTTGTTTGCCAGCTATATAAAACCCGGTCTGCCGGGTCATATGCGAATAAACGGTCTGTGCAGTACCAATTTATGTCTGTGTTCTGCAAAAAGCTTGCCATCCAAAGCCGTAAGGTTCAAAATCACAGACCAGCGAACAGCCCTTTGCACAGAGCCACGCGACGGCTGTGTCAATTTTTGCAAGGCTTCTCTACATCCGACATAAGAAGAATATGACATAAATGATGTCAAAATTCAAACAATGTTTTGGTTGCAAATCACAAATATCCGCAGGCATTGTCGAATGTCTCTGTCGGTGTGGTTTCCTCTTGTCGTGGCCAAAAATAATGTACGCACACATAAATATGTGACAGACCCTGACGTTTTTGAGCCGTGTGGTGTCCATTTTTTTTTTTTTTTTTAAGGCACAACAAACAGCGTGAAGGTTAGCCCTCTTTCTTATGTCTTGAATACGATGCATACTTTTAAGTATTTATATTTTTGACCCGTGATTAATTTGATAGTTAAAGGGTGGTGCCACTGGTTGACATATCAATCTGGATAGTTGAAGGGTGTTGCCAGAATAGCTTGGCGCCTAAAGGCGCCAAGCTATTCTGGCACCACCCTTCATCTATCATGGCGGACCTATTCTGCCTTAGAGTACCAGGGTTCAAATGCACGTAATTT
Source organism: Semisulcospira habei (assembly GCA_036245525.1). Classification (NCBI taxonomy): domain Eukaryota; kingdom Metazoa; phylum Mollusca; class Gastropoda; family Semisulcospiridae; genus Semisulcospira; species Semisulcospira habei. Next base: position 334,932,645 of record BTPG01000001.1, on the reverse strand, counting down.
TCAATACCTAGTGCCTGCCTGCTATTGTCCTATATGCTTTGTTTGAGTCTATTCTTAGCCCCTCCCCCCCCCCCACCCCCACCCACCCCCCACCACCACCACCACCACCTTCCCCCCCCCTCCACCCCCCCCTCCCCCCCCCCCACACACACACACACAAATCCCGCAGTGCAGAGAGACAGTTTACTGGCTTGGAAAAGTATCCTGCAACTGGCCACACAGCGCTGAAAAGCATTATACCAAAAAAGGGTTAGTATTGCGCATATGCGCTCCGGAAGTCTGCAGGGATCAGGGGAGGCAAAAGCACTGTATACAGGAACATGACGCCCGGTGCGCTGAATTCACCGCAGCGTGATAAATCCTGCAGAACTTATCACGGGTTGCAAAAGATCAACGGGACGGTGACGACCTCAGCTGGTTCACGCTGGTTCGCGCGCAGCCAGACGACCGGAGGACGTACTGCTTACTAGGGTATTATTAACCCCTTCCATGCCACTGCACGTTGTTTCTGAAATCTTTGTTCGCTCAAAGACCCAAAGCCAAAACCGCCCAAGGAGCATGGATACCACTTGGAGTCAGCAAGAGGCATAGATCCTCATGAGCCCCCGCAGTCGCGGGGGCTCATGAGGATCTATGTCTCTTGCAGTTGGGCCGGGTTCATTTCTTCTCGGCAGTGAAGGGCTAACCCTTCTATTGCTATGGTGACTGTACCGCTCGGGGGGAAACAAAACGATACGTCTTTTCCGTCGAGTGGTATTTTCAGTAGCACTCAAGGGGCCAGAGGTATAAAGTGTTAATCGTTTCTATGCTGTTCCTTTGATTTTAGACCTTCCTGCTCGAAACCTGTAAGGTCCGAAATCACAGACCAGAACACAGATCTTCGTCAGCTCCACATTTTCCTAAATTTTATCCTTTTTTGGGTAGCGGCCACAACTGTCATGCAGTCCAGATTTTAAAAAAAAGGTGACTGCCAAGCGTGTAAAATGCGCATAAGAATTAACGCAACGAGGAAAGAAACACGCTTAGAAAAAAACAACAGTTACACACAATTTATTTTATTGTGTGTAACTGGGTTTTTTTTTTTCTAAGCGTGTCAACACGAGTGTCTTCTTTATTTCAGAATAAATTTGTTTCAGACATGTGTCTTTTTCGTTTGTTTGTTTGTTTGTTTGTTTTTGTTTGTTTGTTTGTTTGTTTGTTTTTTTGTGGGTTTTTTTTTGGGGGGTTGTTGTTGAGTTTTTTGTTTTTTTAACCCTCCGTTGTCGACACTGATCAAACTGCAAGAGGCGACTGCGGGGGCTCATGAGGATCTATGCCTCTTACTGAGACCACTTTGTGTCTATTTCTGTGGCTTTTGGTCGTTCAGGGGGCACAGAGTCAGAAACAAAATGTACGCCCGTTGGCAGGGAAGGGGTTAAGTTTAGGTTGGTTGTGAGATGGTTAGCTGGTTGGGTGATTGATAATGTTCCTGCAATGATAAATTTGTTTCACCTTTTCTTTTCTATCTCGTTAGCTCCAAGTTTATTTCATTCGGTTGATTGCAAGTTGGTGGACTGGTCGACAGGCGGGTCGGTTTGTCGGTCGGCTGGCTTGTTTGGCTTTTCGTTGGCTGTTGAGTGTTCGATCTTCTTTCAAATCCATGTTACTTTACAACGCCAATGAATATGAGCCGCTGCGTGACCCCTTTATGTTTGTCCACTATCCAAAAAAAAAGCGACATCATTCGAGTCATCGGAAACACTGAAGTGTTTCCCATGACTCGAATGATGTCGCATTTCTTTTGCTCGTCAGTATATATTGTACTGTCTCGTCTGTCTTTCTCTGAGAGTAAAATTGTCCTCTTATAATAATAATAATAATAATAATAATAATAATAATAATAATAATAATACCGTTAATATATAGGTGCTTTTTCTCAATTTTTGGGCAAATCGACTCAAAGCGCCGCGAACAGAAACCCAACACACACACTCACGTAACAGACACGGATTTACGCCATTTAAGACAAACACAGTACAAGACAGACGACGGGCCACGACTAAAGTTACAGAGATTTTTGATCGCTTGTATTTGAAATTTGTAAAATGGCCTGAGACCGGTACCTAAGTGTGGGGGGTGGGGGGTGGGTGGGGGGGGGTGGAAGAACCGGAGTACCCGGAGAAAGAACCCCCGACGGTCCGCCCGAATTAACGGTGACACTTACCAGACGAGAAAAGTCCGACGCCGGAACCCGGTATCGAACCTCGCACCTTTGGCATTGGTGACAGGCGCCTTAACCACTGCGCCACGGACCGCCCCAATTTGTTATTAATTTGTTTACATTTTACACGCTAGACTGTCACTCTTTTGGTCTGGATTTCGTTTTCCAGATGTCACTGATCTGTTGAATGTTGGCTACTACACAACATCACTGACCTGTGACGACAAAAGATAGTCCATTTTCGTGAGAGAGAGAGAGAAAAAAAAAAAAAAACCTGTAAAAGACAGTAAGTCCATTTTTTGTGAAAAGCGACATTTTCATTGTGAAACAATGAAAATGCCGCTTTTCACAAACATGGTTTTACCGCCTTTCGTCAACACAGGGCAAATCAGGGATTTTTTCCTAGTTTTCGTACCTATTTCTCTCGTATTTGCATCACAGAAGTCTTCTTGGATAAATATCATTCTCAATATCATTGTCAGACCCAAGCAGACAGTACTATTTGCTAAACTGTTTCATTGACCTGTGATCCCTCATCATCCCAGATATGGAATCCATTAAAGGTCGCGTGCTCGATATTTGGAAACTCGCGCGTAGTATGAATAGGACCAATTTGGAATGAGAATGTTTGAAGACGTGCCGTCTGCTCCATTCGCACAAGGTCAAGGACTGAGGAGAATGAGGAATCAAAAAGGGGGATTACCGCGACGTACAAAAGCGGCTATTGTTCCCGCACTGACCAACACAGAGAGAGAGTTATTGTTCTTGCTTTGTGGACAATCTTCCACTCCTACGCTTTTTATCCGCAATTTTCCACCATTCGCTTGTTTGCTTCCTACACCGAGACAACATTCACAAGGATTCACTTCACAGCTGGTTTTTGTTCTCCGACCACTCTCCCTAGTTTTTGTGCAGCGCGTCTAGTGTGCTGGTCTGTGATTTTTGACCTTAAGTCCGTAGGCCGTAAGGTCAAAAATCACAGACCAGCACACATTAATGGGTAACGTCCGCTGTGAATGTCTTTTATTCATACACTGAGGAAGTGTGGCCCTGGCCCAACACGCATTGTCAAGGTCAGAGGCGGTAATGTCCCAAAATAACATACCATCAGACACACACGTATACCTGGCACGTTTGATGCGACTGTGTTTGACTCAAACACAGAAGAAGTTTGCCCATCATTCAGTTGCGATTTCAGGGACACATTGCAGCATCGATATAACTTTTGTTAGCAATAGAAAAAGCATTTCGTTCAAAGAATCACCTTGACCTTCAAGGAACTTGAAAGAAGAGTTTGGGGTCTTTGAGGTGCAAATTGTTCATAAACGAACGCCTAATTCAAGGTCACGGTCAGGATAAGGGTCAGGCACGATTTACAGTAGTATACTACAGCAATCTTGCCTGACCCTGACCCTGAGTTAGACGTTTATGTAGCTCCGGCAGATGCCTATAATCTGATCAGATTTCAGAATAACAGCCAGTCCTTAAAAGTCGACCATTCACTTTTAGTTAAAAGATTTATATTTCTCGAACCCTTAACTCATTCTGCCCGCGACACACCACAGCATGATATGGCTCGACCATAATATTTCAAGGGTGGTGGCAAAATAGCATGGCGCCTATAGGCGCCAAGCTATTCTGCCACCACCCTTGAACTATCATGGTCGATCTGTCTCCTGAATTGTAATGCAGTCCTCAGAGGATAACTCCAAAATGTGGGTATTTCGTACCTCGGGCACAATGAGTTAAAATCGAGCTATATTATTATGCAGACATGCTATGTTATTACGAAATAAATCCACGTCACACCAGATTTTGTAGTGAACAAAAAGTCCTCTCATAACTATATACAAACGACTCACTGTCTTCATAGACTGAAATGGACATAAAACAAATGCAAGTTGGCTGAAACAACAGTCGCAAAGGCACCATTGAGCCCAAGGTACGAAATCCACACATTTTGGAGTTATCCTCTGAGGACTGCATTGCAATTCAGGAGACAGATCGACCATGATGGTTCAAAGGTGGTGGCAGAATAGCTTGGCGCCTATAGTCGAGCCATATCTTGCTGTGGTGTGTCGCGGGAAGAATGAGTTAAGCAGATCATATATTTAGCATGTTTGATGACTGTCCCATTTGCTGAAAAGGTTTATTCATCTTTTCTTTCCTGTCCCAAGCCAATCATCAGGTGCACAGTTGCGCCTATATTCAAACGTGCTTCATTCCATGCTATGGGGAAAACAAATATGTAAACGTGACAGGTAATGCTGAGAATGGACAATTATTACACAATTATTTAAATTTCATCTAAATTTTTATTCAATTTTGTTCAAACGGACACGCAGACAAAACTATATCACTCTACTTATCTGTCTTAGTGGGTGAGAAACTATATCACTCTACTTATCTGTCTTAGTGGGTGAGAAACTATATCACTCTACTTATCTGTCTTAGTGGGTGAGAAACTATATCACTCTACTTATCTGTCTTAGTGAGTGAGAAACTATATCACTCTACTTATCTGTCTTAGTGGGTGAGAAACTATATCACTCTACTTATCTGTCTTAGTGGGTGAGAAACTATATCACTCTACTTATCTGTCTCAGTGGGTGAGAAACTATATCACTCTACTTATCTGTCTTAGTGGGTGAGAAACTATATCACTCTACTTATCTGTCTCAGTGGGTGAGAAACTATATCACTCTACTTATCTGTCTTAGTGGGTGAGAATTCTTTTCAAAGTGGACGTACAGTCAAGTATGGATTATCTTTCTTAGTAGGTAAGATGCATCCTTAAAAAAAAAGATAAGTAATGCAGTGCATTATTGTCTGCATGTTCATTTTGAAATTGTCATATTCGACCTCTCTGACTGACAGACATGCAAAAGGCATAGAGGCTCATGTCATCGTACAGCCGCAGGGTCTCGTGAGCATATATGCCTCTTGCTTGTAGACAAGAACCCCACGGAGAAATAAAAACACGCGTTGAAAAGACAGTTACAACACAATATATTAATATTTTGGGTAAATACCCTTTTTTTTCCAAATAGACAAACAAACTAACATAGAGATCAGTCGCTACTTATCTTCATTCTCGCAGAAGGAATCTGGTCTGGATTGATCTTGCTTGTAGACATGAAGGAATCTGGTCTGGATTGATCTTACTTGTAGACATGAAGGAATTTGGTCTGGATTGATCTTGCTCGTAGACATGAAGGAATCTGGTCTGGATTGAACTTGCTTGTAGACATGAAGGAATTTGGTCTGGATTGATCTTGCTTGTAGACATGAAGGAATCTGGTCTGGATTGAACTTGCTTGTAGACATGAAGGAATCTGGTCTGAATTTACCTTGCTTGTAGACATGAAGGAATCTGGTCTGAATTGACCTTGCTTGTAGACATGAAGGAATCTGGTCTGGATTGATCTTGCTTGTAGACATGAAGGAATCTGGTCTGGATTGATCTTGCTTGTAGACATGAAGGAATCTGGTCTGGATTGACCTTGCTTGTAGACATGAAGGAATCTGGTCTGGATTGATCTTGCTTGTAGACATCAGCTTTATTTGCATCTAACCCGTTCAGTGCCAGTTGGCGCTTTCTGCATTCTTCATTAACTCATTCCAGACGTGCCGAATGAGTTAATTCGGCACCAAAATGTCCTAGCTTTGAAAGGATCATGGATTTAAAGTGTCATCAGATAGAAGCATAGCTCGTGTGAGCCCCCGCAACTGCGGGGGCTCATGAGGATCTATACCTCTTGCAGTGTACATACCAAGTGGAATTACTCAACGCTGGACAGATAAACAGTTAGATCCCCTGTCCCCGCCTATCAGGCACCCAATCGCCAGCCCACAGAAAAATACGCAGATATCGAACCAGACGATCATCTACATCCCTGAAAAGGGTGCATCAGGTTGGTTAGTTCGGGTTTAACGTCCACAGCACCGAGGTGATCATGGACGGCCCTGACAGGCGGGTTATGGGGGACAGGGAAATCTATTGCCTATGGAGTACGACCTGAACACTGATCAACTCGGGCGCACTCCAACTGTACGTGCCACTTTGATTTACCAGGACCTTTCAACGGACATGCTATTGAACAAATCCGTTTTTCCCCCTGGATTGTGAGTCCAGCTACCGGGGCCGGGACGGGATTCGAACCCACGACCCGGTGATTCCCTTCGCTCTCCTCTGCTCCGACGTTTAACCGCCTGAGCTATTTCGGACTCTGGGGTGCATCAGTTCGTTCGTTCGTTTACTCCATTTTTATGTCCCATTTTATGGTGCATCAGGTTGGTTGGTTGGTTAGTTCGGGTTTAACGTCCACAGCACCGAGGTGATCATGGACGGCCCTGGCGGGCGGGTTATGGGGGACAGGGAAATCTATTGCCTATGGAGTACGACCTGAACACTGATCAACTCAGGCGCACTCCAACTGTGCCACTTTGATTTACCAGGACCTTTCAACGGACATGCTATTGAACAAATCTGTTTTTCCCCCTGGATTGTGAGTCCAGCTACCGGGGCCGGGACGGGATTCGAACCCACGACCCGGCGATTCCCTTCGCTCTCCTGCATGCATCAGGTTGGTTGGTTGGTTAGTTCGGGTTTAACGTCCACAGCACCGAGGTGATCATGGACGGCCCTAACGGGCGGGTTATGGGGGACAGGGAAATCTATTGCCTATGGAGTACGACCTGAACACTGATCAACTCAGGCGCACTCCAACTGTGCCACTTTGATTTACCAGGACCTTTCAACGGACATGTCAGGTGCATCAGGTCTAGCCTATAACCCATGTCTTTTTTCTGGAACTTAGGAGGTAGGCGGGAGAAACATACATACACAAACAAGTAGGTGCACAACTAAATGTGGTCAGGTAAATACCCTAATTTTCCACAGTAGATGCACAAGACAATATACAACAATGTAACGATACAAGTTTTGCCTCGAGTTATAGAATACTCACAAACCGGATAGGTGAGGCTAGCGCTGGTAGAATTGTACATACCAAGGGGAATTACTCAGGGCTAGACAGACAAACAGTTAGATCCCCTGCCCCGCCTATCAGGCACCCAATCGCTAGCCCACAGAAAAATATGCAGTGCAGTGGGTGTTGTTTCAGATCTCTTTGGCACTGAACAGGTTAACCCCTTCAGCGCCAGTTGACGCAGATGGTGTCATTGCATTCCTTGTTGAACTTTGCACCAAAATGTCCTAGCTTCCCCAGGTCCATTGATTCAAAGTGGCGTCAGCAAGAGCCATTGATCCTTATGAGCCCCCCGCAATCACGAGGATTTATACCGCTGGCTCGCTTGTCTACAAGCGGCATAGATCCTCATGTACCCCCGCAATCACGAGGATTTATACCGCTGGCTCGCTTGTCTACAAGCGGCATAGATCCTCTTGGGTGTTCGGACTTTATCGGCATCGAACGGGTGAACTCATTGTGCCCGAGGTACGAAATACCCACATTTTGGAGTTATCCTCTGAGGACTGCATTCCATTTCAGGAGACAAATCGACCATGACAGTTCAAGGGTGGTGGCAGAATAGCTTGGCGCCTATTGGCGCCAAGCTATTCTGCCACTGCCCTTGAACTATCATGGTCGAACCGTATCTTGCTGTGGCGTGTCGAGGGCAGAATGAGTTTAGGAAACATTTCAGGGAAAGTTTTCAGCAGCACCTCTAAGTAGACAGCACACAGAAACGCACATGCAGCATCACAAGTCTACGAATCAGACTGACTTGCTTGCAACAGGCATAGATCCGTATAAGCCCCTGCTGTTGCATGGTCTCGTGAGAATTCATGCCTGTCGCTGGCAGACACCGATTCCATTTGCATCTACAGATTGAGGAACTCTTTCCTGGGAAACTCGTAGACCGGCTGCATCTCAAAGGCAGCATACTACAGCCTCACACAGTCATGCTGCCCATGAGTATCCGTTCGCAACACATTTTGCACAGTGCTTGGATGCCCCGCGGCAAGGCCGGGTCTCCTGGACTGTGGCCTTTTTGTTCTCTCCCTTGTCAAGATTTGTGCAGAGTTGTGGACCTTGCATTTCTGGACCTTGCATAATCTGACACTGACCTTTATCCCCGGGTGATACGGTTGGCATTGACCTTCAGTCCGGTGAAGACGAATCTAAATTTGTCAGGGAGACAAACGTTGGATTTTTCACACATTTATTCGCGAATGTTGTTATTTTGGCCTCACGGCTGACATTGAAATTCATCATGGTCGAGATTGGTCTAGATTTTGAAGGGAGGCAAATTCTTGGTTTCAACAGTGTGTGTGCTCGTCTTTGATTTTGAACCCTAAGGCCTCGAATCCCAAAGGCCAGCTCGCGTTCAGTCCTGATAGCGTTACTGCAGGAGATTCCCTGATAGTTCATGGGCAGTGCCTCAATCACGCGTATCCACTGCTGAGAAAAAAGTGAACACGATCCAAATGCAAGAGGCATAGATCTTCATGCTCCCCAGTATATGCGGGGCATTAGGAAGATCTTCATGCTCCCCAGTATATGCGGGGCATTAGGAAGATCTTCATGCTCCCCAGTATATGCGGGGCATTAGGAAGATCTTCATGCTCCCCAGTATATGCGGGGCATTAGGAAGATCTTCATGCTCCCCAGTATATGCGGGGCATTAGGAAGATCTTCATGCTCCCCAGTATATGCGGGGCATTAGGAAGATCTTCATGCTCCCCAGTATATGCGGGGCATTAGGAAGATCTTCATGCTCCCCAGTATATGCGGGGCATTAGGAAGATCTTCATGCTCCCCAGTATATGCGGGGCATTAGGAAGATCTTCATGCTCCCCAGTATATGCGGGGCATTAGGAAGATCTTCATGCTCCCCAGTATATGCGGGGCATTAGGAAGATCTTCATGCTCCCCAGTATATGCGGGGCATTAGGAAGATCTTCATGCTCCCCAGTATATGCGGGGCATTAGGAAGATCTTCATGCTCCCCAGTATATGCGGGGCATTAGGAAGATCTTCATGCTCCCCAGTATATGCGGGGCATTAGGAAGATCTTCATGCTCCCCAGTATATGCGGGGCATTAGGAAGATCTTCATGCTCCCCAGTATATGCGGGGCATTGGGAAGATCTTCATGCTCCCCAGTATATGCGGGGCATTAGGAAGATCTTAATGCTCCCCAGTATATGCGGGGCATTAGGAAGATCTTAATGCTCCCCAGTATATGCGGGGCATTAGGAAGATCTTCATGCTCCCCAGTATATGCGGGGCATTAGGAAGATCTTCATGCTCCCCAGTATATGCGGGGCATTAGGAAGATCTTCATGCTCCCCAGTATATGCGGGGCATTAGGAAGATCTTCATGCTCCCCAGTATATGCGGGGCATTAGGAAGATCTTCATGCTCCCCAGTATATGCGGGGCATTAGGAAGATCTTCATGCTCCCCAGTATATGCGGGGCATTAGGAAGATCTTCATGCTCCCCAGTATATGCGGGGCATTGGGAAGATCTTCATGCTCCCCAGTATATGCGGGGCATTAGGAAGATCTTCATGCTCCCCAGTATATGCGGGGCATTAGGAAGATCTTCATGCTCCCCAGTATATGCGGGGCATTAGGAAGATCTTCATGCTCCCCAGTATATGCGGGGCATTGGGAAGATCTTCATGCTCCCCAGTATATGCGGGGCATTGGGAAGATCTATGCCTCTTGCTGACACCACATTGTATCCATGCTGCTGGCAGAGTTAAACTCTTTACCTTTAAATTAACAAAGGTTTCAGAAACAAAAATCTGCGTCCCCTAGGAAAGGGGGATAACCCAGTAAGCAAAAGGTCCTAGGGCCGACGTCGGCCTCAGCGGACCCGCGCACGGTCGTGCGCGGGTCCGCTGAGGCCGAGGTCGGCCCTGAGGACCTTTGCATACTGAGAACGGGACAACTTCCACCAGTGGCGTAATAATCTTCCGTGTAGGTTTCACCGTCTTCTTGTTGTCGCCATGCAGCAAGAAGGTGGGGAAACGGCGAACAGAAAACTTCAGTCACTGAATACAAATGTTAGTCCCATCATCTCATCCAATCTGCGATCTTCTATTTGCGTCCCATCACCAGTGACCCGCGACTAAAGACCTTCCATCGTGTTGTTAATTATACACAGTAGAAAGGTTTGAGCATTGACACGCTATGTGATGAAGCTCTATGCTCGTACATAGTGCTCACACAGTAGGATAAATACGGTACGGTTTTTGTTAACGGTTTGTTTTGTGCCGATAGTCCGTGAGGCCGTGGCCCACGTGAAATCTTTAAGGAACGGTTAACACGGGGAGTTTTAGTGAGTACTGTTATAGTGAGTTCTAGGCGGAAGCTGTCTTGCAGAGCAGTAAAGGCGTTAATACGGGCTTTCTTGTCAGAGGAATCAGATGTGTTTGAGATACCTAGCCCGTATTCCAAGACTCTGAAGCCTAGAATTCAGGTATGTTTCTATATATGTAGTATTATTGATGTTTAGTTGAAGAATAGTATGCGTTGCTAAGAGTAATTTGTTTGTATAGTGTTGGCCGGTTTGGTTCAGTTATGTTGGTTTAGAATTCAGTGAAGTAACCGGTGTTTTTGGTATACAGTTATTTACCGAGATGGATGACTAAAGGAATGTAAGGTGTGTATGCTTAAATCGCTATGAAGGTAGTACGTGGATGGTTAAGCATAGTCTTTTCCAGTGTATAGAGTAGTGTATAGCAAGAGTGTTAGGCTATAGTCTGTTTCAAGATAGTGACAGAGATATGGGGGCGTTACGGAAGTAGACAGTTTATGAAGCACGTGTGTGTGTGTGAATGAACGTGTGAGTTATTTGTATCGGCCAGGTTACGTGACGTTTCTCATTGATCCAATATGTTGTGTGTTTAGCAAGTGTTACGTTGGGACTTTTGTTGTCGTATTCAGAGTGCTTGTAAAGAGTGGAACGACGGACGCCGAGACGTCAGTCACAGGTGGGACCTAACGTGAGGTCATCCCTCCAGCTCTTCGCTCAGAGTGAGTCTGATCGGGACCAAGATACCCGGATCACAGCGAGAACTGCGCTACGGTGCGAGTACAAGGACGTCCGTGTTACAGACAGGACGACAGGAAAGAGCATACAACGGACTTGCACGCCTAGACGTGAGAAGGACCAACGTAACCAGGCAATAACATCAAACAGGTTGGAGACTGAGAACTAACACCTAACCTGGCGAGATATTGTGAATTGTGTGTGTGTGTGATGTTCGGATGTTAGTAGAGAAGTGTATATAGTTTGATAATCTTTTTTAACCTTTTAGTGTATAAAAGTTACTTTAGAAAGGGAGCGCGTGTGTTGAGTTTTACCGCATGAATGCGCCCGTCTGAGTCAGTGGCGGTGTATGCGTCTGTTGTGCGAGAGTCTGTGCGTACGGCTGTGGGCAAGTCTGCGTGCGTTACACGCTACAGTGAGAATGGGGTGAGGGTGCGGGGGGGGGGGGGAGGGGGAATGGGGAGGTGGGGGGGAGAGAACCATCACGGATTCACGACGATTTTGATTGCGATTTCCAAATCAAGAAAAAAATAGCATAATTTGCAATCTGACGACAGACTTTCGCGTCAGTTTCACGAAATAACTACAATGTTTACACGGATCACAGAAACCTTATTTGGGATTTCACGTTTCATGACGACCCCTTTTTTGCCGATCATCAGGATGAAAAAAAAAATTGTTATCACGAATCACGAGGACCTACAAAACGCTAATCCCGTATCACGATTTTAGAGCATACCCCTCCTCTCCCCCCCCCCCTCCCCCACCCCCACTTCTACGGTGGAAGAAGTTCGAAAATGAAGAATTAACCCATTTACTGCCAGCTCACGCAAACATGTAAAATTAATGCTAAAAGGCTCAAGCAACATGCAAAAAGATCTCAGCACAAGAGGCATAGATCCTCATGCGCCCCTGCAACTGCGGGGGCCCACGAGGATCTATGTCTCTTGCACATGGATCGTATTCACTATTCCTCGGCAGTCGGGGGAGGGGGGTTAATGGTGGCGCCAGGGGAACTAGCGCCACTCTCGAGCAATCGTGTTTTTGTTTTCTGTATTGCTCATGTCCTTACCGCTTTCTGACCGCCGGTGGCAAAAGGTGCGAACTAATTTATTTTCTCAAATGGTCGCGCACTTTCTGAAGGCTGTCTGCTTTCTCTTCTCCAACTGCGAGCTGACCAACACCGAAGCGGGTCACTTTCCGGTGCGAGGTTGCGTCTGGGCGTGGGAGACTGTTGTGGCCACGGGCGGCTGCTGTCATCTGTGCCGAAAACTCAGAAACTAACACGAAAACAAATTAGCGGCGAACCACCGGAACCTAGAGGGCGCCGCTAAACAGGAACTCTCCTAATTAGGCTCCAAGGTCAAACCACACAAGTCCAGAAAAAGAAATTTACGAGTGCCTATTTATATTGTTCAACTTCGTGTTTACAGCGTGTTTGTAAATTGTAAAAAGTCCTGGAAATTTCCTTATGAGGCAAAAATACATGTCTGTAAAACGAAATGTACGACTGCCTACGTTTATTTTTATTTAATAATTAAAATAAAGATCATTTATATTGTGCTTAATCCGTAGGAACAGTGGGCTCTAAGCGAGTTACAAAAATAAATTTACACGTATGTATAGTGCATATGATGGAAAAATCACCCAACACCATATTGGCCTAGGACAGTACCCAGTAGATGATCTGTACCATAGAGCTGTCCGAAGGATAGCTGCTAGCATTGTCAATGATCCTCGTCACCCACTCTATGATCAGTTTCAATTGCTACCATCAGGCAGCTGTTTCAACATGCCACTTGCCAAAAGGAATGTTTTTAAGAAGTCTTTTATTCCAACTGCTGTCTCGATTTTGAACTCTCGTTTATAACGCCGCGATAAGTATGATCTACTTCACATTACCTCCCATCTTGTGACAGATTGCTTGTGATAGATTGCTGCAATGATAATTTTTCATGATATGTTCTTGTAGCGTTTGTTAATATCTTATATTGTTTCATGACGAGCCGAAAGGCAAATTTCTGTCGTGCCTTGACTCGAACAGACAATAAAGTTGTATTGTATTGTATTGTATTGTATTGTATTGTATTGTATTGTATTGTATTGTATTTTGCGTGTACTAGGCTTTACTAGCCTTCTTTAGCCAATCAAATGAAAGTGTTTACATTGCATTTGGAGTGTTATTAAAACGCCATGCGCATTTCCTTTTGAGGCAGCAATGTCGAACAAAACATGTCAGTAAGGGGGAAATTACGATTAAGTATTTTTTTAATCTTTATCTACACTTGTTTCTTGCACAAAAGTCATTGCTAACACAATCATGAAAATCTTATCCTTCCATAATTATACTAAGCGTTAACTCATTCAAGCCCCGACACGTCACGGCAAGACATGGATCGAACGTGATAGTTCAAGGGTGGTGCCAGAATAGCTTGGCGCCCATAGGCTCCAAGCTATTCTGGCACCACCCTTGAACTATCACGCTCGATCTGTCACCAGAAGTGTAATTCAGTCTTCAAAGGGCAACTTCAAGATGCGGGGGGGTTTCCGGTTCCATGGGCAGAATGTGTCAAAGGCCACACCACGCGTGTTTGAAAAAAGAGTTCATTTATCTTTAATTAGAGTTACTACTACAGCTTTAAGTAAAGTTACTACTACATCTTTAATTAGAGTTGTCGCTGTTTAACCCCTTCACCGCTGACGCTGGACGCACTGTGTTTTTGGGAAGCGTTGTCGATTTTCAACGGTGAAGATCCGCAGCCGTCAAACGAGCACAGATGCGGTGGTGGTGTCGGCAAGAGGCGCAGATCCCCACGGGCCCCCTGGAAACTGCAGGGGCTCATGAGGATCTATACCTCTTGCAGTGGAGTGATGTTCACTTTTTCTCGGCAGTGATGGGGTAAAAAAAAAAATCGTTTAACTCCTTGAGTACTGATGAGTTCCGCTCGGCGGAAATGACGTGTAACGTCGCGCGTCTTTTCCGCTGAACGAAATCGTCAGCAGCATTTAACGGGTTCTACGTTTTCCCCTTTAACTCATTCAGCCCCGCGGCCGTATTTCCCAAATTTTTGGAGGCGTCATCTAAATACTACTATGCACCAGTTGCAGGAGATGAATCGACCATGATAATTCAAGGGTAGTGTCGGATTAGCTTGGCGCCTGTCGGCGCCAAGCTAATCTGACACTACCCTTGAATTATCATGGTCGACCCATCTCCTGCTGCAGGGCGTCAGGGCTGAATGGGTTAATCAAATATCTGGCAAGGTTTCGTCACGCATACGCGGCGCAGAAGAGAAAGCGATGATTTCAAAGACGGGCCACCAAAACGCCAACGACAAAGCCAAAACGCCAATCTATACCCCTTTAGCTCCCAAATCCCTACAGCAGAAGACGAATGGACCATGACAATTCAAGGGTAGTGCCAGATGAGCTTTACGCCTTCAGGCGCCAAGCACATCTGGCACTACCTTTGAATTATCATGGTCCATCCGTCTCCCGCGACAGGTGAATAGTCCTTAACTAGCACCTCCAAAATTTGGGGAATGTGCTCTTGGGGTTATATGGGTTACGGGTCTAAACAAATTCTGGCCCCCACCTGGATTCCAACGTGTTGCTGGTCGCCCAAAGTTACGTCAGCATATCCGGAAGAGAAACAGCCCCCCCAGTTGCAGGGAAGTATTCCAGGCTAGTCACTGCCAACTATCTGTCACTCTGCATTTTGCCTGATTTTTTTTTTTTTTTTTTTTTTTTTTTTTGCGTGGGGCTAAACGAGCTCAGAACAAAGCCGTGTGCAACTACGACAGGCAAGGTACGGCCTATTGAAAATTATGTGCAGCTTCATCCAGATGATCCAGGGCGGTCCGTGGCGCAGCGGTAAAAGCGCCTGCCACTAATGCTAGAGGTGCGAGGTTCGATACCCGGGCCGGCTTCGGACTTTTCTCCTCTAGTAAGTGTCGTCATTAATTCGGGCGGACCGTCGGGGGTTCTTTCTCCGGGTACTTCGGCTCTTCCTCCCCCACGACTTTGGTATCAAGTTCAGCCCACTTAATCAATTTTCAAATATAAATAGTTTGAATTTTCTTTTAATTCAGTAGCTCGCTTGAGCTAGCCTTAGCATCACGTGAATGTTCTGTGTTTATGTACAGTGTGTGAGTGAATGCGCGTGATTCACGTGAGCGTGCTTGTTGGGTTCAGTTCGCGGCGGCGCCGGCTTTGGGCCGATTTACAATTGGGATAAAGCGCCTGTATAATGCGCTGATTTATTATTTATGATTTATTTCAAAGTCGAGACACCAAAAGGAGAACGTCAAAGCCAAGACGCCGATCTTAACTCATTCAGCCCCGACACACCACAGCAAGGCATGGATCGAGCTTGATAGTTCAAGGGTGGTGTCAGAATAGCTTGGCGCCCATAGGCGCCAAGCTATTCTGGCACCACCCTTGAACTAACTTGCTCGATCTGTCTCTAGAATTGTTGTACAGTCCTTCAAAGGGCAACTTCACAATTTGGGAGTTTCGGACACATTTTGACCCCACCCTGGATTCGGACTTTTAGCAGATTGGGGTAAGGTTACGGTACACATATCCAAACAAAACCAAAAAAAGGATGGTTTTTAAGACGGGTCACAAAAACGACAGCGTCAAAGCCAAAACGCCAATAATTTATTAACTCATTCGAGACGTGCCGCTTCCGGATACGCGGCTGATGAGGCGGCACGTCTCAAATGAGTTTAACTATGTGTCCGTGTTGACCTTAAAACCTGTTACATTAATTTTGGGGCATAACCGCATGTTTCATTCACAGACAGATTAACTAACACACATGAATGTGAAATAGCTCCACAAAGGCCGTTATATCAGATCGCCAGCTTCCTTCTGTTTAGCACGAGTGTCCTAGAGTTTGGAGCTATAAATAGCATTTACCTCGGATCTGTCGCTTGGTGGAGTTTAGCGGAGCATACGCTTCAGCGGTAAAATGGACACTAAGTGATTTATCTTATTCTACCCCAGACACACCACAGCAAGATAAGGATCGACCATGATACTTCAAGGGTGATGCCAGAATAGCTTGGCGCCTATGGGCGCCGCAAGCTATTCTGGCATCACCCTTGAACTATTATGGTCGATCTGTGTCCTGCACTGCAATGCAGTCTTCAGAGGACAATGGCAAAATATGGGGATTTCGGTGATGGGGTAGAATGAGTTAGACACGCTGTTATGAACTAAATAGCAACCACAGCGACTCGTCATGATGCATTATAATATGTTTTTTATATAGATCAGGTGTTGATACTTCGTCAAACAGATTTAGGCAATGTTGAGAATGCTTTGGGAGCGCTTAGCGACTTTAAGGGTCTAAACAAATTGTGGCCTGACCTGCATTCAAACTATTTTGCAGGTCAGATTGAATTCGTCGCTCTTCCGTGCACCTGAACTACTGACACTGGTCCAAATGTGCTTGAGTAGGGCGTTCCCATGCTCTGATGAACCTCTCTAATTAGACAGTACAATAAGCGGACGGCTATTGTTCCAGCCGCCAGCGTCTGACGTTCCCACTTCAAAAATACAACAATTCAAAAGCAAACTCTCTATTTTAAGCACCTCGTTGACACAGCGCTAACAAGCCAATATCAGGGAAGTGACGACAGAGAAGTTGTCTCCCCTGCCCCTAGTTCCCCGCCGCAAGGAAGCTGCACCGCCGCGTGCTAACAAGTTCTGTGTTGATCATCCTAGCGGGCAGTTGGGAGGAGGCATTAACAGACGACTGTGAAAATCAACACTACAAGTCGTCTCTATCTCCATAGGCAAGAGGCATAGATTCTCATGAGCCCCTGCCTAGCAGGGGCTCATGAGAATCTATGCCTCTTGCTTGACAGCCCGTCCTAATTTACATACTCAGACTGGGAGAGAAATAAGGGTTTAAATGTGCGACTGAGGCAGAATGACTGGACGATGGGTGGGGACGGTAAAGCCGGGTTAATTACACACGTTTTGACTTGATGGTTTGACAAGTGCAAATTTTTAAAATGTCGTTCGTTTTCGGCAATAACAACGCTCACTGGAGCATATGCGCTGTTTCCCTTCCGGTTTAGTAGTTAATGCGCAACCGGAAGCAAGGCAGTTTCTTACTATTTTTACGGCAATAAAATGTTACCTTGTCCAATGTTATAGTGATGTGTCATAGCCCAGTGTGTGCAAGCCTATAACTTGTCTTTAAGTTTAAAACTTACAACTTATATATATTGTGATTTTATTGTAAATGTTTTATGTATTTTAATTGTGTTTTATGTTTAATTTTTTTTTTACCATACCCCACCCTACGCCCTTCACCAATCGTTTTTGTTTGTTTTGGTGGGGTTTTTTTTGTTTGTTGTTGTGGGTTCTTGGTGTTGTTGTTTTTGTTTTGTTTTTTCATATATTACAAAGTGTAAATAAACGTGAAATGAAGTTCTGAATTCTGTCCATATCTGACTTCTTGACTAAATCATTTTCAAGCACATATCCCGGAAAGCGAAATTTTCTCGGTTGGGAAAAAAACACGCGGTCCGGAATCCCTCATGAAGAACGTCGCTTAAAAGCGCCTTGCAATACAACGAAAATCTTAACTTTGACAAAAGTGGACTTAACTCTAATATGCCACAAGCTCGCATTTCTCAAATTTTGGAGGTGTTGTCTAACGACTATGTACCAGTTGCAAGAGATGGCTTGACCATGATAATTCAAGGGTAGTGCCAGATTAGCTTGGCGCCTGTCGCGCCAAGCTAATCTGGCACTACCCTTGAATTATCATGGTCAAGACAGTTCCTGCTGTAGAGATCCGAGACAGCCGTTCGGAACTCCGTACCTTAGTTCAGATGTGTGTCACCGGCGGACTCCGCTGTCCAAAGCCATCGTGGTCGATCAATGTGTGTCTATGGTCTGTGATAGTGGACATTACAACTGAAAGTCATGGGACTGCAAACGTTACGAGCTGTAAGAGAACAACCCAACCAAAGAAAAAACACGCTTAGAAAAGACGGTTGCAACAATTTAGTAAAAATTTCGATATTTTGCAATATTTGCATCGTCCCAGTACGAAAGATATGTTGAAACTTGTGCACTTGCTTGTATGTCTATTTTGGAAAAGAAATGGTTGTATCTCGAAATATTAATAAATTGTGTCACATGTACACTTCTTTTGTGAGCGTGCTTCTTTCTTCTTTTGGGTTCTTCTTTGCATTGACACGCTTGGCAATCACTTTATTGATATGGATTGCGAGATGTAAGCCTTGGACCATACGAAATTCAGAGAAGAACCCAACGGAGAAAGAAACGAAACAGTTACAACACAATTTATTAATATTTCGGATAAAGACACTTTTTCAAAATAGACAAACAAACAAATATAGAGACCAGTCGCTACTTATCTTTATTAAATTTACGGTTTGATTATTTTTTCAACGATTTCGGTGTTTAGTCGACATTTGTCTGCACACGTTTGTTTTACATCCTTCAGTTGCTACATTCCTTCTGCGATAATAAAGATAAGTAGCGACTGATCTGTATGTGTGTTTGTTTTGAAAAAGGGCAAATATTAATAAATTGTGTCGTGACTGTCTTTTCTAAGCGTGTTTCTTTCTCCGTTGGGTTCTTCTCTGAATTTTACCCGCTTGGCAGTCATTTTTTCGGTCTGGACTGCATACGAAATTCAGAGGTTTGTGTTGTAATTTGTGTTGTAAAATATGCAGCATCGGGCCCCCATCGATGACGAGTAGACAACTCAGTGCTCAAAGGCCGTCTGGCCGCCGTCGGCCCGCGCACGGCTGCGAGTAATATTTGCAGAGTGTACGGCTCTGACTTCACCGCCCCTTGTGCAGAAAATACTGACATGGGATGGTTTCGGTGAGAATCATCCCTTAACTCATCCCAGACGAACGGCATCCGGATACGTTTCGAATGAGTTAATTAAGTGGCATTTTAACAGATACTCCTTGCGGACATATCCGTCCATGCTTCTTTGTTTTGCTGTTTGTTTATTGTTGGGATTTTTTTTTCCTCCAAGATTTCGGTGTTTAGTCGACATTTGTCCGGAAACGTTTGCTTGGCAAATCTCCGCCAGGTGTCACTACGTCATGGAAGGAGTGGTGTCTTGTCAGCCTTTCGGTGACGGTAAAAAGTTGGATGCATCGACTGATTGACAGTTTGTCGCCAGACAGCAATAGTGAGGTTTCCTTTGAACGAACGACTCCCAACAACCAACGAGAGAGAAATCACGTCGAACAATCAGCTTGTACCATAAGCATACACAACACTCCAAACACTTTCAAGAGGCATAGATCATCATGCGCCCTTAGGGCTCATCAGGATCTATGCCTCTTGGTGATGTTTGGAGTGTTGTCTATGCTGGTGGTGGAATCTGGATTCCCACCATGATTTCCCTCTCGTTCGTTGGTGGGAGTATTTCTTCGTAAAGGCAAACTCACTGTTGTCTCTCCCATGACGCGGCACGATGTGACACTGGGGAAGATTCTCTCTGTAGGGCTCGATCTACCTGAATCCTTGCGCCGCTGTGTGCTTTGTCTGTGATTTCGGACCTGACGGCATACCGCCGTTAGGTCCAAAATCCCAGACCATCACACAATTGCGTCACAACTCAGCGCGTGCCTTTCTTGGAATTTTAATTATTTAGTGACATCTAGATGAGAATGAAGTTCGGTGCCAGCCGCGTGGTCCAAGGGGTATCCCAACCAAGAAAGGAACACGCTTAGAAAGGGTGAAAAAGAGCTGTTTGGTAGTAACTCATTCGAGACGTACGGCATTAAAGCCTCGTTATCGAACGCAACACGTCTGGAATGTGTTAAG
Organism: Semisulcospira habei; assembly: GCA_036245525.1. Lineage (NCBI taxonomy): Eukaryota > Metazoa > Mollusca > Gastropoda > Semisulcospiridae > Semisulcospira > Semisulcospira habei. The sequence continues at coordinate 334,912,578 of BTPG01000001.1, read as the reverse complement.
GCTTTTACTGCCACTTGACCTATAAATATTTTGTTTCTGTTCATTCAACGACCAAAAGCCACAACCGTCCAAGTAACATGGATACAAATTGGTCTCAGCAAGAGACATAGATCCTCATGAGCCCCCGCGACTGCGGGGGCTCATGAGGATCTATGTCTCTTGCAATTGGATCGCGTTTGCTTTTTCTAGGCGGCGATGCTGTTAAACTCTAGGTCTTAACGACTTTTGCCACAATGAAGGTGATTTCAAAGACAGGCACCGAATAGGGTCCGTCCGTTGGGGCTCGAACCCACTACCTTACGATCGAGAGCCTGATGTTCTGCCACCTGAACCACCCAAGTCCCCCGGGCTGAAGAGGAAGGGAGGGGCGGTGCGGGTGTATCATCCGCTAACACTAAAGAGTGAAAGCTTCGTTAAAAAAAAAAAAAAAAAAAAAAAAAAAAAAAAAAAAACTAACAGGGAACAGGTGGAATGAGCTTAGTTTGTCGAGAAGAAACGTCTAGGTCTGCGTGTGAGCATGGTCTCTCTAACTGCACACCCTACATTGAAAGGGCGACACCTATCGACCACATTTGCCAAGCACACGTCTCTGCGCAATTAGCGACTAAAAACTTAAATGTCCCCACCCCCCAGCCCCCACCACCCCCCCTAACCCCCCCTAACCCCCCCCCCCACCAACACCCCCCAACCCCCCCCCCCCCAACACCCCCCCCCCCCCTCCAACAACAAAAAATTGCACCAGAGGGACAAGGCGCCTAGCCAGTAGGGCGAACTTCGCACGGACGTGTTTATCGCAAACAGACATTAGCTGCTGTCTAACGGTAACATGACGCCTAAATTAATAAATATATAATATATATAAATAAACAATGGACAAATAAATAAATAAATAAACACAGTGAGGGAGGGGAGGGGAGAAAGGGGACAATGTGAGGAGGGAGAAGAGAGAGGAGGAAGGGAGAGTAGGGAGGCGAGAGGAGGGCTGAAAAGAGTGCAGTGAGGCGAGTTGAGAGAAGGAGGGAACGGGAAAGGATGCCAATTATTATTATTATTGTTGTTGTTGTTGATGATGATTTTGTTGCTGTTGTTGTAATTTGTTTGTTTGTTGATGTCGTTGTTTTGCTGCTGCTGTTGTTGTAATGTGTGTGTTTGATAGTTTGTTTGTTGGCTGCTTGGTAGCCGGTTGGTTGGTTGGTTGGTTGATTGGTTAGTTAGTTGTTTCGTTGTTTGTTTACTCGTTTGCTTGTTTGCTTGTTGTTGTTCTTTTTTGTGTTTGTTTGTTTGTTGTTGTTGTTTGTTTGTTGTTGGGGTTTTGTTGGGGGTTGTTTGTTTGTTTGTTTGTTTGTTTGTTTGTTTGTTTGTTTGTTTGTTTTGGGGGTTTGCTTGTTTGCTTGTTAATGCGCTCGGTAGCTGATCTCTTTGGTTTGTTGGTTGGTTGTATTTGCTGCGGCTTTTATTATTTTATCGTTGTGTTTGTGGTTGTGTAGGTAGTAGTAGCTGTGCCTATTGTTGTGGTTGTAGTTATGGTTGTCGGTGATGTTGCTGTTGCTGCCGCATCTGCTGCAGTTTGTTGTTGTAGACGCTTATCCTGTCATGACTGTCCCTCTTCGTAACGCACAGGAAGTTAGAGCGTGTAAAACATGGCTGATGGCGCATGGCGGTTTTCATGGGGAGCTCCGTGCCAAACGTTTTGAACCGCATGAAACCCTCTCAATCCATTCGGAATGCTTTCAAAATCAGGAGCTGCACTCAAGCTATGAACTTTCGTCCCTCTCTGTAGCACGCTCTTATTTTCGCCATCCAGAGATAATAGTCGTCGCATTTTTCGACTCGTCTGCCAAACGGCTTGCTCGACACGTCACAAGAGACCAATCGACCACGATAGTTCAAGGTAGTGCCTGATTAGCTTGGCGCCTTTCAAGGCGTCAAGCTAATCAGGCACTACCCTTGAACTATCATGGTAAGAGCTCTTTCGTGTAGCTGACTTTGGCAGTGAAAGAGTTACGAAATTTGATCAAAAGATGTGATGCCAAGTGTGAGATGCGTAAAGCAGACGACACTATTTTCAACTCGTGCAGGCTTCGTCCGAAATCGAGGGGGGAAAAAGCAAAACGTGCAACCGGAGAAGAAGAGAAAAAGCAAAAGACGAAAAGCATAACTGGAAACCTAAAACTCAGTCAAAGCCAAAGGACATAAATAATAATGACTGGCATTGGAAATTCAGTGAATAGTAAACAGATTTTTTTTATTGAACAGTTGTCTTTTTAATTTGACATTTGATGTCACCTCTTGTCTCATCTATAACAAGTATCAGTTTAAAAGACTGAAAAGACTTTTTTCTACAGTATTTGTTGCTTTATTTCGTTTATTTCATATTTTGAGTTTTTCAAGTAAACCTTTAAGTCATAATAATATGTACATTTTCCTAAGCTGTGCGAAAACGACAAGAATAGTTTTTTGTTCCACCTAGTTGTTTGTCCACTTTAAAAAGGTACTTGCAATAAAGTTGACTTGAAAAAGAAAAAAAAAAGAAATTTCAGTAAGCTTGTTTGCCTTTGTTATTGCAAAGTATGTTTCTTTGTTTCGTAGTTTGTTTGGGGTTTTCTGTGTTTAATGTTACTTTGTTGGTTTGTTGTTATTTTTGTTTTGTTTCTTTTTTGTTGTTTTTGTTGTTGTTGTTGTTATGTTGTTTGTTTGTTTGTTGTTGTTGGGGAGGGTTGTTTGTTTTTCTTTTTGCTGTTTTTTTTTTTCATTTTCTTTTTTTTTTTTTTTTTTTTGGGGGGGGGAGGGGGGCGAGGGGGGGGGCGAGGGGGGAGGGTTCTTTCAAGTAGTGATAAGACATACGGCATTTTTTACCCTTTGGCTGTCGGTAGTGATTTTTGTCGCGATGATTCCTCCAGGAATCAACGCGAGAAAAACCGCTACCGACAGCCGAAAGATTTATCACGCCCACTACAATTTGTTACAAACTGCGGCACTTAAAATAAAAAGATGATGCCCGTGTGCAACCTCGCCGGACACGGACACAGAGAGGTGGGAAGAGCTTGCCAAGGACAGATGCCGCTAGGAGGAGGCGGTGAAGAACGGCCTGATAGTCAGTGAGGGCAAGCTCCTGCAGAATGCGGCAGACAAACGTGCCAAGAGGGGAAAAACAGCGAGAGGTACCCAAAGGAGTCTGTCGTCAAATGCCGCCGCTGTAACTAGGACTGTCCTTCCCACGTGGGCCTAGACAGCCACAGCAGGCTTTGTTCAACAACATAAGAACCGAAGTGACATTTCTAAGGACCATGGTCTTTCGAGACCGACGGATTGGCTACTACTTGGATTCTCCGAGGAAAAGAGGGAAAAACACGCTTACAAACATGTTTATCAGTTTATGTCCATTGTCGGCCTGATGGTCTTTTGTGTATTGGGTGTGTTCTGAACTTTCTTCCCAAAGCGGTTGTGAGCATTGTCTTCTCGACCTACAGGTGCCAGATTTCGTCAGAAAATTTGGAAGAAAAATATCAAACGAGGCAACTGCATCAAAACATGATCTCGCGCAAAAAGAAAATCGGCTGCGAGGTTGAGAACATAACGAAATCGTTATGTCAAATCATTTCTACTTTGTTTATGGCTTACCTGTTGCGGATCAAATAAAAAAAGTGCCGAACTATTCCTTCGGTCAAAATCCAGACCAAAAAGGTGACTGCTAAGCGTGTAAAAGGCAGAGAAGAACCCAACCGAGAAAGAAACACGCTTAGAAAAGACAGCTACAACACAATTTATTGATACAAAAAGTGTAACTGTTTAATAATAAATTGTGTTGTAACTGTCTTTTCTAAGCGTGTTTGGTTCTCCGTTGAGTTTTTCTCTCTATTCACTCGATCATCCCGATATCAAGCTGCCTCAAATGCATACTTTAGTATAAAATTATTTGATATGGCAAACGTACGAGGATAATACTTCCATAGCTCACATGTGTGGATGGCAGTCTCTTCTCGCGTTTGCTGGCGGCTGATCAATCCACATTTATCCGTCAGAAGCTAGTGCGAAAATGATACGCAATCGTGAAACTGTTAAACGCAAACATATTTTCAACACACACAAAACTGAGGACAACAACGAGCTTTTTACTCTTCAAAGAGAATGCGCACTAAAAAAAATAGACATGCACTCCAGCTGGCGGTATTTAGATATCCCTTCCCGTACTTGCGTAGGAAGATGTTGAGAGGAGGTACGACCGACCCCCATGGTGTTAATGCTATTGTTTATTAAGAAAGTGTCATTTCCAAGCGTGGTTTTCTTTCTGGAGAGTTTCTAAAGCAAATTTTGTACATTTTGTAATTTTACACGCAGTCACCTCTGTGGTCTGATTTTGTGTCCACATTAACCCATTAACAGCCGGGCAAGGCGAACGCCACCCATCTGCAAGAGACATAAACCCTCATGACGCCCCCGCTGTGGCGGGGGCTCATGAGGATTTATGTCTCTTGTTAATCATATGTTCTTTATGCCTAATGTGTTTGGTTAGTTCGCGGTTTAACGTCTACCGCACCGAAGTGATAATTGACGGCCCTGACGGGCGGGTTGTGGGAGACAAGGAAATCTATTGCCGATGGAGTATGACCTGAACACTGATCAACTCAGGCGCAATCCAACTGTGTCACTTCGATTTACCGGGACCTTTCAACGGACATGGTATCGAACAAGCCCGTCTTTTCCCCCTGGCGGATTGCGAGTCCAGCTATCAGGGAAGGGACGGGGATTCGAACCCACGACCCGGCGATTCCCTTTGCTCTCCTGCTCCGACGCTTAACCGCCTGAGCTATTTCGGACTCTATGCCTAATGTGGTCCCACCTACATAATAATAATAATAATAATAATAATAATAATAATAATAATAATAATAATAATAATAATAATAATAATAATAATAATAATAATAATAATAATAATAATAATTACTTAGCGCAAACTCCCTGCAGGGCAGGTTCTAAGCGCTGTACAACGCAAATCAAAATACATTTGCATTCTTCAAACCAATGTGTGCAGACGTTTCTGACGCGCAATCCGTGATGGCTGTCAGCGAAATACTCAATGTCTACCAGTTTCCTCATTTTACTAAGGTCAGATGCACTCGGCCTGAGTTCACTCACGCGCCTGATGTGCTTTCCTCACTTGGGTCATCCTGCCTATTCATTTTCCTATGCCGGTGCACTGGAGGTATTCAAAGATCCCCCAGAGTCCCTTCCTTGGAAGCGAGACAACTCCTTCGCCAGATTCCTCCTGTGTGTTATCGTTCCTAGATTGACCCTAACGAGTGAATGATGCAATATTTGGGGTGTTTGTGGCAAGGCGAGGCGAGGCTCCCATTGGGCATAATTGCCAGGTGCGTTTTTAACCCTTTTCATCCTGAAACATACATTGCTTGAAATTTGTGATAGTTCAAGGGTGGTGCCAAAATAGCTTGGTGCCTCAGGCGCCAAGCTATTCTGGCACCACCCTTGAACTAAAACGGTTGATCTGTCTTCTAATCTATATTGCAGCCTTCACAGGACAATAAGCAAATGTTAGAAAATCAGTTTCAGAGTGCAATGGGTTACTGCAGCATGACAGGCAGAATGAGGAAGTTACTCCCTCTGTGAACTGGTGACTTCCTGACGAGACAGGAAACGATTTCGATCTCCTGCCCCCTCCCCCCCCCCCTTTCCCCCTATTCTCCCACCGCCCATACCTTCTCCCCGGTCTAAAAATGATTTTGAGCGAATTTCGCCACGGGATGGAAACGTGTGTTCTGTTAAAAGCATCAACATGGAGAGAAAGGAGTGAAGTGAAGAGACCGGGATGCGTGATTAGTGGGGAGGGATGGGGGGAGTGCAGGGGGGGGGGGGGGGGTCGGAGATTCGGCTCTCATGATTTGTTACTACAAATTTTCATCCTCGCGATCCGTGAAAAAAAAAGGTTTGTCGTGAAACACAAAATTCAAAATAAGATATTCGTCATCCGTGAAAACGTCCGAATTATTTCGTGAAGCGTGAAAGTATGTTGCCACACTGTAAACCCTAATGCGGATAAAAAAAACTGCACTCAACCCGATGTACTCCCCCTCCACTCTCACACCCACCCCCACCCCCGCCCACCCCTCCCCCATCCCCTCCCGGGTCCAGTAGTTTGATTTTTCTGGGAGTTAAAGAGAGAAGAAAGTTGTATCTTCTTTCTTCGTGGGAACTCGTGATTCGTGAATCGCAATAAAGGACACTCCTGAGTCTGTCATTGTATCCACTACCCCCCCTCCACCCCACCACCACCCCCACCCCCCATCATCATCCGCGACCTCCCACCACCATCCCCACCCCCACCCCTCCCCGACCTCCCACCATGCCCCCTTTCATCAACTATTGCGAGACGTACCGCAGGCGGATACCCGGCGCCTGTGCTGTAAAGGGAGTTAACGCAAGCAAGACGTGCTGCTTTCGGATACGCGGCTCTATGGGGTTAACACATTCGAGACCTGACGCATCCGGATACGCGGCGTAAAGCCAGCGCTTGCGTGCACAAAGGGGACAACAGACAGAGCCCGAAATCATTCCGCCCGCGACACGGCACAGCAAGATATGGCGCCAAGCTATTCTGCCACCACCCCTAAACTATCATGGTCGATCTGTCTCATGAATTGTAATGCAGACCTCAAAAGATAACTCTAAAATGTGGGGGTTTCATATCTCGGGCACACTGATTTAAAAGTGGGTTTTTATTAATTAATTTTCTTTTTTTTTAATTCCGAAATTTTGAGAGTTTGCCTCGGAAGTCTACATTACAGTTAAGCCAGATAGATTGGCAATGATAGCTCAAGAACGGTGCCGGTAAAGTTTTTCCCTACCATCTCTGAAGCAGCACGCTCGATCCACGTCTTGAATGCGAATTGTTAAATTATCAAACCATTTTAAGTAGATCGCTTTGATTTGTGAGAAAATTTTCTAAACATTATTAAGTAGTAGTAGTTGTAGTATGCGTGAGGACATAATGGGCCGTGAGGCCTTTGCAGATGTCATTTCTTCGACAAGTTTAATTACTTTGTGGGTCTGTTATGCACGCAAATTTTCCTACAAATCATTCATCATAGCAATAGAAAATCCCTTTAAATTTTGGTAATCATCCAAATGGTTTTTAAAAGAATTTAAGTTAGGCGCTTTCTTTAATGAACCTGGTAATCTATTCCAAACAGTAGCAACTCTGTTAGAAAACAAAACTTCCGCAGGTTAGTGTTGCAATGCCGTACAAAGATTTTCTCCTTAGGGTTTCGGATTCTGTCACAAAACGGTGCTGCCTAAAAGTCATTTCATTTAGGTCGTCGATACCATTATAAATTTTAAAAACTTGGATTAGGTCTCCACGTATTCTACGTCCACGTAAGGAGTGTAGTCAAAAATATTTAAGCGTTTTCATAAAATATAAATAGCCTTTTCGTTTTTAATCCTATTTAAAATGTCAGCACCGTCCATTCCACTCTGTTCTCTGCCATTCTTAGCGTATCGCCCAGCCTCAGTCCTGTCCACTCTAAGATATTGTCCTCCCATCTTTTCCTCTGTCTTCCTCTCCTTGCACAGTGCCCTGCAGGATTGTTTTGGCAAGCGCTGTTGAACGCGTGACATGCCCATACCATTTCAGTTTGAGTTTTTTCACAATGGCTAATAGGTCTTGATAGGGCCCGACGGCTTGCCTGATTCTGCTTCCCACTTCCTCGTTCGTGATGTGATCTCTGTATGAAATGCCAAGCAGCCTTCGAAAACATCTCATTTCAGTGGCTTGTATCCTCCTTTCAAGGTCTGCTGTGAGGGTCCATGACTTGCAGGCATACAAGAATACTGAGATGACTAAGGAGCGCATCAGTCTGATCTTGGAGCAGAGCGTGATGTTTCTGTCCTTCCATATGGTCTTCAATCTTGTCAGTGCTGTTGTTGTCTGCTCAATCCTGGACAGTATTTCTGGTTTTGATCCCTCATCTGTCACAATAGCTCCTATGTATGTGAATTTATGAACTGTTTCCAGTTTTTGGCTTCCAATCATGACGTCAGTGCCAATGCCACTTGTGTTATTTGTCATCAGTTTGGTCTTCTCTGCACTGATTTCCATCCCATACGCAATGGCTGTACTGTCCAGCTTTTCCACCCCGAATAGATATATTTAAATCCACTTTGTCATTTGCGGGTTCCACACTGTGGAACTCACGCCCACATCACGTTAAAGTCACTCCGACATTATCTCGTTTCAAGACAAGTCTTTTTAGATACCTGACATCCCTCAAATAACAATATCTAGTTATACGCAGACACACAAATGTACGTGTATATTCTAACAATCATGTGTATGTGCGCGTATGTGTATGTGTGTGTGTGTGTTTGCATGTGTGTGTGCACGCGCGCGCGTGTGTGCGTTTGTGCGTGCATGCGTGTATTTGCTTTTAGTGGACTGTATATTTTGTATCACTGTGCTTTGATGTCACTTTTTTATGTATATTTTGTACATAGTTAGTCGTAGTTTTAGCAACGGCAGGTACGAAAAATGACATAGTCACTGACTGTGTTAATATCTTCACCGTTGTAAAATAAAAATTCATTGATTCATTGATTCATTAAACTGCACACTTCTCGGCTCTGAAAACCCGCACGCACGCGCGCGCACGCACACACACACACACACACACACACACACACACACACACACACACACACACACACACACACACACACACACACACACAGACATACACATACACTCACAAACACAGACAGACTTCTGTCCCAGCCTGCCCCCCCCCCCCCCCCAGCACAACACCTCCCTCCTCACATCACAGCCCTTCCTCCCAGCACCACCCCCTAGCTTAACCCTATTCAGAGGCGACTGGGTAGGGTAAATGCTGTTATTTTGGCAGGCGCGCACATACACACACACCATCACCATCACACACACACACACACACACACACACACACACACACACACACATTTTCCAGCCTACTCCACCTCTCTCCCCCCCCCCCCCTTCTCACTTACACCTACTCAGGCCCTACACTTCCACTATATATATTTGGCACACACACACACACACACACACACACACACACACACACACACGAACACATCCTCCCCCTCCTCCCCCCCTCCTCCCCCCCCCCCCCTTCACCCACCCTACTACCACCTCCAACTGTCACCGCCACCACTACTATTTAATTTTGGCGAAGACACGCTAAAAGCATCATCTGATTGCGAGCCTAACCTTGTGCGTTGTTTTTATTTTCCTCCGGGAGGTTGTCCATCCCTAATCATGGGATGACCGTCCCTATATGCACAGGAATTAGCGGACCCCTACCTCGTAAGCAAAAGACCCTCGGGCCGACGTCGGCCGCTGTTGGCCCGCGCACGACAGTGCCCGGGCCAACAGCGGCCTGCGTCGGCCAGAGTGCCTTTCGTGTATTTACTTGGCTTGGTGTAAAGTTGCCGGCCACGCCTATGTTTAAGCCTTGTCTTGGCGGACCAAGCCTCTCTTGTTAGCGGTCTTTGCGCTCAAACACAATGCCGTGAGCAAAATGTCCTGGAGCCAGAATCGGCCTACGCTGACCCAATTATGGAAGTGTGCGGGCCAGCTGTGGCAGCTACGTTGGTACGAGTATCTTAGGCCCACTGGGGAATCTAAGGTTTTCAACATGTTTTATTTTCTACTATTCAGGACGAAATGCATTGTAAATCGTCGGTTAATTTTCCCTGGACTAGACGAATAGTATAATATGATTGTGAAACTACGCCTTACGTGAAAGTTGCCAGAGTTGGATCGGCCTCTGATAATTCTCCTTTCGATGGACGAATATTATGATGTGACTGTGAAACCACGCCCTGCGTCAAATTAGGAGAGGTGGATCGTGCCTCCGAAAGCTTGAAGGGCAGTGCTATTTTTTCCCTTACTTGCTAGTATTCCTTGAAGGGCAGTGAGTCCGAAATAGCTCAGGCGGTTAAGCGTCGGAGCAAGTGAGCGAAGGGAATCGCCGGGTCGTGGGTTCGAGCCCCCCAGTCCCGGGCCCTGTAGGTGGACTCGCAATCCAGGGAAAAAGACGGGCTTGTTCCATAGCATGTCCGTTCAAAAGGTCCTGGTAAATCAAAGTGGCACAGTTGCAGTGCGCCTGAATTGATCAGTATTCATGTCGTACTCCACAGTCAATAGATTTCCCTGACCCCCATAACCCGCCCGTCAGGGCCGTCCATTATCACTTCGGTGCTGTGGACGTTAAACCCCGAACTAACCAACCAACCAACCTTGAAGGGCAGTGTTTGGTTGTGCTCTTTGTAAGTTCTCTTGTTTCGATATTTCTCAGACGTTGCAATAACATGTACCTCGCTGGCAGACGGTTAGTTGGTCGATTTGTTCTAGGTTTAACCCCCTTTTCTGCTGAGAGAAAAAGAGGGCACGATCCATCCTGCAAGAGACATAGATCCTCATGTGCCCCCGCGACAGCGGGGATTCATGAGGATCTATGTCTATTGCTGAGAACAGTTTGTATCCTTGTTCTTCACACGTTTGTGGCTTTTAAGGCCCCGCCACACATGTCCGATTTTGAGGCCGATTCCCGGGCAGTTTCGAATCGGTAGGTGATCGGGCCGGACTATAAAAACGTGTGCACTGCCACACATTTCCCGACTTTTTTAGCCGACCGGTTTGAACCGAGGATCAAAGTCGTACATGTTTCTGCAAAATGGCTGCTAGTTTTGACAGTGATGATGATGTGCTTGCATTATCAGCAGTTTTGCATCATATTCGGGAAGAAGCGGGCGAGACATCGGCAACGAAGGTGGTACTGATCTTCCGCCATTTTCAAAACTGAAACGACATGCTTTGCGAGACGCGCTCTGATTGGTTGAAGCTTACAATCGGGGTCGATTCGGATCGGAAAAATAGAGCAGGTTCTAGACACCCGATTCCCAGCCGATTGTGATCGGATCGGATATATGACGTCATCCGATCGCAATCGGATCGGAATCGGCTTCAAAATCGGGGCACAACCGGCAAGTGTGGCGGGGCCTTTAGTCGCTGAATGAACAAACATTTGAGAGGGAAAAAAAACTATATTTGTCCAGTGGCAGGGAAAGGGTGAACACCCACGTCACAAGAGTGATAATGGGCAGCTTCTAGTAATGTGTGGGTCAGGAACAGCTACGAGTACAACCTGAACACAGACCAAGGTTAGTGCGGGGTTTAACGTCCGCGGCACCGAATTGATAATGGAGGGCCCTGACGGGCGGGTCATGGGGGACAGGGAAATCTATTGCCTATGGAGTACGACCTGAACACTGATCAACTCAGGCGCACTCCAACTGTGCCACATTGATTTACCAGGACCTTTCACCGGACATGCTATTGAACAATCCCGTCTTTTCCCCCTGGATTGCGAGTCCAGCTACCGGGGCGGGACGGGGATTCGATTCCACGACCCGGCGATTCCCTTCGCTCTCCTGCTCCGACGCTTAACCACCTGAGCTATTTCGGACTCAACACAGACCAAGTGTGCCAATGTGACTTACCAGTATCTTGTCAAGGGATATGCTAATAGAAAAAAAGCCTGTTTTTTCCTCCGGACTTCAAGCCCGGCCACTTGCCGGGACCGCGTCTCTAACACACGGACCTGGCCGTTCCCTTCGCTCTCGTTTGCTCCGATGGGTGGCTCGGTGGTGGAGTTTCGACTCTCGTCCGAAAGGTCCCGGGTTCGAATCCAGCTAGGGTCAAAATTTGTTCAGACCCTATTTCGGTGCCCCGTCTTTGAAACGACCTTCGTGGTGGACAAAAGACGTTAAGCCCGAAAAGTTTAGCGTTTTCGTTTGCTCCTACGCTTAGCCGCCTGAACTAGTTGTATTGAGGCTCAAGCTGACCAGCAGACGAGAACCGAGTCTAAATTAACCCCTTCACTGCTGGGATACATTGAACAACACCCAGCTGCAAGAGGTATAGATCCTCATGAGCCCCCGCGACTGCGGGGGCTCATGAGGATCTATGCCTCTTGCTGAAATCACGTTGCGTCCATGTTTCTTCGACGGCTGGTGACTGTGGACGTTGAATTTACAGAGTTGAAAAACACGATCTCTGTCTTCTAGAAGTGAATGGCATTCAGCACTGTATACGCGAAGTAAACTGCAGATCGGCTTTTGAGAGCTCAAAGATCGTGCCTGAATAGCTCGGCGTCCAGAGAAGTGCAAAAGCTAATCAGGTTTGTTGTGTTATCCTTGGGCTTTCGACGTTCTATCATTCCCGGCAGTTTTCGGAGAGGGAAGAGATAGCGCCCGGTATGTGCTGCCAAACAGACCAAGTGTTTGTGATGTCGACTCAGTGTAGTGTAATCTTTGGTCATTGCTCCCTCTGTGTTTCACTGCACAGTGTTCCCGGACGTACTAGGATGTTGTCAGGGAAGCCCTTCTGGTTCTGTGTCTCTGGGTCCAGTTGCATGAGTGAGCTTACGTCCTGCGCCAACCACTAAGCAAGGTGCTCCGCTATAGCGGAGCACCTTGCTTAGTGGCTGGCGCAGGACTAAGCTCAATCGTGCGACTTACCCCTGGCTGCTTGCCCCGATGCTGCAGGACGTGTTGTGTGTATGATGACTTTATATGTGTGTGAGTATGTTAACAACAGCGAACCATATGCATGGTCCCACGACCAAATAGCAATAAAGAATGTCATCGTTATCGTAATTCTGTGCATATTCCTCACAGGCTACGTTTTCAAGCACTTTCTAGCATACAATGACACAATCCGCATCCTTGTTGCTGTTGGCGCACTGCAGTTTCGTTTCGTTTGTTGTTGGTTTGTTTTCTTTAATGAAGAACCAGAAAAATGGATCAAATAATGGAACGCCTTCGACAAACACGACGGGGGAAAAAAATCAATAAATCAATAAAGGAATCTAACAATCAGTCAAGGGAGCAAGGAAGCAAATAAGCAAATTAATCTATCAATCGAGAGATGAAGCAAATTAAGCAATCAGCAAGTAAGCAAGGAAAATAAGCAGTCAATCGATCAGTCAGTCAATCAAACAATCAATCAATCAACTGTCAATCAGTAAGTCATCGGGGCAAACAAGCAAGCCAGCACGCAAGCAAATTAATCAGCTAATGAAGCAATCAAAGCCAACTAAGCAGTCACTTAATCATTCAAGCAAGCAAGCAAGCAGTCAGTTGATCAGTTAATTCACTCTGCCCCGGGACCGAAATACCCAAATTTTGAAGTTGCAATCTGGAGGACTGTGTTACAAGTCTAAAGACAGATCGAGCACGATAGCTCAAGGATGGTGCCAAATAGCTTGGCGCCTATGGGCGCCAAGCTATTCTGGCACCACCCTTGAACTTATCATGCCCGATCCATGTCTTGCTGTGGTGTGGCGGGACTGAATGAGTTAATAAAGTGAACAAGCATTACAACACAAAAAAACAGGCGCAAACAAACACACGAACAAACAAACACGTGTACACGCAAACACTCCAAGAACCTTTCGCTTTTTTTACGGTTTAAAAATAGCCATTCATCCTGCTTGAAAGAAAAAAAATGTCGCTGCACTGCGAGAACAGGGCTGGTGATCCCAAATTGAAGACGATGCACTGATCGCCATCCTCGATCAAATCCGTGTTAGCGTCCCAGGACTTGGAGGTTCTTGGTCACGCGGCGGTCACGGCTTTTTTTGTGTTGTTGGCCTTCAGATTACCCCGGATTACATCAGACCTGCTCAAGTTGTCCGCCGGTGTAGCCGTGTCGCTCGTATCTCCTTCACTGCAGAGAGAAAGTGAACGCGATCAGACTGCAAGAGACACAGATCAAACAAGAGGCATGGATTCTCATGAGCCCCCGCTGTCGCGGGGGCTCATGAGGATCCATGCCTCTTGTTGACCATGTTTTAATTCAATTTTTTTTTATGTCGTGTTCCTTCTTATTGACCCCACTTTGAAGACATGTGGGTTTTTTTGTTGTTGTTTTTTATTGTTGCTCTCTTTTTTTTTTTTCTTTTTTTTTTCTTTTTTTTTTTTGGGGGGGTTGTTATTTTTGTTGTTGTTGTTTGTTTCTTTGTTTGTTTGTTTGTTTTGTTTGTTTTGTTGGGGTTTTTTGTTTGGTTGGTTGGTTGGTTGGTTTTTTTTTTTTTTTTTTTTTTTTATTTATTATTTTTTTTTTTTTGGGGGGGGGGTCCACAACATTGTAATTGCTCTTAATGGATGAATAAAGTGTTGTTGTTGTTGTTGTTGTTTTTAAACTGAAATGAATTGAATTGAATTGAATTGAATTAAATTAAATTAAATTAAATTGAACTGAATTGAATTGAATTGAATTTGAATTCAATTCAATTCAATTCAATTAATTATATTGAACTGAACTGAATTGAATTGAACTGAAATTGTGTAGAAATCTAGTTTCGAACTCTGTGGCGACCGCTACAGCGGAGCACCTTGCTTAGTGGCTTGCGTACGAATTAGGCTTTCTCACGTAACTGACCCCAAGAGCTTGCTTTGGCTAACGTACTTTGTGTAGGAGGGTAGTGTTAAGGAAGGCGAAAACAGGAATGTCCTTTGCATATAATTATTTAAAATCCAAATACCTTCTCAAATAAGACAGGTGAGGGGGGGGGGGAGGGGGGGGGGGGCGCGTATGTTCTGGTGTCTCATTCTGAACGTACGGCTGCAAGCTTTAAGATGCAAATTCACAAACCGAAAGAAAAATGGTTAAACATGTATGGATTAAAGTCTTTTGTCAACCACGAAGGTGATTTTAAAGACAGAACACCAAATAGGGTCCGAAAGAAACTGCTGACCCCAGCTAGATTCGAACCAGCGATATTTCGCACGAGAGTCCAACGCTCTACACCCAGCTCCCAAAATTCACCAACCAGCTCAGAGATCAGGGTTTGCGCAAATTGTACCAGGGAAAGATATTTAGGCTTATATATATCCTGATTGATTGCAGCCGCAATATATAGGGTTGTACATCGTAGGGATCTAGATCTCCAGTCTCAGAAGTTGCGCAATCTTCAAATCTTTCAGATCGGCAGTCGTGATGACAAAATTGAGCATTAACTCCTTCACTGCCGAGAGAAAGAGAAGGCGATCTTAAACAACTGCAAGAGACATTGCTCATCACGAGCCCCCGCGACTGAGGTGGCTCATGAGGATCTATGCCTCTTGCTGAGACCACTTTGCGTCACTGTTCTTTGGCCAGTCGTGGCTTTTGGTCCTTCAGTGAACGCAGATTTCAGAGACAAAATGTACGTCTGTTGACAGGTAAGAGGTTAAACGAAATATCTGCAAGAGACATAGATCCTCATGAGCCCCCGCTGTCGCGGGGGCTCATGAGGATCTATGTCTCTTGTTGACCACAGCTTTTTGTTTTCGTTTGGTTGGTTGTCTTTTTGGGTTTTTGTGATGGCTTGTGGTCTTTGTTGATCACTACATTTTTCTTCGTACCCGACGAAAGCGCGTAGGCCAAACCATTAAACAAAAGGTCCCCTGCCCGCTGTCTGACTGCACACTAGCTGACGTCGGCTAACGGACTTCTCTCTAACGCTTTGGACACGTGTCCTTATTGGAAGGAGTGAAGCCATTGTGTGTAGGTCGGCTTTACCAAGTGTCCTTACAGCAAGAGGCAGACGGAAGGAGTGAAGCCATTGTGTGTAGGTCGGCTTTACCAAGTGTCAAGCGGGTTTAACTGTTGATCCCTTCCGGTTAACTGTGGGACAGACGAGGTTAAAACGGGATCGGGGTCAGGATGCACGGGGTTAACATGGAATCGGGGTTAAGGAAAGGAGGAGCGGCGAAAGGGTGAAAGCAGCTTGTCTTTAGGATTTACTAGTGCATGAACTGTGTACTCCAGTAAAAAGAGCGTGTGTGTGGGGGGGGGGGCGGGGCGGGGGGGGGGGGAGGGGGAGAGTTGGGGGGGGGAGCGGACGTGTAAAATTAGTCCACAAAACTAAAAATTATCGTTAATTTATGAAAAGGGTCGGCATTGTGGGATTAACTTGTGAACTGAACACACGCTTTTCTTTTTTCTTTCTTTTTCTTGGGGGGGGGGGGGGGGGGGGGGGGGCGGGGGTGTCATTTTTAAGCGTCTCAGAAAAATAAATATTATTTTAAAGTGTCTCAACACCATACTTGAAAAGGGTCTGTGTTCGTCCAACGACTAAACCCCACAGGGATCATGGACACATATTGGTCTCCGCAAAAGCCATAGGTCCTCATTAGCCCCCCGCGACATGGGGCTCGTCAGGGTCTCTCTCTCTTGCAGTTGGATCGTGTTCACTTTTTCTCGACAGTGAAGGGGTTAATTTTGTTCCGACAAAAAGCACAAAGTTCGTGACGTCAAAAAGCACATATTTTATCCACTTTCAACTCACGCCAAAACACGCCAATAAGTTACGCTCCTCGAACCCATACTTGTTAAGGTTGTTGAAAACAATTCAGTGTACTTAAAAAAAAAAAAAAACTCAGTGTGTGTCAAAATAAAGTGTCAAACACTGTTTAAAGTGGCTCGAGAACAAACCGTTTTAAAGAGTATGGAAACAATTCTTTTGAGCACGCAGAAAAAGGCAAAAAGAACAATGCATTGTGTAGAAACAGCTAAAACCTTTTGTTGCCTTAAAAAAAAAAAACCTGAATAACTAAAAAACTAAATGACAAAATGTTCGAGCTTGATTTCAAATGAAGGCGGTATTCAGAGTTAGTTAGTGCAAAAGCGTTTTTGAAACATAGTTTTTAAATGAAAAATCTTCACTACTGAGATACCTAACAATTGGAAATGTTTCGATCAATGTGCGGCAAAAAGTCAAGAAAATTTTATTGTATGTTATTTTGTACTTTCTTGCACCGGAAATGAAATCTTGTCTATTAACTCATTCGAGACGTGCCGCCTCCGGATACGCGGCTTAAGCCGCGTATCCGGAGGCGGCACGTCTCGAATGAGTTAATATTTCATGTTTAATATTTAATTGTCCTGTTTTAACACGAACCTTAGTGCTTCACTGTCCTAGAGTGCGTGGAAGCATTCCTCATTCTATTCCATACAAAAATTAACAAGTGCTTTAATTGTGAGACGTCAAAAAGACACATTTCTGTTTAACATCGACCACAGATGTTAACTACTAAAAATTATTGCATCTACAAGAGGCATAGATACTCATGAGCCCCCACAACTGCGGGGGCTCATGAGAATCTATACCTTTTTCCGTCTATACATTCAAGTCTATGTTCCTCATGAAAGATGGTTATTGAGCGTCCACCCTGCAGATGTTTTAGATAATAATTTCTGCACGCTCTTTGTGAAAGGGTTTAAATTTGCTGAGTTCGAAACGCCAGATATTCAAAGTCATAATCTTTGTTTCGAGGATTAAAATTTCATTTTCACGGGCTTGGGCAATTCACAATAATTATTGTGTTTCATTGTTCATTTCCATGAGCATGCAATCCTCAAATTGTGTTTCATTCGAATGATGTTATGCCTTTCACTTCGCGTGTGTGCGTTGGAGCGAGCCTGTGTTGTTTGAGATAACAATAAAAAATAAACAAGTCTTGCAGTGTTGCGACAAAATCCACACGCGCGCAGCTACATTTGAACTGTCGTCCTAGCCGCTATTTGGAGATTTCAAATTTAATTTTTATATTCAAGGTTATGTCAACCACAAGATTTGGCCGGCTTACCCCCTGTGTGCAAAATTCTGATTCTAGTTTGCCCTTTTGTTCCTTAACTCTTTCGAGACGTGCCGCAACCGGATTCGCGGCTTAAAGCCGCGAATCCGGTTGCGACACGTCTCGAGAGTATGAACCCTTTCACTACCAGCTATCGCACGCTGTGCTTCTTTGGCAAAATAGCTCCAGCTGTCCCGTGAACATGGAGTCAAAATGATGTCTGCAAGAGGTTTAGATCCCCATGAACGCGCCCATGACGATCAATGTCTCCGCTTGCCGTTGGATAGTGTCCACAGTTTTCGCAGCAGTCAGTGGGTTAACGCGACCCACTTCAGGCAGTAAAGGGTGAATAGGTCGCAATATCTCATTTATAAATGTTCTCCGTATGTCTTACTAGTAGTGCTGGACAAAGTGGCTGACTTGAATGATGAAGTCTGATGTCGAAAAATGAAAGACTTTTCTGCTCTTCTTCTCCTCTATACACAGGAGAGTTTCTTCCGTTAGAGGCAGTGGAAACCACTGGGACGTGTGCTAGCTAACATGGACTGTGAAAAGAAGGGTAGAAGAGTCTTGGTTGAGGCAAGACAACATTGATAACCCCTTGTGTCGGGCCAATTTTAGCAGTGAAAGCCGGCCACGCAGCAGATCGCTTTAACCGAAGGGATGCACTATTTGAATCGTGGTTTTTCACCACGTACAAGTTGGGCAACGTCTGGCGAAACGGTCTTGCGTCATCAAGGTAGTGCCTGACTAGCTTGGCGTCAAAGACGAGTTAATCCGGCATCACCCTCGAGCTGTCGCAGTCACATCTCCGTCAGAAGGCTCACGACTGGAAAGACTCATCAATTCCAGACGCTGTCCTTGGTCTTGTCACGGCCGAATCTCTTGCATGGCGCCGGAGAATTGAAACGGAGAGTCTACATTCTTAACGCTTTGGCTGTCGGTAGCGTTTTTTGTCGCGATGATTCCTGAGGGAATCATCGCGACAAAAAAGCGCTACCGACAGCCAAAGCGTTAAGAACAATAGTATTTTGCCCGAAATTCGTTGTTGCGTCAGTAAAACATTTTGCAATGCCTGAATTCGCCCCTCTGATTACATCAATCCTCGGAGACTCGCGCGGTAAGCGTGACAACCTTCGCGTGCTGGAGCGCGTTCACGGACACCAATTATTTTGCAAACAAGCTCCCGGCATTCCCTGGCTTCCAGGCGCAACGACTCTGACACCGGGAAACAATAGGTACCATTCTCTAGCGCAAAGAGAGCAGGAAAAATCGGCGCCTCAGTAATGGAGGGGCCAACGCCTCGGACAAAGTTTTTGACGGGCTAGGAGACGCTGGCATGCGCCTGGGTGTCTTTTGTGACTGTGCAAAGGTTTTTAAATTGTGTGTGTGTGTGTGTGTGTGTGTGTGTGTGTGTGTGTGTGTGTGTGTGTGTGTGTGTTGCGTATGTGAGTGCGTGTGTGTGTCTGTGCGTGCGTGCGTGCAGGTGTGTTTGTGTTCGTGAATGTGTCTGTGTGTGTATGCGTATGTTTGTTTGTTTATGTGTGTGTGTGTGTGTGTGTGTGTGTGTGTGTGTGTGTGTGTGTGTGTGTGTGTGTGTGTGTGTGAGTGTGTGTGTAAGCGTGCGTGCGTGCGTTCGTTCGTGCCTGCAGGCGTGTGGACATTTTTATTCGTATCAGTGAGTCTAGAACCTAGATGAGATGCAGTAAATGGGTCCTACCAATTCCAGCAAGACATACATTCTCATGGGCCAATCCGGCTGCAAGGACACTTGATACTCTATGACTCCTGCACATGCCAAGGGATTAGGTTCGGGACGCGAAACACTATTCATTGTCGAGGTCATCTTGACACTTTTTTTTTACCTAATTCAGTAGCACTGGTTTTCGTGCGGGCGGTATCACGCCGGTGTGATTGAGTTCAGATCTTATGTACGACACTTTCCTCTGCAGTGTATGTTTGCTTACCCACTCCACCCTGACAAATTACAACACTAATGAACACCTTACTTACTTACTTACGCCTGTCACCCCTACCCGGGTATAGGCCGTCGACGAGAGACCTCCAGCAACTCCTGTCCTGTGCTTCTCCTTCGATTCTACTCCAGGTGGTTCCCAGTCTCTTGATGTCTGCTTGGAGGTCTCGACGCCAGGAGTTTCTCGGCCTACCTCTTTTCCTCTTTCCCTGGGGGTTCCATGACAATGCCTGCCTAGTGATACTGGAAGCTGGCTTTCTCAGACTGTGACCGATCCATCCCCATCTTCTTCGCCCAATTTCATTCTCTGCTGTTATCTGCTCTGTTCTCTCCCAGAGTCTGACGTTGCTGATCTTCTCTGGCCAGTGGATTTTCAAAATTCTTCTAAGGTAACTGTTCATGAAGGTCTGTACTCTGTTGACTGTGGTTTTTGTCAATCTCCATGTCTCTGCTCCATATAGGAGAACTGCTTTTACATTGGAGTTGAAAATCCGGACTTTGGTGTGTTGTGACAGCTCTCTGAAACTCCATACTTTTTTCAACTGGAGAAAGGCTGCTCTGGCTTTACCGATTCGTGCTCTGACATCTGCATCAGTGCCGCCTTTTTTGTCTATGATGCTCCCGAGATAGGTGAAGGACTCCACCTCCTCCAACGGGGTGCCAGCAAGCAAGACTGGTTCTTCCCTGGTTGCGTTCAGCCTCATTTAACACCTTAACT
Organism: Semisulcospira habei; assembly: GCA_036245525.1. Lineage (NCBI taxonomy): Eukaryota > Metazoa > Mollusca > Gastropoda > Semisulcospiridae > Semisulcospira > Semisulcospira habei. Next base: position 334,892,209 of record BTPG01000001.1, on the reverse strand, counting down.
GACAAGAAAATTGAACATCACCCAAGTGCAAGAGGTTTAGATCCTCATGAGCCCCGGCAGTTGCGGGGGCTGATGAGGATCTATACCTCTGTCTGAAACCACTGTGTATCCGTGTTTCTTTAACCCTTTTAGCCCCGGGGCCCTGCAGCAGGAGACGGATTGATCATGATAATTCAAGGGTAGTGCCAGATGAGCTTGGCGCCTTCAGGCGCCAAGCTCATCTGGCACTACCCTTGAATTATCATGATCTAACCGTCTCCTACAACTGGTACATAGTCGTTAGGCAACACCTCCAAAATTTGAGAAATGGGACCTTGGGGCTAAAAGTGTTAACGGTTGGGGATCTTTTAACGTTGAATTTACAAAGATCTTTTTTAACTCATTCTACCCCAGACACCCCACAGCAAGATATGGATCGACCATGATAGTTCAAGGGTGATGCCAGAATAGCTTGGCGCCTATGGGCGCCAAGCTATTCTGGCATCACCCTTGAACTATCATGGTCGATCTGTGTCCTGCACTAGAGTGCAGTCTTCAAAGGACAACGGCAAATTTTTGGGATTTCGGTGTTGGGGTAGAATGAGTTAAAGAAATAGTCTTCGTCTACTGACAGTGAAGAGGTGACACAAAAAGCTATGTCAGAATACGTATGGCTTACAGATAACTAATTCATGACAGACAAAGCGGCACAAAGGACTGGCAGACACAGAACACATAACAAGGTCTGTGTTGCCATTGATGAGGGAGGAGTCAGGGGATGTAAGTTATTGTGCGCACCGACGAATGATTTCCCTTTAGTATCTTTAATTCAGCTCTGAGGAAATACAACGATGTATGACTTTACCAGTATAGTTCCAGAAGTGTGCCGGAGTAGCTTGGCGCCTTAGGGCGTCAAGCTATTCCGGCACCATTTTTGAGCTATCATGGTGAATCTGTTTTTTGTACTGTAATGTAGTTTGCATGGGACAACTCACAAAGTTGGCGCAGTAAGCGTGGGGGCGGGGGGGGGGGGGCAGGGGGAGGGGTGGGAAGCGGACGCCCTACCCGGTCCCACTCCCCCCCCCCCAGCCTCAGGCCCCTCCCTCCTCGCCCTCAACCCCCTCCTCGGAGGAGAAGGCTGGAAAGTAAAATGACAGGCACTCTGCCCACCCACCCCCCTTCCCTCCACCCCCACACACACACCCAGCGCCACCATCCCCCCTCTCCCCTACCTCACCACCCCCACCATCCAGCCCCACGCCCCTCAATGAAAAATATCTTCCTTCGCCACTGGAATTTCCATGGCACCTTCGGGCACGATGAGTTATGAATAGCACTCTGACAATGACGTCTTGTCACGTCGGTGTTGGTACTAGCAGGTGACGCCAATACCACGATGGGAGGACGTCTTTTCTGTGGAGGACAAAAACGGTTGTCCATTTTTGTGAAAAGCGAGATTTTCATTGCGTAGTAATGAAAATCTCGCTTTTCACAAAAATGGACATACGAGTCATTTGCCGTCACATGACAGACGTGTTCCCTATTGACACCATTCCATGGATTTCGCTTTTCATTTCCTGCTTGAGATTGTTTGTTTGTTTGTTTGTTTGTTTGTTTGTTTGTTTGTTTGTTTGTTTGTTTGTTGTTTGGCGGGGAGGGGGGATTTTTGTTTTTGTTTTTTGGGTTGTTGTTGGGTTTTTTCCCGCTGTTGTTTGTTTATTTGTTGGTTGGTTGGTTGGTTGGTTTGTGTGTTTGTTTGTTTGTTTGTTGTTTGTTAGTTTTGGTGGATATTTTTTTTATGTTTTGGTTGCTGTTGAGGTTTGTTTGTTTGTTTGTTTGTTTGTTTGTTTGTTTGTTGGGGTTTTTGTGCTTTTTTTGTTGTTTGATGGGGTTTGTTAGGTTTTTTTGGGGTTTTTTTTGTGTTTTTTCTTGTTTTGTTGTTCTTTGGGTTTGTTTTGGGGAGTGGGTGTTTGTTTGTTTTTTGTGTTTGTTGTTGCTTAACCCACTTACTGCTAGTGGACGTATGTTCAGTTTCTGAAATCGTCGTCAGTTCCACGCCAAAGAGCCAGAGCCGTCCACGGAGCATGGCTACAACGTCAGCAAGAGGCATTGATCCTCATTAGCCCCGCAACTTTGCAGGCACATGCGGATCTATGTCTCCTGTATTTGGATGGTGTTCACTGTGTTCACTGTGTTCGCTGTGTTTAGTGTTCACTGTGTTCACTGTGTTTAGTGTTCACTGTGTTCACTGTGTTTAGTGTTCACTGTGTTCACTGTGTTCACTGTGTTTAGTGTTCACTGTGTTCACTGTGTTCACTTTTCTTCATCATCAATTTAAGCTAACAGGTTGCAATATTTTCTTTATAGATCTTCTGCGTATGTGTTACAACAGCAAAGTGACGCAGGAAGATATTTTTCATGGTGGTGGGGGCAAGGGGGGGGCGGGGAAGAGGCGGGAGAGGATTGTGTGCCTGACCTGTTAATTTCCAGCCTTCTCTCCAACATCTTCTCAGATTTTTCCCCAAAAGAAATATTTTCTGTTAGCAATAAATACAAAAGTAGGAATTTTCACGCAAAACAAATTCTCAAAAGAAAAATTCTCCCAGAAGTAGTGTTTTCTCCCAATAATATTATTTTCCCAAAAGTATTTGTTTTCTCCTAAACAAAATATTGCTTCCCAAAAGTATTGTTTTCTCCCAAAATTGTTTTCTCCGCACACGCAAATTATTCAGAAATATTGAGCCACTGTAATGCTGCACAAAGGACTAACTTACCTTTTATTTAACCCATTCAGCCCTGACGCACTACAGCAGGAGATGGGTTAGTGCCAGATTAGCTTGGCGCCTCTCGGCGATAAGCTAATCTGGCACTGGCCTTGAATTATCATGGTCGATGCATCTCCTGCAACTGGCGCATAATCGTCAGATTACACCTCCAAAATTTGGGAAATACCGCCGTCGGGCTAAGTGAGGTAGTTATGGAGATTAAATGCCGTGAAATGAAACACGTGTCTGCTCGTCTTCGCCTTTGCTACGTGAGTGAGTCAAGAGGCATAGATCCTCATGAGCCCCCGCAATTGCGGGGGCTCATGAGGATCTATGCCTCTTGCTAATGTTCACATTGGGCATGAGAAACCTTCTGCTGTGTGTGCCTACTCACATGGCCTGTGAAAAAGAAAAATGGGTATGAAAATCTTTGCAAAGGCAAGACATCATTGAGAGTACATTTATCGGCGAGTTTTGCACTCAAAGCCGGCGATTTTCACAATGCCATGTATCAAGCAAGTAGGCTGGTTTATGTTGTCTCCACTTGGTTACTTTTTCAATTTCGAAAGTGCGTAATGCAGAAAATTGTCTAAATGTAAAAAACTTCACTCATTCTGCCCGCGACACACCACAGCAAAATACGGCTCGACCATGATAGTGCAAGGGTGGTGGCAGAATAGCTTGGCGCCTATAGGCGCCAAGCTATTCTTCCACCACCCTTGAACTATCATGGTCGATTTGTCTCCTGAATTGTAATGCAGTCCTCAGAGGATAACTCCAAAATGTGGGTATTTTGTACCGCGAACAGAATGAGTTAAATAGGTCGGGTGGCACTGAACCGTGGTGACACATCCTCCCTGAAGGCAGCCCAAATTCCCCGCCTTGGGACAATACAGTTTAGGGGGGGGGGGGGTAATTTTTAAAAAAAGACGACGCCTAAAAGCTGTAGGTCTTTTTCAACACTTGACACGGAGAGGGTTTAAAATTCTGATGGGCTCTTGCCAAGAATTGCGAAGCCGGTGTTGTATCAATCCTGTCCATCGCGTCCTCTGAGCAACGCTGCGACCGTGCCCCGCCTAAAGTCAAAGACCGCCTCTTGTCATTGCCAAATTAAACTATAACAAAAGCAACACACACAAAAAAGCAGGTCAGGATACACAACTTTTCCCTTGTGAAAGACACTCGTGATAGCTTAACCTCTTAACTGTCGAAAAAAAATTGAACATGATCCAACTTAAAGAGACACAGATGCGAAAGCTCCTCTAGATTTATGCTTCTTTTTGGTTTGAACTCATTCAGCCCCGCAACAATTCAAGCTGATGTGGATCAACCATGATAGTTCAAGGTTGGTGCCAGAATCGCTTGGCGCCTGGAGGCGCCAAGCGATTCTGGCATCAACCTGAATCATTATGGTCGATTTAGGCGCTAAATCATTCTAGCATCAATCTTAAACTTGAGAGTTATTCTGGCATCAACTGTGAACTACCATGGTCGATTTAGAGTCATTTTTGGCACCTCCCTTGAACTATCGTCGATTTAGGTGCCTAGCTATTTTGGTGTCAACCTTGAACTCTTTTGGCCGACTTAGGCACCTATTAGCCATTCTCTCATCAACCTTGAACTATCATGGTCGATTGGATGCCAGATTGAAGCTAGTCTGGTCGCAGCTTTGAACTATCATAGTTGATTTAGACACCTAGCTAATCTGGCACCAGCCTTGAACCGTCATAATCGACCGTTCAGGTCCTGATTGATGGTCGATTGAACTGTCATGGTCGACGACTGGTGCAGGCCCAAAGGCCTGCGGCCGACGTCTACCAGACAATCTTTTGCTTACTTGGAAAGTTTAAAGCACGTCTCCAGAGGTCACCTTGAGGAATTTGACCTTGGCGCTCATTAAGTTTTAATCAGGAAAGGATTTATGATTCGCAATATCTCCTCAGTAAGTCTTCCAGCAATGCTGAACAACAAAGGGATAACTTATCTCATGACATCCGAATGTTGTAACATTAATGGCCTTTGTGCTCGTCTGCCGTTGCGATGAAGGGAAGTTAGAAAACGTATGTTACTAGTGCCTTTAATCACATGGAAAGAAGGGTAGAAAAATGTAAACTGGGGCAAGACAACATGGTACCGGCAAATAATATTAGCTATCTAAGCCCTCACTAGAGCAGATTGCTTCAATCGATCCGGTGTCCTCATTCCAGGTCTGTTTCCGCGTTGGGCCCCTCTTTAACTCATTCTACCCCAGACACACCACAGCAAGATAAAGATCGACCATGATAGTTTAAGGGTGATGCCAGAATAGCTTGGCGCCCATAGGCGCCAAGCTATTCTGGCACCACCCTTGAACTATCATGGTCGATATGTGTCCTGCATTGCAACGCAGTCTTCAGAGGACGACTTTAAAATTTGGAGATTTCGGTCTTGGGGTAGAATGAGTTAAATAAATCTATTCCAAGGACATTTGTTCCCATTCGCCCATGCAGTCTTGTTGATGCTCACGAAACTCTATTCCTGTTGTGAGTAAAGCCTGGCCCTGTTTAATTTGCTTACAAACTGCAAGAGGCATAGATGTCCATGAGCACTTGCGAAGCAAGGGCTCATGAATATCTATGTCTCTTGGTCAAATAGATAGACCTCCGGCCTTCCAACGGATATATCTAGGCACAGGTTGTGGGTAAAAGCATTTCCGTGTTTAATTTGCTTACAATTGCGCACATTCCTTTGCAAGAGCATTCAGACTGCAAGAGACATAGCTGTTCTTGCACCCTTATCTATGTCTCTTTGTCACTAGCGGTGAAATAGTTAACCCATTCCCTGCCAGTTGATGCTGATCGTGGGTTTTTTTTTTTTAATCATTGTAAATTCAACATCAACAGCAGTCAAAAGATTATTATTATTTAACTCATTGTACCCCAAGACCGAAATGCCCAAATTTTGCCGTTGTCCCCTCTAAAAACATTATAGTTGCAGTGCAGGACGCAGATCGACCAAGATAGTTCAAGGGTGATGCCAGAATAGCTTGGCCCCTCATAGGCGCCAAGCTATTCTGGCATCACCCTTGAACTATCATGGTCGATCCACATCTTGCTGTGGTGTGTCTGGGGTAGAATGAGTTAACTCTTTCTACCCCAGACACACACCAGGAAGATAAGGATCGACCATTATAGTTCAAGGGTGTTGCCAGAATAGCTTGGCGCCTATGGGCGCCAAGCTATTCTGGCATCACCCTTGAACTATCATGGTCGATCTGTGTCCTGCACTGCAATGCAGTCTTCAGAGGACAACGGCAAAATTTTAGGATTTCGGTGTTGGGGTAGAATGAGTTAAACGAACAGGGATACACCACGGTTTCAGCAAGAGGCATAGAGAAATTGCGGTCGCTCTTGAGGATTCCTACCTCTTGTAGCTGGGTGGTTTAATTTTTCTCGGCAATGGACGGATTAATTCACTCTCCAATCGCCACCTATACCACACTGACCAGGAATCGTCGGAGTTTGCGCCACTGCCATTGCTCACGAGCGGTGCTGCGCCACAGGCACGCGGCGCAGACTTTCACGAATGCGCAAACTGTTACATACACCCTACCTTAACATTGGCCCAGCACCTTAAGGTGACAAGGATGAAAAGGAGAGAAATTTGCGTAACAAGGTCGGTAATCAGCGCGCTGGCAACTGTTTGGTCCCAAGGTTACAAACCTTGAGGCTAAGTTGACGGTGGGAAAATAACACTGTTATATGTTCTATTTTGAGCTCGTGGTACAGTGCTCAGGGACTCGAGTGCATTTAAACCTATAACTAAGTATACTGACGAGAAAAAGAAATGCGACATTTTTGGATTCATCGGAAACACTAGCGTGTTTCCGATGAATCCAAAAGTGTCGCATTTCTTTTCCTCGTCAGTATAACTGTTGTATACACATACGATAATGGCTAGATACCCTTTCTTCTAACACTGCTAAAAAAAAACTAGAGATTGAGTTATCGCCACCTTCCTGTACACAAATTAAGTCACGAGTGGTCAGGCTGACAGATACAGTGTGAGTTTTAACGAGCATTTCTTCTGTCATCTTCAGCACGAGTGCTTAGTTATTTATTTATTTATTTATTTATTTATTTATTTATTTATTATTTATTTATTTATTATTCATTATTTATTTCTTATTCATTTATTTTTAATTTATTTTCTTATTTATTATTTGTTATTTATTCGTTTATTGTGTCTGTATTTTATTTATTTATTTATTTATTTATTTGCATATTTATTATTGTTATTTATTTGTTCATTATTCAATTATTTATTTATCTGTTCATTATTTATTATTTATTTATTTATGTAATCATTATTTTTATTTATTTATTTATTTATTTATTTATTTATTTATTTATTTTAATGGGAAGGTCCCTCACAATCTAATTTATTTACTTAACAGATTTCATGGATTTGTGACCTGCAATGACGTCAAACTCAAAATGACGTCAGCTGTTACTGTAATGCTTACAAACAGCGTCCATCTCCGCCTCAGCTTGCCGTCATGTGTTTGAACCACAAAGTGGTCAGCCCCAGTGGCGGAGATAGATACCTATATCATCACACGTTGGTTGGTTGGTTAGTTCGGGTTTAACGTCCACAGCACCGAGGTGATCATGGACGGCCCTGACGGGCGGGTTATGAGGACAGGGAAATCTATTGCCTATGGAGTACGACCTGAACACTGATCAACTCAGGCGCACTCCAACTGTGCCACTTTGATTTACCAGGACCTTTCAACGGACATGCTATTGAACAAATCCGTTTTTTTCCCCCTGGATTGTGAGTCCAGCTGCCGGGGCCGGGACGGGATTCGAACCCACGACCCGGCGATTCCCTTCGCTCTCCTGCTCCGATGTTTAACCGCCTGAGCTATTTCGGACTCTCTCATCACACGTTCGTTCGTTCGTTACTCCATTTTTATGTCACACTGGCCAGCACTCATCATCATCACACGTGCATTGGACTGGCCTAATATACCCCCACTCCAACCCTTCATCCCGACTCCACCCCACCCCCACCCTTCACATCCTCCCACACTGAATAAGTTCGAGAGTTTTAATTAAACAAATAAAAGTAACACTATGGAAAAACGCACGATAATATGTGTCGTACAAGGATATTTGTTGAATAGAACGTTTGGTTGGAGTTCTCTCTTGCTTGCTTGTTAGTTGGTTGGCTGCTTGGCTGCCTGACTGCTTGCTTCCTTGTTTGTTTGTTTGTTTGTTTTTCGTTCGTTCGTTCGTTTTTTGTTTGTATGTTTGTTTGTTTGTTGGAGGAAAGAGTTATTACTTGTTTGATTTGCTCATTCAAGTCGCTGAATTTCAATAGCTGCGGCAGTGTCGTATAGCGACACTTTTCGCAGCAGTTGATGCGGTGCGCCTTGAATGAGTTAGCGTGGTGCTTTTAGGCACACCTGACATAGCTCAACGGTATTTTCGGATTTGCTTAGCAGGCAAAAACTACCTTTGCGCTACAATGCCCCCCTCTATCAATGCATGCTGCCTGGAGCTAAAAATGTGTCTTTAGCATGGACCAGAAACTCACGAGCCCTGGGGGATCGGGGGGTCGGGGGGCCGGGGGGGGGGGGCGTCTTTTTTAAATTCCGCCGCAACCCGCGGCCATTCCTTCACACAATCAGAGTCCCTTTTGTTGGGCGGTGCTGATGTCACAGTGACAATGTGTCGGGTCACCTCTGTTTGCAGCAGGTGCTGCCAACTTCCATGAAAACATTTCCGCCTAGCGGAGGTTTGTTCAGTCAATTAGCCGTTGACTTCAACGACATCCTGGAAGAGAGAATGAATTTGTTTTGTCCTTTGGTGGTGGTAGTGTTGGTTTTGGATGTAGGTGCGAGAAGGCTTTAGAAGCTGGGGAGATGATTATAGTGGTAATAATTTAGCAAAACAAAATCATAAAATTCAGGATTAACCTCTTAACTAGCGGGGCAGAAAGCATCAACATCCTGGAAAGAGAGTGCCTTTTGTTTGTCTTTGGTGGTGGTGGTCTTGCTGCGAGGCAGTTTTAGAAATTGGGGAGATGATTATGGTATTGCTAATAATAGTAATACACAAGATGATAGTTCCATTTAGCAAATAAAAAAAAATCATGATATTCAAATTTGACAGTTTAAACTACCGGGACAAGAAGAACACTACTCGTCCGCAAAAGACATAAACCCTCATAAGGCCCTCAGTTGCGGGGGCTCATGAGGATTTATATCTCTTGTTAGGCGTATGTTCTTTATGCTTATTTTAGTCCCATGTATCGCTAACAGTAGTAGTAATACACAGGACGATAGCTTCATTTAGCAGATAAAAAATAATACAATTCTGGTTTGACCCCTTTAACCACCGGGCAAGAGGAAGGCTAGCCAAACAAGGGACATAAATCCTCATGAGCCCCCGCGGTCGCGGGGGCTCATGAGGATTTATGTCCCTTGTTAGTCCTGTGTTCTTTGTGTCTATTTTGGGTCTCGTTTACATCTGTGTCCTTCACGCGAAGGTCGGTCAGCGTGCAGTCGAGTCAGTGTGAGGCGAGCCCTTCGTGATCATTTGCAGTGAAGGGGTTAACCCCTTCAGCCCCGACACACCACAGCAAGACATGGATCGAGCATGATAGTTCAACAGTGGCGCCAGAATAGCTTGGCGCCCGTAGGCGCCAAGCTATTCTGGCGCCACCCTTGAACTATCATGCTGGATCTGTCTCTAGAATTGTAACACAGTCCTTCAGAGGGAAACTTCAAAATATTTGGGGATTTCGGTCCAAGGGTAGAATGTATTAAGGTGTCCTGATTTCATGACAAAAAAAAAAAAAAAAAAAAAAAAAAAAAAAAAAACATTCACGAATGAAGATGGTAGTCATGTTCAAGCATCAAACTTTACAACGCCACCGAAATTTGAACTTTTTAGCCAACATGAAATAGAGGCTGTTCTTAAACTGAAAATGAGGCTAGTGCACGCGATCAGCGACGCGACCAAACGATCAGTGTAAAGACGTGTGCTATCTGCTTACATAGCAGTCTTCGACAGATCAAACTCATTCGCGGTCAGCTGCAACCCGGAAAACGACGAAACGAGAAAGAGTTTACCTGATTCTGATTTTGCAGTACACGTATAAGGCCCGTTCGACCCCATTCTTCCGTGAGCGACGAAAAAGAAAAAGACCCCTTAACTCATTCAGCTCGGACACACCACAGCAATACATGGATCAAACATGATAGTTCAAGGGTGGTGACAGAATAGTTAGTGGCGCCTATAGGCGCCAAGCTATTCTGCCGCCACCCTTGAACTATCATGCTCGATCTGTCTCTAGAATTGTAATGTAGACCTTTGGAGGGCACCTTCAAAACTTGGGGATTTCGGTCCTCGAGTAGATTGAGTTAAAAATTAATTAACCCTTTGCGTGTCGGTAGCGGATGTTGTATGAATCATCGCGACATAATCCTCTGCCTACACACAAAGGGTTTACTTTTGAGAGAGAGAGAGAGAGAGAGAGAGAGAGAGAGAGAGAGAGAGAGAGAGAGAGAGAGAGAGATGATGATGATGATGATGATGATGATGAAACTTTATTTTTCAACGGTAAAATGTTTTGACAGGAAACAAATCGTCATTTTACAAATTTGCCGTTGCTAACATCTACAGCATAAAATTAAGGAAACTAGAGAGAGAGAGAGAGAGAGAGAGAGAGAGAGAGAGAGAGAGAGAGAGAGAGAGAGAGAGAGAGAGAGAGAGAGAGAGAGAGAGAGAGAGAGAGAGAGAGAGAGAGAGAGAGAGAGAGAGAGAGAGAGAGAGAGAGCACTAGACAAACATACAGTGAGAGTACCAGACATACACACACACACGCATGCACACACGCGCACACACACTCACGCATGCACGCGCGCACACACACACACACACACACACACACACTCACACACACACACACACACACACACACACACACTCACACACACACACACACACACACACACATACATACAGAGAAATCCGGGCAAAGCCTGTGACTGCCAAGCTTGTAAAATACAAAGAAATAACCAAAGATCGCTTAACCCATTCAGCCCTGACGCACTACAGCAGGAGATGGGTCGACCACGCTAATTCAAGGGTAGTGCCAGATTAGCTTGGCGCCTACAGGCGCATAGTCGTTAAATGACGCCTCCAAAATGTGGGAAATACGGGCGTTGGGCTGAATGAGTTAACCGCGTTTTGAAAGACCAGCACGAAACAGGTTGTTGTTTTTTTTCAGCCCTCGGCCTTTCAAAGCGTGTATCCTTCTTTGCTGATTATTTCTACACACACAGCGCTCTGACGGACAATGAGACGGTGGAGGAAACAAAGAGAGAGCAAGAGACAAAGACGGAAAGAGGCGGGCCCCCCAATCACCGGCTAACTCAGTATCACAATCAACTGCCGAAAGGGCGTGTGCTCCCGGCCAATTTAACACTCACACACGTGTGCTAAACCCAGTCTGTGAACATTGACACAACCATATGAGACGCTGCGCGAATACTGTTGGAACAATATCCAAGACCTGACGATGTTGACAGAACCAATGAAAATATGTGATCGATTAACTCATTCAGCCCGACGCACGTATTTCCCCAAATTTTGGAAGTGTCATCTAACGACTATGCACCTGTTGCAGGAGATGGATCGACCATGATAATTCAAGGGTAGTGCCAGATTAGCTTGTCGCCGACAGGCGCCACGCTAATCTGGCACTACCCTTGAATTATCATCGTCGATCCATCTCCTGCTGCAGTGCGTCGGGCTTGAATGGGTTAATATCGTGTATTTCCTTTTTTTTCCCTCCCGCCCACTATTTTTCGCAGACAAACATTCAGCAGGAGGAAGAGGAAAGAAGCCGCCTTCAATGTTTAACCCGTTTAGAGCCAAGAAAATGTGAACATCACACGACTACACGAGGGATAGATCCTCATGAGCACCCGCAGTTGCGGGGGCTCATGAGGATCTAGGTCTCTTTGCCGGCACCCCTTTGAATCCGTGTTCCTAGGACAACGAGTGCTGCTTTTCTTGGTGTTAGATTGACAAAGCTCGCAGAAACACAGTCTGCCTCAGGTGGCACTGAAGGGTGTAAGGCAGCTGACCCAGTTTGGAAACTTCGATTACTGAGCAGAATCCGCTTGGGGGAGACCCGCGGTATGAGAGATCACCTGACATTAACCAGGGGCGGATTGCGGGGTTGGGTGAGGGTGGTCAGGGGTTCCGGAAACCTCCATAAGGCCAGAAATACTCTAAAATGTTTTTGTTTTTGTCACACGACCAGTCGCTTTAGCGCAAACCGTACCATGTGACCGTGATACAAAAACCCTTGTAGCGATAAATGGCGGACTTCTTGTAGCCCTCTTTGTGACGCATCTCGGATGCGAGTTTTGTTCTATAAAAGATCTCCAAAACGTTTTAAAGTAAAAAGTTGCTTAGTGTTGTTCGAAACAACAAGCACACTCAGTACTGTAGACGGCAACGTCATGAAATATTTTAAATTACGCCATAAGTCTATTATGTATAAATGTATATTCCTTTGACGTCAGTCATGTCTGGCGTGATCCAGGTCGGAAGATGTCTTCTTGATTTCTTTTACAAAAATAGTGGAGAAATGAAAACAAATACGTTATTGGTCGGAGGAGCGTGCTGCACGGACCCTTGTAGGCCTTCAAGAGGTCAAAGGAATCATTGTACGTACAAGGGTCCGTGTAGCAAACTCCTGCGACCAATTTCTTATAATATCAAAGTCCCTTCCTTGGAGTTGGAAAACACGTCCCCCCATGCCCCCCTTCCCCACTCCACCCTTCCCCCACACCCACCCCCGCCCCCTCTCCTCTCAAGCGCAATCCTGTAAATTTACCTGAAAGAATACAACTATAGGCGCTACTCACTTCTGACGCCCCCTCCTTCCATGCGCTTTATGACATTTCGGCGGGTTAGTGCAAATTGCAAAATCGTTACACTGAACAAAGAAACTAATTGCAACAGTAGAGTATTTTATCAGCGCATAACTCAGTGACACCTCAATAACAAGATGGGATGAACCATAACCCACAAAGTCCCTTCTATATGAGATAATTATGTCAAGGGTGTCTACCTTTTGTCTTTGACCTGATTCTGATATTGAAATATCTTCTATTGAACAAGATGTGGATTTTAATCCCAAAGTCTACCGTATTGTTTGGAGCTCACATGCGTTTTTCTTTTAGGAACATTCACAGTTGTTCATATTTTTAAGCTTATCCTTCTGATCCATTTCCCTCTTCTCTAAGCCAACCTCTGATCAACAAACACGCCTGCATACACAAATAAAGACGGACACACGGCGCTTCCCGCAATTAGTACGCTCTGTGGGCTGGAGTAGCGGCAGGAATTCTGGTGAAAAATAGCACGAGCAGCAAAATGAGGTCACAGTATGCGTGACGTCAAGGCATCGCTAGTCTCCCGACACCGTGTACACAGTGACGAAATTGATGTTTGACGTCACTCATCACAAAGGCACGCAGCCTCTTCCTGGGCTGACTGTTTTCTTCCACACAGCGTCTTCCAGGGCTGACTGTTTGATGGGAGTATACAGTGATCCAAAACTTGCAAAAATGAATTAATTATTATTCAAAAGGTTGAAGAGGTACAAAGCTGGCTAACGAACTCATCCAATATCTTTCTCCAAACTAGCTAAATCCAAAATGTTAAGTAAATATGACAACGATTACGGAATCTGGGCCAACCGACTTTCTATAAACGGTCTTTTATGTCTTCAATGAGACATCCAATTACAACATGCTCGGAAGCTCTCTTACTTACTTACTTACTTACTTACTTACTTACTTACTTACTTACTTACTTACTTACTTATTTACTTACTTACTTACTTACTTACTTACTTACTTACTTACTTACTTACTTACTTACTTACTTACTTACTTACTTACGCCTGTCACCCCTCCCAGGGTATAGGCCGTCGACGAGAGACGTCCAGCGACTCCTATCCTGTGCTTCTCCTTCGATTTTACTCCAGGTGGTTCCCAGTCTCTTCATGTCTGCTTTGAGGTCTCGACGCCAGGTGTTTCTCGGCCTGCTTCTTTTCCTCTTTCCCTGGGGGTTCCATGACAATGCCTACCTCCATGTGCCCATGGTTGTGTCCCTGGATAGAGAGAGGCGGCTCGGTCCTGTGGCTTCCGAAGTCTTCCGGCTTTCACCACAGGACGTCATAAATCTTCTGGTAGAAGTCCTCCAGGAAAGAAATTGCTGTTTGTCTTTTTGTCGGCGTTTTTGTAGCTATTTCCTTTTTTGCAGGGTGGGGAAGCTACCCCCACGCCCAACCCCCTTACTAGGAGGACCAGGGGTTTTCTGTCGGGGTCACCTTCCCTTAGACCATGTTGGTTCACGGCGCCTTATTTCATTCGGTGCACCCCTCTCGCGAGGGACCCCCTATCCACCACCCAGGGGACGCGCCTCAATGCCGTATGGTCCCAGCGCGAGGGAGGCTCTCTTAGCCACCCCTTAAATTAAGTATTTCGCGAAGTGTCAAGCTTGTGCCTACCGCAATATCTGAGATTTTCGTATCTGCATACATACGCCCGCGCGCGCGCACACACACACACACACACACACACACACACACACACACACACACACACACACGCACGCACGCACGCACGCATCACGCACACACACACACACACACACACACACACACACACACACAGATATACGGCCTTTCGCGCCAAATGTACGTTGAGCAGCGAGGTTAGCGTAACTACATATATGTAATTTTTATCTTGTTACTTCAGTTGTCAGAGGTTTAGGCCTGCCCGCCGTTGACATCATGGACATGCTATTAAATTCGCCCCACCGTGACCCATCCTAAAATGTCCCTGCTATAAATAGAAGGGACTTTTAAAAGTCCCTTCTATAAATAGAAGGGACAAAAAAATGACCAGGTTTCTAAAAAATTCCAGTGGCCGTTTTTGTCTTACTTACTTACTTACGCCTGTCACCCCTACCCGGGTATAGGCCGTCGACGAGAGACCTCCAGCAACTCCTGTCCTGTGCTTCTCCTTCGATTCTACTCCAGGTGGTTCCCAGTCTCTTGATGTCTGCTTGGAGGTCTCGACGCCAGGAGTTTCTCGGCCTACCTCTTTTCCTCTTTCCCTGGGGGTTCCATGACAATGCCTGCCTAGTGATACTGGAAGCTGGCTTTCTCAGACTGTGACCGATCCATCCCCATCTTCTTCGCCCAATTTCATTCTCTGCTGTTATCTGCTCTGTTCTCTCCCAGAGTCTGACGTTGCTGATCTTCTCTGGCCAGTGGATTTTCAAAATTCTTCTAAGGCAACTGTTCATGAAGGTCTGTACTCTGTTGACTGTGGTTTTTGTCAATCTCCATGTCTCTGCTCCATATAGGAGAACTGCTTTTACATTGGAGTTGAAAATCCGGACTTTGGTGTGTTGTGACAGCTCTCTGGAACTCCATACTTTTTTCAACTGGAGAAAGGCTGCTCTGGCTTTACCGATTCGTGCTCTGACATCTGCATCAGTGCCGCCTTTTTTTGTCTATGATGCTCCCGAGATAGGTGAAGGACTCCACCTCCTCCAACGGGGTGCCAGCAAGCAAGACTGGTTCTTCCCTGGTTGCGTTCAGCCTCATTGTCTTTGTTTTCTGTTTGTGAATGGTGAGGCCCACTTGAGACGAGATGTCAGCAAGCCTCGTGGTCTTGTCCTGCATTTGTTGATGAGTGTGGGACAGTATTGCCAAGTCGTCTGCAAAATCGAGGTCGTCAAGCTGTGTCCACAGTGTCCACTGTATTCCACTTCGTCTGTGCTCTGTGGTCATCTTCATGACCCAGTCTATGGCCAGTAGGAAGAGGAACGGAGACAGCAGACACCCCTGCCTGACACCAGTTCTGACCTGGAGCTCTCTGGTGAACTGCCCTTCGTGGATCACGCGACATGTCATGCCATCATAGCTGCTCTTGATCAGGCGGACGAGCTTTGTGGGTACACCGTAGTGTCGTAGGAGTTTCCACAGAGTCTCTCGGTCCACGCTGTCAAATGCTTTCTCATAATCCACAAAGTTGACGTACAGCGGGGAGCTCCACTCCAGAGACTGTTCCACGATGATGCGGAGAGTGGCGATCTGGTCTGTACATGATCGGTTCTTCCTGTGGTAAAAGAGCAAGACCGGTCCCACCCAGGTATGCATCCGGTCACTCTGGTCCCGACGCCTCAAAATGTCCGAGCAGAAGAATGTGAAGCACTCGGGGGCGTTTCGATCGGTATTCGTAGTTAGTAACTACAGGCTCCGATTTACTCATCAGGGAACCGGCCTACAATTCTCAGTCCATTTCTTGGTGTCTTCCTCCCAGTGTGTCGCATTTAAATCCTTACATAAGGACATGTTATCCGTGTAGTCCATGCATGTAACTGTAGTCCTGACGCGGCATTATTGATGTCCAGTATGGTCGCTTTCAAACCCTTGCAGTATTCCTGACGCGGTGTTATAGATGTCTAGTATGAACGCTTTCAAATCCTTGCAGTATTCCTGATGCGGTGTTATTGATGTCAAGTATGATTGCTTCAAATCCTTGCAGGGTCCAGTCTTGTGTCGGGATCCGATTGTATCGCTGCGTCTTCTGTTCCCTCGGCGCTTGTGCCTGTCCGTTCCAAGATCATTTCCTGCTCAGCGGGGCTTAGCCGCGATAAGATACAAGGAACCGTTGGGCGGAGTTTGCGTGTATCGACGTGGGAGTCATATTCTTTGTTTATTAATCCGTCCGTTTTGACGGATCAATCCCAGACTGAGTGTCGTTGTTGTTGTTGTTGATTCTCCGTGTATTCGTGTTTGTAGACGATGCCGGTTGTTTGTGCGGCTGTGTTGCCTTCCATACGACAGATTAGTGTTTCTAGTATTGTCCTCTGTGTAGGTGGTACGCAGTGTTGCCGTGGTGCATATCTCACAGTTGATGCTTTGAAATCAGCTTATTGTTGTAGCTGTTGCTGCTGTTTTGGTGTGGCTGTCGTTTCGTTGATTGCTGTTGTTGCCGTTGGCTTGTTGGGCTGCCTGAATTGTATACCGTTTTGGTGGTAGGTGCCGGGTTTTGTCGTTGTAGAAGGGCCTTCAATTCTTCGAGTGCTTCACAGAATAGTTGGCCTCGCTTGTTGCGAGCGTTCCAGTCCTCCTTTCACTTTTGTGCGCTTTAGAACGAGTTCTTTGTGACCAGTGTTGCCTGGTGTTGTAGATTAAAGTTGGTGCTGCGTAGTTTTGTGGTCGGTGTGAAGTAGACAATGTCCGTTTCCTCTATTCTTAGTCCGTGTTGTAGACAAAGTGGCTTGCCTTTCTCGTTGGCGGGAGGTAAGTCTTTTAGCAAACAGTATGACGTCATAGCGTGTAGCGATTCATGACAGATGTCACTTCAGTAGAGGGTTTTGCCGTGGGGGCTGCAGGGCCGATTGTTGGCCTCAGTTGAGTAGCTGGCTCACACGTGTCTTGTTAAAGTAGCAGAAAAAAAGAATCGTAGTGTAGTTTGTCGCTTGTTCTAGCTTGTCGATCGTGTGGTGTTAATTGGTGATTTTCGTTCCATCCACATTTTCTCAGGTGTGGGGAGTGCGTTCCAACCACCCTATTATAGGTGTGGGAGTGGGTCTCAACCACCCTATTATAGGTGTGGGAGTCGGTCTCAACCACCCTATTATAGGTGTGGGAGTGGGTCTCAACCACCCTATTATAGGTGTGGGAGAATGGTCGAAGAGCTCCTTCTTGCTTGTGGTTTCTTGGTTGTATTCAGTCGTTCCATCCACCCTTTATCAGGCGTGGGGAATGGGTCTCAACCACCCTGTTTCAGGTGTGGGAAACCATCGATGACTTTCTTCTTCTTTGTAGTTCTCCGTTGACATAGATGTCTTGGGTCTTGATCCCCGTTTCTGGCGGAGTTAGGGCTGGCAGCTGTTGTTTCCTTCGTCGTCTCGCTTCGAATGAGGCTTTGCTGGGTGTGAGGGCAGAGCGGCTTAGTGCAGCGTTTTTGTCTACCATATTGAAAATACGGTAGACTTTAGGACGGGGCTGGTCGGAGCGCGTTCCGTAGAATGCAAAGGACATAACAGGCGGGCGGACCTTATAGTCTGGCAAAGACGTAATTAGATAACAATGACGTCGCGTCTAGCTACTCAAACTTTGTTGTTGAACGTCGTTTTGGTGTGAACATAAACACAAGAACGTATGTAAACACAAAAATATCCGATATTTCAGTATCCAGAAGTTTGAAATCTGGCGAAATACTTTTTTTCAAAGGGTGGGTAAAAAAGCCTCTGAGCATAATGTCATTGGATGTCTCAATGAAGTCATAAAAGACCATTGATGGAAAGTCGGTTAACCTAGATTAGAGTCCGTAAAATTTTTGTATATTTACTTGAAATTTTGGATATAGCTAGTTTGGATAAAGACATTAGATGATTTCGTTAGCCAGCTTTTTACCTCTTCACCTTTTTGAATAATAATTAATTCATTTTTACAAATTTTCGAGCCACGTTATACTCCAATTAATCAGTCAGCTCTGGAAGGGGCTGTGTGAAAGAAAACAGTCAGCTCTGGAAGAGGCTGCGTGCCTTTGGGATGAGCGACGTGAAACTTCAAATTCGTCACTGTGTAGACGGCGTCGTGGGACTAGCGATGCCTTGACGTCAAGCTTGTAGTGACGTCATTGTGCTGTTCTTGCTATTCTTCTACTTTAGAATTCCTGTCGCCACTCCAGGCCACGGACTACAGTGCCGTTTCCGTACTGTCCTGTCTCTTCGCCTTAGTCAGTCACAGGCATCCCCTAATTTTTCAATTTCCTAAAAACACTACCGCCATTTGACATGCACAAAGTAAAAAAAAAAACGCACATGACCCGTCTCATTTCTTGGCTATGAAACTGGTTCCTTACCAACCCCACACCCAAGCACAGCTGAAATCAGCGTGCCCCTCAAGTCACTAGGTCAACGACAACTCGACATAGGCCCACAATTGTCCACTGGATAATCTCAGGATGGTATGAATCAAAGCACCAAACATGTCTCCTCTCAGCTAACCAGAAATGTCCAGCAAATTCCAACATTCAGCCCTACTACAAATTTTCAGACAAGGCAAATATTATTTTTAAAAACACTGGTCCTCTTACTGCCTGAACTGCCCAATTTAAATGTCGGGAAGCGCCGTGTGTCCGTCTTTATTTGTGTGCCCAGCGTGTGTTGACCAGAGGTTGGGTTAGAAAGGAGGGAAATAGATGAGAAGGATAAGCTTACAAATTTGAACAACTGTGAATGTTCCTAAAAGAAAAACTCATGTGAGCTCCAAACGGTACGGTAGACTTTGGGATGAAGTCGTCATCTTGTTCTGTAACTGTCGTGCAAGCACACGTATACACTCATTCTTACAAAAGCTTTCTCGCAAAACAATTCAGCACACAGACAACACATCAAAAAATATGACGTCAGCGGATTAGCAGCTAGGTTTGGTGGTGATGTCATTTTCTATTTTTAAGATCATGGGCATGCGGCGAAACACAAGAGGCTTCATAATGACAACTCTCTGCCTTAACTACAAACATTAATTTGTAAGTCTTTTCCTATTTACAGAAGAGACTTTGTTAGGATGGACGTGGTGGAGCGATTTCAAAAGAACACACACGACATAAGCGTGCTAGACTAAAACTCTGACAGCGAAGTAACAAGAAACAAATCACGTCATGTCTAGTTACGCAAACCTCGTTGTAGAACGTAATTTGGGCACCGTGTGTGTGTGTGTGTGTGTGTGTGTGTGTGTGTGTGTGTGTGTGTGTGTGTGTGTGTGTGTGTGTGTGTGTGTGTGTGTGTGTGCGTGCGTGTGTGTGTGTGCGCGCGCGCGCACGCGCGTATGTGCGTATGTATGTAAACAATAGAATCTCCGAAGTTTGCGTATATACACGCTTAAAATTAGGGGAGGTGTTTCAATCAGGGCGAAGTCGGTTGACCCACATTAGAGTCGAGTCCGTTATTTTCATTATATTCACTTGCAGTTTCGGATATAGCCGGATTGAAGAAAGACATTGGATGAGTTCGTTAGCCAGCTTTGTATCTTTTGAACTTTTTCAGCAATGACCCTTATAGAGCTCAATGATGCATTGGCAAATTAACGAGGCTTTTTCAAATATATTTCAAAATCAGAATCAGGTCAAAGACAACAGGTAGAGACCCTTGACAGCGAGTACAGATTGCATATAAAGGGACTTTGTGAGTTATGGCTCTTAAATAGAAGCGGCCTTTTTCGGGTTATGGTTCATCCCATCATGTTAGCTTATTGTGCCCGAGGTACGAAACATCCGCATTTTGGAGTTATCCTCTGAGCACTGCACTACAATGCAGGAGACAAATCGACCATGATAGTTCAAGGGTGGTAGCAGGATAGCTTGGCACCTATAGACGCCAAGCTATTCTGCCACCACCCTTGAACTATCATGGTCGAGCGATATCTTGCTGTGTTGTGTCGCTGGCAGAATGGTGAGTTGAAATGCGCCGCAACAGCCATTCCCTACTTCTGGAAACTGACGGCAAGAAAGACCAGTGTTCCCCTGGCAACTGCTGTACTGTTCGCTACCACCAGAGCAAGATAGGGCTCGACCATGATAGTTCAAGAGTGGTGGTAGAATAGCTTGGCGCCTATAGGCGCCAAACTATTCTACCACCACCCTTGAACTATCAATATAGGCGCCAAGCTATTCTGCCACCACCCTTGGACTATCATGGTTGATCTGTCTCCTGAATTGTATTGCAATCCTCAGAGGATAACTCCAAAATGTGGGTATTTCGTACCTCGGGGCACAATGAGTTATATTTTAGGTGGTAAAGAGACATGTACACGCGCCCGCCTACCGCCTACCGTTTACCACCCCGCCACTCCCCTCTCCCTCCCCGCCTCCCCCCTCTCCCCCCCCCCTGCCCCCGTCGCGAAATGGCCTTAATAAGCCTGCTCAACGTTAAACTCAAGTAACTAACACTCCTCTTACCCCCTCTCCGCCCAGCCCCTCCCCCCCCCCAACCCCAACCACTATCCTCCATCCTGGCCACTGTGGAACAAGGTCTGGCATCTGGGGTGAGGTGGGGGGGGGGGGTGAGGCTTTCGCGTCAGGTTGACAGAAAGTTGGACCCCCTCCCACCAACCCTGGAATGTAACTGATTCGCGCCTTTGAGTCCCAGAACTAAATGATTTTCATTCTATGATTAGATATGGGAGTCAAAAGGTTAAAGGGCAATCATATAGACTGTAGCCACCTAAATGGCGGCCTTCAAAGACCTGACACGCTTCAACCTTAACCCCTTCACTGCCAGTTGACGAAGATTTTGCTTGTGCAACCTTCGCTAACTGAACGCCAAAGAAGATTACAAAATCACGAAGTAGGTAAAAGCACTGTCAGGGGAGAGAATTATGCAGTATCGACCAATGATCATAGATCAAGTTAGATCGAAGCACACACACACACACACACACACACACACACACACACACACACACACACACAAAATAGATAGGAACAAAGGGTGCGCTAAGACTGACTGGAAGTAGTGAATATGGAAGCCGCCCCCCCCCCCCCCCCGCCTTTTTTCCTGTCTTTGCGCGCGCGTGTGTGTGTGTGTGTGTGTGTGTGTGTGTGTGTGTGTGTGTGTGTGTGTGTGTGTGTGTGTGTGTGTGTGTGTGTGTGTGTGTGTGTGTGTGTGCTTCGATCAAACGTGATCTATGATCATTGGTCGTTACTGCACAATTATCTCCCCTGACAGTGCTTTTACCTACTTGACTTTCTAATCTTTCTAAAATATTAGCACTGGTAGTCTCCCTTTTTGTTTTCATTTCTGAACGCCAAAGAACCCCAGCCGTCCCAGGAAAGTGGGTCCAAAGCGATGTCAGCAAGAGACACAGATCCTCATGAGCCCCCGCAACTGCGGGGGCTCATGAGGATCTGTGTCTCTTGCAGTTGGATGGTGTTGATGTTTTCTCGGCAGTCAGTGAGTGAGCTAAGACTTTTCTGGACCGAACACAGGTCTCTTTTTTTTTAGACCATTTTGTCTTGTATACAGGTGTTTGCTCACAACAGCTTCTATTGCATATACACTGCGGCGTTCATTAAGGCGCCTGCCACCAATGCTAAAGGTGCGATGTTCGAGACCGGGTTCCGGCGTCGGACTTTTCTCCTCCACTAAGTGTCACCGTTAATTCGGGTGGACCGTCGGAGGTTCTTTCTCCGGGTACTCCGGCTCTTCCTCCCTCTCCCCTATGGTACCGGTTTCAGGCCACTTTATAAATTTCAAATACAAGCGATGCGGGGGGTGGGGGGGGTGGGTGGGTGGGTGGGGGGGGGCAAAATTTCAGAGACCTCAGTAGCTGAGCTGACCCTTCAGTCGCACCACGTGAATGTCCTCTGTTTGTTTTGTACTGTGTTTGTCTTCAGAGTGAATGCGTGTGTGTCACGTGAGCGGGAGTGTTGGGTGCAGTTTGCGGCGCTTTGTGCCGATTTGCAGAATTGGGAAAAGCGCCTATATAATAACCCGTGTTATTATTATTATTATTATTATTATTATTATTATTATTATTATTATTATTATTATTATTATTATTAGTCAGCGTAAGTTAAGGCACAGCGTCTCTTTTCAGTAGCTCTCACAGTTTATTTTTTTCTCCAACAATGTAGAGTGCAATCAGGTGTAACCTGCGTTACGCTGTGACTTTACATACTGCCCTACATGTCTAAAAAAGCAAATTGTAAGAGCTACTGAAAAGAGACGCTGGGGCTTAACTTATGCGGACTAGTGTATGTACATTTATGTGATGGTGAGTTCGGGATTAACTCATTTGAGACGTGCCGCAGTCGGATACGCGGCTTACAGCCGCGTATCCGACTGCGGCACGTCTCGAGTGAGTTAACGACTACGGCACCGGAGTGATAATGTTCTGCCCAGATGGGCGGGTTATTTGGAACAGTGATAGCCATTGCCCATGGAGTACTACCTGAACACTGATCAATTTCAGGCGCACTACACTAAAAGAGAAAATGCTGCTTTTTATCTGTTCAGACCTGGCACACTGCATCAAAGAAACGATTCGAACATGATAGTTCAATGGTGGTGCCGGAATTGCTTCGCGCCTGTAGGCGCCAAGCTATTCTGGCACCGCCCTTTAACTGTCATTGTCGGTGTTTACCCTAGACTGGCGTGTAGTCTGCAGCGGACAGCTCACAAATATCGGTATTCGAAAGCTAGGGCACAAAGTGGTTGTTGTTGTTGTTGTCGTCATCGTCGTAGGGTTTTCTTTTCACAAGCTCATTGCTGATTAGTAGGGGGAAAACATTCAATGTTTGCAGCTGTTATCTTCTGTTGTCCTCCAAGACGGTGATTTCAAGGACGGGGCACCGAAATGAGGCCTGCACAAATTTTGACCCCAGATGGGTTCGAACCCGTCACCATTTGGACGGGAGTGGAACACTCCACACCTGACCTACCCCGCTCCTCTACTAGCTGGACGATAGATTGGGGACCTTCAGACAGTATCGACTGCACAGAGTGTCATTCCTTCACCGCCAGAAGACGCCGGCTGTGTTTCTGAAATCTCTCTTAACCCCTTCACTGCCAGTGTATCTGAAATTTGCTTTTATTTCAACGTCAAAGAGCCCCAGCCGTTCAGAAGAAAAAAAAAAACAATTCATACAAAGTTGTGTCACAAAGAGGCACAGAGCCTCCCGAGCCCCGACTGAACTGCCTGCGTCTCATTAGGAAGTGTGCCTCTCGCAGCTGGATCGTGTTCGGGTTTTCTCGTCAATGAAGGGGTTAATTCAACTAAAAGAGCCCCAGACCACCCTGGGAACACGGAGTCAAAAGTGGTGCACGCAAGAGGCACAGGCGTTGATCGTCATAAGCCCCGCGCGGCCGACAACATGCTGGGCGCGTGATGATCTATATGGCTCTTGCAGTTGGATCGTGTTCACTTGTTCTCGGCAGTGAAGGGGTTAACCCATTTGGCCCCCCGAGGCACGACAGCACGAGATGGACCGACCATGATAATTCAAAGGGTTTGCGCCAGATTAGCTTGGCGCCATCATGCGCCAAGCTAATCTGGCGCCACCCTCTGAATTATCATGGTCGACCCATCTCTCACTGTTGGTCCACAGCCGTTAACTCATTCTGCCCCAGACACACCACAGGAAGATAAGGATCGACCATGATAGTTCAAGGGTGATGACAGAATAGCTTGGCGCCTGTGGGCGCCAAGCTATTCTGGCATCACCCTTCAACTATCATGTTCGATCTGTGTCCTGCACTGCAATGCAGTCTTCAGAGGACAACGGCAAAATAAGGATTTCGGTGTTGGGTTAGAATGAGTTAAATGACACCTCCAAACTGTGAAAAATGACA
Organism: Semisulcospira habei; assembly: GCA_036245525.1. Taxonomy (NCBI): domain Eukaryota; kingdom Metazoa; phylum Mollusca; class Gastropoda; family Semisulcospiridae; genus Semisulcospira; species Semisulcospira habei. The sequence goes on along the minus strand of BTPG01000001.1, from coordinate 334,868,010 downwards.
ACTTGGGGTTAAGTAGGTTAAGGCGGCGTCTTTCCCCTTTCGTCAGGCGCCAAGCTAATCTGGCACTATCCTTGAATTATCATGGTCGGTCCATCTCTTGCAGCTGGTGCATAGTCGTTAGGCGACAACTGAAAACTTTGGGAAATGCGGCCTTGGGGTTAAATGGATTATGTATCGCGCACGATCGTGCAAATGCTGCGCGGCCCTTGGAATGACATAAAACATGCGCAAGAGACCTTAACTACTGCCGCCTAACATCTATGTCTTGGGGCTGCAGATATGCCGTTGATCTTGTAACTTGCGTTGTTCTGTCATATATTGGCTGCGACGAAAGTTGGCAAACTATCCTCGAATTATCGATGAAGTTTCGGATGGCTTCTTTCAGCGGGACAAATGGGAGGCAACTCTCATGGTCGTATTCAATTTATCGCCCCTGGCAAAAAACAATGGCGGCGTCTTGTGGCGGTGTTTGTGGGCTGGGGGTGTTTGGGAAAATGGCAGGCCAAACATGACCCCCCCTGTTCGCCAACAGGAGAGCGGTGCGTGTTGGCCCCCGTTCGTTCCCGCCTCAGCAGGTCAATGGTTTCAGGTGATGGGGACAAGAGAGACAGATTCTCATGAGCCCCTGCTATCGCGGGTGAAGGGAATGCTGGGAGTGTGAATAGTGATGAGACGCCAATTCCACACACCTTTTCGACACCGGTCAAGGGAAGAAAACGCACAGCACTGTCCACCGTTGCACATTGCTTGCCCTTTTGTCGCCCCCCACCCCTACGCACCTCCCCTTCATTTTCAAACACTACACACACACACACACGCACACACACACACACACACACACACACACACACACACACACACACACACACACACACACACACATCTGTCAACCCTCCCCTTCCCCTCCCTATCCCACACCCTATCACCTTGTCGATTTTTTTTTAACACCGACACCGACACACACACACACACACACACACACACACACACACACACACACACACACACACACACACACACACACACACATCTGTCTACCCTCCTCCACCCTAACCCACACCTCGCCACCTTTTCGATTTTTTTTCAACACCGCCACACACACAAACACTTCTGTCAAACACCACCCGCCTCACCACCCCCACCACCCAGCATTTCCTCCATTTTTTTTCTCCTTCTTGTATTTTGTGACATTTCCACACGTTGTCGTCTAATTTTAACTTGCTTGTTGATCACCTGTTTTTATTTTTGCTTGTGGAATACCAAATCTTTTTTTTTAATGAAGTTTTCATAATTGTGTCTTCTATTTCCTTGAAATTTCAACCCCCTAAATTCTTCCTGTTGGACACCGGTAAATATAAACAGTGTTCTTGGAATAGAATTTGAAGAGGAAGCAGGTTTCATAAATAGCCTGCCCGTTGGTGTCTTGCTAATTAAGTTGCTTGAAATAGAGTGTCTGCAAACATGCTTTGTGATTTTTTAAAGCGCTGTAAAGGCCGCTGTAAATGGGGTGAAATGCATCCGGGTGCTCCGGCTTTCCTGTCACAGCAAAATTATTTTTAAAATATAAAAAAACAATATATACTTAAGTAAGCGTCGGATGGGGCTGATCTGTGGTGTGACGCATTCCTCGTGGAAAAGCAGCCCAAATATCCCTTCGTGGGACAGGAAAATGTCAACAAAAAGATTGCGCAATGTGCATGTATGGCGAAATGTGTTTGATTTAGGATTTGTTTCTTTCTTTGTTGTAGTTGTTTGTTGTTGTTGTTGACGGTGTTGTGTTGTGTTGTGTTGTGTTGTGTTCTGTTGTCTTGTGTTGTCTTGTGTTGTGTTGTCTTGTGTTGTGTTGATGTTCTTGTTTTTGTTGTTCTTGTTATTGTTCTTCTTGTTCGTGTTGATTTTTTTTAATTTAGTGTGCGTGTGTGTGTGTGTGTGTGTGTGTGTGTGTGTGTGTGTGTGTGTGTGTGTGTGTGTGTGTGTGTGTGTATGTGTGTGTGTGTGTGTGTCTGTCTGTCGCTGTTATTGTTTGCTTGTTTTTTGTTTTGAGTTGTTTGCTTTTGGGTGTTTTGCTGTTGTTTTATTTTACTACTGACCTACTCATTCGTGACAGTCTTTCCTTAATGAAACCTCCATTAACCCCTTATCCGTCAGTCATCACGCGTCTCAAACCACTGCACACATTCGCGTGAACAACACAGACCTAACTGGCACCAAGAATAGAAGCAAAGAACACAGGGACAAACAAGAGACATAAATCCTCATGAGACCCCGCGACAGCGGGGGCTCATGAGGATTTATGTCTCTTGCAGATGGGTAACGTTCGCCTTCCCATGATAGTCAAGGGGTTAATGGCGATTTTTTCATCTACATCTAAGTGTCCCCTCCCCCTCCCCCCTCCCCCCTCCCCTCCCCCCCCCCCCCCCTCCTTTCTAAACCATAACCTATCAACGAAGCACATTGTGATCAGGGCAGTAGACCAAGGTTAATTTATTTACAGGCTTTCGAGTTCTTCTCTGCCTCAATGTACTTAGACTACAAGCTAAAGACTGTAACGCAGCTGGTCTACCCTCAGCAAGAGACATAGATCCTCATGTTCCTTGCAGAAAGTAAAAAATAGTTCTTTTATCATAAATTTCATGGATTTTTTTTTAAATTCATTTATTTTTTTATTTATTTATTTATTTTTTTTTTTTTTTTGGGGGGGGGGGGACGAAGTGACTTTATCGTCCATCCACCGCCCCAGCCCCCCCCCCCCCCAACCCCCACCTCCCCCCCCCCCCACCCCTTTTCACTTTTCAGTCACTTTTAGATCTTTGCAAGTAAGATGCTTACATTGTCATGAGTCCCTGCGGTCGCAACGGTTCATGAGATGAGAGTATATGCCTCTTGCTGGTAGATAAATATTTGCTTTATCATAACTTTCATCTCCGTCTGTCGGCCTCTGTTGGACCTCTGCAAGCAAGGGGAATAGTTTGTCCTAAACACATGTATGCATCTCCAGGAATTTCTAACAAAAGATACAAGCACGCTTGTAAAAGGATGGTACAACACAATTTCATCTTACACGTGTATTTTGCACGCTTTGCAGTCAGCATTTTTGAAACTAAGAATCCCCACCCCCACCCCCCACACCCCCCCCCAAAAAAAAAAAAAAAAATTATATATATATAAAAGCACGCTTAACTCATTCAGCCCGACGGCCGTATTTCCCAAATTTTGGAGGCGTCATCTAATGACTATGCAACAGTTGCAGGAGATGGATCGATCATGCTAATTCAAAGGCAGTACCAGATTAGCTTGGCGCCGACAGGCGCCAAGCTAATCTGGCACTACCCTTCAATTATCATGGTCGACTCATCTCCTGCTGTAGTGCGTCAGGGCTGAATGGGTTTAAAATGGACAAGTTCAACAAAGAAACACACTTGGAAAGGACAGTCACAACACATTTAATCAAATGCAACAACAACAAAAAATACCGCTTTTCATAATGTGTTCCTGTTTTGTTTTTTGGTTTTTTTTTAATTTATTTTTTTTTAAAAAAGAAATAAAAAAAATATAAGGTCTTCATGTTGAACATTGGTAAACATAGCAATTATTGTGAGCGTGGTATAGAATAGTGTGGAATAGAAGCAGGTTTGATGAATAGCCTTTCTAAGCGTGTTTCCTTCTTTGCTGAGGTTTGTTTTGCATTTTATACTATGATCGGCCTCAGAGGTAATGCCATCAGACAGCAGGGGGACATTAGTGCAGGTGTTTTGCATTTTGCACGCTTGGGGCAGTATCCTTTTTTGGTCCGGATTTTTAAATCCTGACCCATAAAAGGATACTACCAAGCGTGCATAGAATAACCCAACAAAGAAACACGCTTGGAAACTACCGTGACTGACAACACAATTTATCAATATTTTAAAACAGATTCGTATACAAACAAGTATACCATTGGCGACTACCCAATGCGCAAAAGACCATCGGGCCAACGGCAGGCCGACGTCGGCCCGATGGTCTTCGCATCTTCAGGGGCTCGTGAGGATCAATATCTGGGTCAAAGCTTGTTCTGCTCATCGGGATGTTGCCACGACTTGACACAATTATGCGATCTGCTGCTGGTGCAGGAATAAACCTTAAGCAAGGATGCCTTCTGCTGCTGATGCAGGAATAAACCCTAAGCAAGGGTGCGATCTGCTGCTGATGCAGGTATAAACCCTAAGCGATGATACGCAGGTGAAGACAATTCTTGTAAGTTTATTTGGATCGGGATCTGAATACGCTAAAACAACAGAAGAATAGGTTCCGAGATCCAAAACAACTCAACAATGCGCGCGTTTCCCTGAAAACAGTGCATCAACCCTTTCACTCTAGAGAAAAAAAAACCAACTGAATACGATCCAAGTCAAACAGACATAGATCCCCATCAGCCTCCGCAATTGGGGGGCTCATGAGGATCTATGCCTCTTGCTGACCCCCACTTTGTAGCCCTGTTATTCTGACGGTTGGGTTTCTTTGGTGTTGAATTAACTCATTCAGCCCCGAAAACCCCCAGCAAGACATGGATCGAGCATGATAGTTCACGGGTGGTGCCAGAATAGCTTGGCGCCCATAGGTGCCAAGCTATTCTGGCACCACCCATGAACTATCGTGCTAGATCTGTCTCTAGAATTGTAATCAGAGCGCGACTTCAAAATTTGGGGATTTCGGTCCTGGGGCAGAATGTGTTAACAGAGATCTCAGAAACACGCTCTGCGTACAATGGCAGGAAAGGGGTTAAGAGCTCGGACAAACATGCGACATCGCGTGTTTGTCCGTGCTTTTAATCTGCTTTTTATGTCGTCGAAGCACAGTGCAGTTTTGACCTCCTTCTGACTTCCGGAAATCGTCTGCTGTCTCGAACGGTCAACAATGGCTAAGTCCGAAAAAATGTAACTGTTGTGGTTATTGCCTACGATTGAGTCTTGCATCATTAGATCATATCCTTATGTCCTCTGAGAACAGTCATTTCTGAGCGTGTTTCTTTCTCCTTTGGGCTTTTCTCTACTTTTACGCGCTTTGTAGTCAACTTTTTGGTCGGGGTTTTAAGTCATCTGCTTGCAGTAAAACTAGAAAAGTCCTGGACATGAAATTTATGATAGAACGAATGTTGCACTGTGCACGGGACATAAATAAGCCATGCCTCTTGCTTAACCGTTATCATTCGGAATACACCAGTGTGTGAAATAAGTTTGACTAAAACGGTTCAAGGGTAGTGCCAGAATAGCTTGGCGCCTCTAGGCGCCAAGCTATTCTGGCACCACCTTTGAACTAAATCCATTGGTCTATATCCTTATCTGTAAGTACTATAATGTAGCTTGCATATGGCAGCGTACAAATTTGAAGCTTTTAGCCTCAGTATGACGTGGGTTAAACAAGGCTGAATGACGTTTACGGTGGGGGATTGTGTTTGGGGCCGGGAGGGGGGGGGTAAGGCGGGTGTGGGTGGGGTGGGGGAGGGGGAAAGAACGTTAACCCCTTCACTGCCGGTGCGGTGGCCGCAGTTAGCCTTTCTTGAATCATTGTAAATTCAACTTCAAAGATCCCGGATCCCTCGCCGTCAAAGGAACACGGAGCGGTGCAAGGAAGAGGCGTATCAGTTGGCGGGGGGGGGGGGGGGGGGGGGGGGGGGGGCATGTGGATCTATACCTCTTGCAGCTGTTTGTAGTGTTTTTCACTTTCTTCCTCGGCAGTGATGGGGTTAAACTGTAAAACAACAACGCAGTGAAAGTTTATAATAATAATAATAATAATAATAATAATAATAATGGCTACTTATATAGCGCTTATCCTTCAATCAGCTCTAAGGGCTTTACAAATAAAGAGTGAAACCAGAGAAACAACGGATTCTGCAATACACGCGCGCGCGCGCACACACACACACACACACACACACACACACACACACACACACACACACACACACACACACACACACACAGGTACATAATGACAAAGAACTGAGCTACATTGGGGTATCGAACAGGTGGGTCTTTAGGGCAGATTGAAAGGCAGTGAATGGGGAAGAATGTCTAACGTCTATAAGTAGAGAAAGTTATGATAAACAACTGTTGAACCGTCAGCAAGATGCATATATATAAAATAGATCCTCACGAACCTCCAACGCCGCCGCTCGACTTCACGCCTCAACTGTGCCACAGTAGCAAAACGCCTTGGGGCGCACTGCTGCTGCCGTGGGCCTGTGCAACTCTGCTTACCGGGGTGCCTCTTGCTCCCAAGAATTTATTTATGGATTCATTCAACAATAGCACAAACACACACACCGACAGGATTTGTTTCAACAACCATTATTGTGACCAATTTTTTTTTTTTTTTTTTTTTAAGATATTGGTGTGTACACGTGTCTTTGGAATGATGGCGGCCAGGCTCACGCGTACGTACGCAGTATGCCAGGAAGGCCAGAAAAGAAACATTTATTGATCACAGCAAACATAGCATTTTTCCAACTGCGATTATTGTAACGCGCAAACACAATTCCGAATAAATGTCAATTTGTTTTTCTTTTGCGTGTAGACATCTTCGGAAAGGTGGTTGTGTGCATTCGTAAAAGCAGGCAGTGCGCCAAGAAATATAAAAAAAAAATAATGATATACTCTCCAAAGAACATCCAAAGGCAAACAACACACGACACAGACTAAGCGTGTATAGACACAAGTACACAATCTGCTACGTCCACACAAATGTAATTGCCCTTTAAGGGGTAAATAAAGTTATTTGAATTGAATTGAATTGAATTGAACTTACCTTTTCGTGATCACAAAAAAGATAAGTAGCAAATTGTGTCCTTGCCTGCATGACTATTTTTCAAAATAGTCATGCGAACAAGTACACAATTTGCTACTTATCTTTTTTTTTTTTTAATCAAAATATTATTAATATTATTAAACGGTGTTGTAACTGTCTTTAATAACAGCGTTCCTTTCTTCGTTGGAGTGTAAAGAACAGGCTTTCTTCGTGGATCAAACAAAATGACGAGTTGTTCTTAAACCGGCGATTTTTGTGACAAATTATAAAGGTATTTTCTGATGTGTATATAAACATATAATATGGCGGTAACATGATATGCTGTCTCTTGCGGTTTGTTCTCTCATGCATACTAAATAATGCCCAGACAAATTACTTTATTCATGGTGACAAAGTCTCAATATTTGTTTCAACTGCGATGATGCGGACAAATAAAAACGACAGGCGTAACTTAACCCCTTTGTTTCAACTGCGATGATGCGGACAAATAAAAACGACAGGCGTAACTTAACCCCTTTGTTTCAACTGCGATGATGCGGACAAATAAAAACGACAGGCGTAACTTAACCCCTTTGTTTCAACTGCGATGATGCGGACAAATAAAAACGACAGGCGTAACTTAACCCCTTTGTTTCAACTGCGATGATGCGGACAAATAAAAACGACAGGCGTAACTTAACCCCTTTGTTTCAACTGCGATGATGCGGACAAATAAAAACGACAGGCGTAACTTAACCCCTTTGTTTCAACTGCGATGATGCGGACAAATAAAAACGACAGGCGTAACTTAACCCCTTTGTTTCAACTGCGATGATGCGGACAAATAAAAACGACAGGCGTAACTTAACCCCTTTGTTTCAACTGCGATGATGCGGACAAATAAAAACGACAGGCGTAACTTAACCCCTTTGTTTCAACTGCGATGATGCGGACAAATAAAAACGACAGGCGTAACTTAACCCCTTCACTGCTGACAAAAAGTGAACACCGTCCAACTGCAAGAGTCATAGATCCTCATGAGCCCCCGCGACAGCGGGGGCTCATGAGGATCTATGACTCTTGCAAAGACCAATCTGTAACCATGCTACTTGGACGGTTCTGTCTTTTGGTCGTTCAAATAAACACAAATTTCAGAAACGAAATATACGTCCTTTCTCGGGGAAGGGGTTAACAGCCGTTAAAGCTTTTGTTGTGTGAAGGATTCCAGAATTATATTGACTTTTTAGCCACATGGGACAAACAAACAAACATTGAAGCGTAAACAACATATCTGAATACATATGTATGTAAGGGCATTTTTTTTTTTATATGGTGGACTTACGGTTTCGCGGTCACGTGTATTGTGACAAGCAAAAAGATACATAATAGCCGACGAAGTTGTTCTTACCCATATATATTTTGGAAATGGAGATATGGTAGAGGTACGGAAGAGGCAATGTCTTCGTCCTCATGCGTTTTTCAACCGCAAACACGCTTTCCCAATATCTATGCACTTCCCTTACACCTTGTCGGGTCCTAACCTTCCGCCTGTTTCCCTGACCCCCCCCCCCCCCTTTCTTCTCCAAGATTCTTCCCCTCCATCTCCCCTTCCCCTCCCCTTCTCCCTCCCCTTCTTCTCTTCCCTCCTCCTCCCCCAACCATCCCCTCCTCCTAGATACCTCCTCCCCCATTCGCCTCCCCCCCCCCCCAACCCCCTTCCTAAGACACAGCCTGCTTTCTGTGCAATTTTTTTGTCTTTATCAAACACAGGACACACGCTTCGAAGGGAGACAACGCCCTTCCGTCTAGCGACCTGCTTGCTCTCCCTTTCCTTTTCCTCCAATCGCCGATTGTCTTTCCGTCTTTAAACACACAGCTTTCCCTCTCCCCCCATCAAAAATACCTCACCGCTGTCCCTCCAGCGCCAGCCCGTCTGCAAGAGACATTGATTCTCATGATCCCGTGCTGTCGCAGTACTGTACTGGTGCTATCGCAGGGGCTGATGCGAATCTATGTTTCTTGCTGGTGGAGGTCAGTGCCTTGAGCGTACATCTCTGGTTATGCGTGCATAGTTGGGACCTGTTCTTGGTTTCAACTGCGACGCTTTTCCTTCTCGTCTCCTTGTCGTTTTGCGTGACCCCCACTCATCTCCACTCCAGCCCCCTGCCCCCTCCCCTCTCTCCAAATTTCGACAATCAGACTAACCTCCCCTCCCCCCACCTCCAACTCTTCTACAACTGCCCCCTACCTCTCCCCCCTCACTTTCGTTCGCTACCTGCACTAATGTCCCCTGCTGTCTGAGGGCATTACCTCTGAGGCCGATTCCGTATAAAAGGCAGCGCAGAATTCCAAATGACATCCACTTCAGCTCTCCTCAGCCGACCAAGCAAAGTCTCTAGCAAGACCCAGCTTACAGGACAGCCTTGTCAAGCACTGATGGGGCTCGGATCCTCGTGAGCAACTGGTACTGAGGTGTTGGATGATTGTTCGCCTTCTTTGAGAAAGCCTTCGTTACGATAGCAAAACTTCTCCTGTTACTGCCGCAACAGAACTCGCCTGACTGTTAATCAGGGACGACTTTAACCTGTGCCGCAGAAACTGCAACTGTTCTTGAAGAAAATCAAGACTCGAGGTATCGATCTTATACAGCAGATATATCTGCATCTGGACTTTTCATTTCGAAGTGACTTTCTCTGCGTGCTTCGGGTGAAATATTGTAAAGATACTCTCCCCGAATCACTGACCAGCGTCGTTGGTGCAACAGGACATTTGTTGAAATCACCAATCACCTGATAAGCACTGTGCAAGCCCTGGTCTCGTGAGTCACGTGTTGCGGTGAGGCAGTCCTATTTTGTCGTGCCAATCTTCGAAGGCGTCGGGCATTTGTGAGACCCAAGTATATAATCAAGGTAAGTGGTAACCCTGTCAGCAAAAGGTCTTAGTGCCGAATTCGGCTAGAGTTGGCCCGCGCACAGCGAGCCAACTCTAGCAGAATTACGCACTAAGACCTCCTTTTGCTACCTGGTAAAATACGACCAGCAAGATAAATTTAGATTCAGAGTTCAGGTTTTGTTGCTTAGTATAAGTGTGTCTGCTAAAGCTTTTTTAAAAAAAAGTCAAAAACGTGTCGAGTTGGTTCATGTTTTAGTCTGATAACTCAGTACATCCTGATGATGAATCTGATAACTCAGTACATCCTGATGATGAATCTGATAACTCAGTACATCCTGATGATGAAATTAACAGTTGTATTAGATATCCGTTTGGTCTACCTCACAAATCTGATCGACCATGCTAGTTAACTTATTCAGCCCGACGGCCGTATTTCCCAAATTTTGGAGGTGTCATCTAATGACTATGCACCAGTTGCAGGAGATGGATCGACCGTGATAATTCAAGGGCAGTGCCAGATTAGCTTGGCGCCGACAGGCGCCAAGCTAATCTGGCACTACCCTTGAATTATCATGGTCGACCCATCTCCTCCTGTACTTCGTCAGGGCTAAATGGGTTAAATGGTGGAGTCAGACTAGCCTGGCGCCTATAGGCGCAAGCTATTCTGACACCACCCTTGTAAAGATCATGGTCGATCCACATCTTGTCCTGGCACGCCAGGGCTTTATAGGCTAATTACTTTGCATTAGTTCGTAAAAGTGATCTAAGCCAAAAGTCTCAGCCTACTGTCACAACACTTTTTTTCCTTCGATTTATAAACATTTTGAACAAAGCGTGTCCTCACATAGGGCTGAGTTTCTATGTCGTTCAACAGTTTTGCTTTTCTTTCTTCTTTTTCTTTTTCTTCTTTTCTTTTTTTTTCCCCTTTTTTAAGTGGATACCATGATGCTTGTCATCTAATGATCATATTATGATGTTTGTTGTCTAATGATCATGTTACCTAAAGTTTACCTGAAAGTTGTCTGTCCGTTAAAAGAGAAGAGTAAAAATTGGAAATAATTAAGCCCCGTATTTAGGTGAAACTTGTTTGTCTTGCTTTAGCAGCGTGACATTGTCAGATTTATCTTTTGATTGATGTACGGGCATTATGGTGGCCTTTACGGACAAACGTTTATGATACAATTGCCTTAACTTCTTCTTTTAACCTTCCTCATTTTATTCGGGTATTTTTTTGTCCAGTCAATTCATACAGACTTAAAATAAAATATAATTTCATTAATGATTCCCAGACTTTCAGATTATTGTTCCGTGACAGGCACAACATGTAAGAATACTATGGTTTGCAAGGGGTTAAAGTCATATAAAACACTTGCCCCGGGAGTTAAAGGGGTAAGGTCCAAGACCTCAAATAAATCAAGCACTGTCCTTGTAGAATCAGGGCTATATGGTGGAAGGGTTTCCTTTCAAATGTACTTTGACAAACATGTTCATCAATCTCAGTTGGTGTACAATCGTGGTTTATACTTTTCGGCACACTTAACCTTTGCGTCCCAGAACTAAATGACTTCTACTCTATAGAATGGGACTAAAAGGGTTAAGCAATATGCAGTTGTTTTTTTTTAAGCAATATGCAGTTAGTATTCTACCCTTCCTTCCACAATCCATTTGAGTAGGCACTATGTAACAGAGGGTTTCTATTTTCCCCTTGTGCGCATCAGTGGAACTCTCCTGTGTTCTAAGGAGCAGAAGTGCAGAAAATTCTATCATTTTACGAAACGCAAACTTCACAAGTTCAGTTAGCCCTGCATTGTTGTTTAACATAGCACAGCACTCTACTAAGACATACTACTTTTATTAATAGAATATATTCAAGCTGTGATTTACCCTTCTTGCCTGAAGCAGATGTCTTTAACTTTCAAAATAAGAGAGCTTTCGTCACTTTGGCACAGTAAAACATTGATTATCGATACGTCTTCTTTATTGACAAAATGCAACATGTTTTTAACTCATTCTGCCCTGGAGACACCACAGCAAGATATAGCTCTACCCTGATAGTTGAAGGGTGGTGGCAGAATAGCTTGGCGCCTATAGGCGCCAAGCTATTCTGCCACCACCCTTCAACTATCAGGGTCGATTTGTCTCCTGAAATGTAATGTAGTCCTGAGAGGAGAACTCAAAAATGTGGGTATTTCGTACCTCGGACACAATGAGTTAAATCCAGATCCAAAGATAGACTGCCAAGCGTGTAAAATTGCAGAAAACATCCCACGCGTAGAGATGACAGATACAACACAATTTATTGATATTTCGTATTAAAGCAAGTACACAGTTTGCTACTCATCTTTTCGAATGGGAAGTGGCAATCGCCACTTCCCATCACGAAACGATAAGTGGCAAATTCCGTACGTGTCCGCATGACTACTTTGAAAAAGGGTTTTAACTCGGAATATTAATAAATTGTGTTGTAACTGTCTTCTCTAAGCGTGTTCCTTTCTTCGTTGGGAAGTTCTCTGCACGAAGTTATTACATTTGGGACAAAGATCTGTTGCACTCTCCCTGGTGATGAAACCTGGGATGTTTCAACTTGTCACTCACTGATATCCGGAGTCTAATGATCAAAGAGTTGACTTCTCCCAGCTTTATGTGACTTCATTCCACAAGCATTTTGCTCGATTTCCAGAACAATGGTTAACACTTGGTTGTCGGTAACGGTTAAATTCGTCACGAGTCCCCTTGTCGGTAGTTGTTTTTGTCGCGATGATTCCTGCAGGAATCATCGCGACAAAACCACTACCGATAGTCAAAGAGTTAACACAGCATTGTGTTGCAAATGCCGAACTTTTCATGGCACAAAATTCTTGCGCCTTAGCTCTTTAATCAGTTTTACATTTTTCTATGCATTTTGCACGTTTGACAGCAACATTTTGGTCTGGATTTCGGCAGTCTTTCATTGGTGTCTTGAATGTCGACTACAATTTTAAATAATAAATATATATATTCGAAAAACTGCACCAGCTATTTTTGAAGCTCTTCGTTTAACTCAACTTAATATTCCATTCAAAAACATCTAATTGTAAGATTTTGGTGGGCGTAACTGCAATGTCTCATTTTCATTTTAAATTCATTAAAACAGTGATACAGTATATTATTTACTCTTTCCACCGCATTTTTATTTTTGTTTCTTTTGTGTCACATATTTAGATGTCTGCGTTGAAATTTGTATTGACTGAAAACTGTTAGCGTTAAAAAAAAAATCGCTTATCGAAAAAGGAAACAAACAAACGAACGAAAATGGAAAAAATAAGCAAAGCGGCCAAACACATGAATGCTTGTTCAAGCAGACAATGAAGTAACAAATGCTAGAAATGCCCAAGAACAACGAAGGAACAGATACGTGTCCACACACGAAGAATCGTACGGCGGAAAATGCAGGAAAATAAGGACAACAATGAAAGATACCCCTTGCACGCGGTTTCTTGTGCGCACGGACAAACAAATGAACAGATACGCAAACAAACAGTCGCTCCAAGCGAATTGCACGAACATAAAAACAAAAGTGAAAGAGGCCCCTTCACGCGATTCCTTGCATGTCTTACGCTTTGAACCGTCGCCCAGAAACAGCGGGCTATCCTCCTCTACCCCTCCGTCCCCCCAGCCCCCACACCCGCCTCCCCCAGCCCCCACACCCGCCTCCCCCCCCCTACCCCCTCCCCCACCTCCCCCAACCCCAGCCCCAATCGGTCGTTTGCAACACTAAAACGTAAACAATCAAGCCTGAATCGGGACCTGTGACAACCTGTCTCGCGTGATTCGATAGTTCGGTGCGTTTAAAAGAATAGCTTCCGCGCATGATGAAATTGTTCGATGCCTCCTTTTTAGCACTTTTTCCCAAAGGGGAGGCAGAGGAGCAAATATTCCCAGAGATCGGCAAAGCAAATCTCCTTCCTCACTTCCTCAGACAGAACAAATCAAGCCCCCAAACTCTGCGCGCTGATCTCTCAAGAAATTCATTCTCTTTGACCTCTCCTCGACAGGTGTAAATAGGTGCGATTATCGACAGCAAGAGGCATAGATCCTCATGAGCCCCTGCGTCCCGCAGGGGCTCATGAGGATCTATGTCTCTTGCTGATGCAAACTGTTTGTTGATATTTTAAAAGCGATGTCAGCCTGCATTGAAATCATGCCTTCTTCAGGTCGCCCAGTGCCTTGCGACGTTCTGCGTCTGTCAGGATGTTTGTTTGAAAATACTCGACCCGCGGGGGAGGGGTGGGGGGGAGGGGTCCTGGAAGCAGCAAAAAGGCTGGGGGGCAGTTAGTCCCCGGGGTACAGGGGGAAGGGGCTAACGGAAGGGAGACCCCTGGGGCAGGGGAAGAAATACAAGAAAATGCGGTCAAGTAAATGGACTTAGTACTTCGTGTGTTTGTCTTAGCAACTTATCCACATCAACCATCCTCCTGTTATCCGAACACCTTTCAATACCCAAGCGCCCCCACCCCCAACCCCCAACCCCCACGCCCGCTCACCGCCCCCATTCTGCCCCGTGAACACAGGTGATAGAAGTCCATTTTTTTAGATTTTTTTTTAACCCATTCAGCCCTGACTCACTACAGCAGGAGATGGGTCGACCATGATAATTCAAGGGTAGTGCCGGATTAGCTTGGCGCCTGTCGGCGCCAAGCGAATCTGGCACTACTCTTGAATTATCATGGTCGATCCATCTCCTGCAACAGGTGCATAGTCGTTAGATGACGCCTCCAAAATTTGGGAAATACGTGCGTGGGGCTGAATGGGTTAGTTGTGTTTCAACGAAAATCTCGTTTTTCGCGCCAAAAATGACCTTACTGTATTTTTTCAAGCGTACAAAGCCAGGTTTAATACCTACTCCCAAACTTGTAAACGGCATCACGATAACCGAAATAGAAGAAACTCGCTTCCAAGTCAATGAACAATGAACAATGAACCTTTATTTTCCAACGGTAGAAGTTATTGGTAACAGGACCAGTTTTCAAACTTGCCGTTGCTACATCTACTACATAAATGACATAGACATGTAAACATACACATACCACACACTGACGCATGCATGCATTCGCTCACGCACGCACGCACCACGCACATACACATACCCACACACGCACTCAGGTACGCACGCATGCACATCACAACTCGCGCATGCACGCACACACACACACACACACACACACACTCATGTACATTGCAATTCAGTACACATGCACACACGCACGAACACTCTCTCTCTCTCTCACACACACACACACTAATACACACGCACGCACTCAGGCACATACGCACAAAAACAAACACACGCTCTCAGACACGCACTCCAGACATACCTACCCGCACACGCGTACGCACAAAAATATAAAATGAGTAAAAGTCCCTAACGTGAGCATCCTACGGGTAAGAGAGCAAGTTTTAAATGAAATTTTCGATTCTCATTTAACTTAAATGTCTACTCTATTACCAGATGAGGATACATCTTTTGGTGACGTTGGTCACGTGGTGTTTCACATCACGTGACGTGTCTGCCAAGCCAGTCGGCGTGGACGACACTTTACTGGACATTGTCAGCAAGGCTCTCGATGGCGGCTCCAACAAAGGTATGCGATTTCTATATCACCGTAGTGACATACATTTATATTCCGCAGGATTTAATTTTTTATCGCAACTACTAATACATCGAGTTCCATTTAAAAATAAGCATCAGACCAGTCACAGCTGCAAAGGCGTCCTTAAAGTTCTATGAGCTTATTATCACACTATAATAAGCTCACACAACCTTTATGACGTTTTTGATTCAGTGTCATAAGATATTTTTTGCTGCATGCAGCTTGTAATTGTGTCCAAATTTCTTCGTTTGTTTGGTTTTTGGTTGGGTTTATATATTTCTCTTATTTATTTATTTTTTATTTTAATTTCTTTTGTTCTATAGTTGTTGGATTTTTTCTTCTTCTTCTTCTTCTTTGAACTGCTTGAATGCCATAGGCCTAGCGATATATATCACGCATATTCCTATTAAGCAAAAGATACTCGGGCCCATTGCGGCTGACATCGACCCGGGGATATTTCGCTTACAGGGACAAGCCTGTTTCTTCCTCTTCTTCTTCTTTTTCTTTGCGTTGTCTCTCGCCTCTTGCTTTGTGCTTGTGCTATACTTTTTCTAAATTCGCCGTGCTTCGTGCTTTCTGTTTGACCAGACAAAGCTGACTCAATCTCTCTGGTGTTGGAACTTTTGGCGCAAATCGATCTGCCCTCTCTGTGTCAAGCTATTACGTCAGACTCCGCTGACATCACCCAGGTTGATGACATCATAGCTCGTGCGGCCTCCTCTTTTGACGTCATGCCCTCAGACGTGAAGGACCGTTTGAAAGGAGACATCAAAGGTAAGTTTCGGAGTTGGTTTTTTTTTTTATGCGTTAGGGTTCTCGTGTACTTACACCTCAATGTTTCAGTTTTCAAGTACACGATTAACCCCTTTAGCCCCAAGGTCCAAATTGTGGAGGCGTTGCCTAACGACTATGTACCAGTTGCAGGAGATGGTTTGACCATAATAATTCAAGGGTAGTGCCAGATTAGCTTGGCGCCTGAAGGCGCCAAGCTAATCTGGCACTACCCTTGAATTATCATGGTCAACCATCTCGTGATGTAGGGATCCGGGGCTAAAAGGGTTAAGTCGCTTATAACATGCTCGGATACAGCGATAATTTTTCAGAGGCCCCCACAACACTCCTAACCCATTCAGTCCTGAGGCACTACAGCAAGAGATGGGTGGACCATGATAATTCAAGGGTAGTGCCAGATAAGCTGATAAGCCAGATAAGCTGATAAGCCAGATAGTGCCAATAATTCAATGCTGACACCTGTCGGCGCCAAGCTAATCTGGCACTGCCCTTGAATTATCATGGTCGATCCATCTCCTGCAACTGGTGCATAGTCGTTAGATGACGCCTCTAAAATTTGGGAAATACGGCAGTCGGGATGAATGAGTTAAAGAAAGTAAACTTCAGAAAGTCCAAACCAAGAGAGAAACGCGCTTAGAAAATAAAATGCAAAAAGAACTCTTTTCTAATTGTGTTTCTTTGTTTTGTAATTGTCTTTTCTAAGCGTGTTTCGTTCTTCGTTGGGATTTTACTTGCATTTTACAGGCTCGGCAGTCAGCGTTTTGGTCTGGATTACACATCTTAGGCCATAATTTTGGGTAGCAATGAGTGTGTTATAATACTTTTCTAAAAACTGCTTTCGACAAATTTATTTCCCCCTCTTTTTCGCAGATAATCTGCCCCGTTGAGGCAAGATATAGTACCTCCATTTCAGTGAGATGCGAGATTTTCTATCTATTAAAATACAAATCTCGCTTTCACAAATTGCACTTTACTATATTTTTCCTTCATCACAAGTACAAGGCAAGTTTGACCTTGTCATAACGGATAAGAGATTTGACCTTTTCATCGCGGAGCATGCTCCTGCACGCGCCGACCTGACAAGGTCAAACTTCTTCTCTTTGTTGGGTATGATGTTTGATGTGGTATAATGCGTATGTGATCGTTGTTTTTCCCAGACATGAAGCAAAGGACAGAAAACAAAACGGTGTCATCCGAAGTGTTCAGGAGCAATGAAGTCACTGACGACAAACAAAACACAGCCCAGATGATCCAAGCCGATGCTTCCAGTCAAGAGAACCAGGTCAGCCAAGTTCATGCTGTCAGCCAGGAAAGCAGCGTCTTCCAAAGAGGTCCACCCAGCAGCAACTTCGAAGATAGTCAGCCCAGTAACGAGTTCAAGGAGAGTCAGCCAAACATCGTTTCGCAAGAAAATCCAGCAGACGACATGGTGCGAGACAGCCAGCCAAGCCAAATGTTCCCCGAAGACATTCAGAACATGGTGGACAGCTACAACTACCTGACCGACATGGACTCCCTACCGCCAGGCTACAGTGAGGACGCGCTGTACAACGACCTCCTGTACCCACGGGACCAGATCTACGACTACTACGACATTGACGATAACCTGATGTACGGAGTTGTGGCCGCTGCTGCTGCTGCTGCTGCCGGACCCAAGGGCGATAACAAGAACCTCTGGTTTGATCCTAAGGGAGACAACAAAGATCTATGGCTGGACGTTAAGGGAGACGACAAAAACTTCTGGCTGGACTCCAAGGACAAGGACGCAGCAGCTTTGTTTTTTCCCGAGGGCTTGCTGGCTTTCAGCTCCATGGCGTCTGGGAGAGGCGCGGGACAGGACGAGGTCGTCATCAGCGGCAGTGAGTCTCTCAAGCCCGATCTGGCTTTGTTCGCTGAGAACCTCAAGCTGGAATATGAGGACATCATCAACAACAACAACAACAACGAAAACATCACCACCATCAGCGCCGCCAACAACAGCAATGAAAACAAAACCGAAGTATCCAACACTAATGTCAAGGATGCGGTTACCACAGCAAGAATGGAGGCGACTACGTTTACGTCCGATAATACAGATACGGCCACCAACAGCGAAGAAACCACCACCCAGGCCGTAGATGATTTCTTTACCACACTGGCCAACATACTCTTTTCTTCAACCGACGATTACACAGATTATGAAGAGCAGAATAACAGCGTCGATGAAACCGTCTCATCTGTAGATACTACAACTCAGGAATCTCTGCAAACAACATATGGTAGCCCAGCCACAACCAATTCCTCAGATACTTCAAGCAACGGCACATCAAGCAATTCAAGTTTCGTGTCCTCATCGATGTCAACAGAATCAGTAGCGACAACAACAGAATCTGCTTCCACGGTTACATATGGTTTAAATAAAAGCACCCAGGACAAGAAAGACACGGAAGACAAGAAACAGGACAAGAAGATCCCTCATCCTTACCTGATCGAGACAGAAGACGGTCAAGTGAAGAGTATCGCGGACCCAAGCAAGAAAAAACCCCAGGCTGAAGTCTTTTCTAATCTCAAGATTGACCTTGTCAACAATGCTGACGCCATTGAAAACAAAACGTCTGCTGTTTCGTTTTCAACGACATCTGCCAACTCCGCAACAATCAGCAATACAACTAGCGATGAACCAACATCAGAACCTACATCATTTGAAATTTCATCAGCGGCAGCAACAACAACAACGGCAACGACCGAGTCATCAACAACAACGTCATCAGCAACGAACACAAGCAACAGTACCACGATGGTCGATGTGTCAACATATGCGACTACGCCCGAAAATGAAACATCAGCAACTACGTCAGTTTCATCAACAACCGACGTCTCCAGTAATACCTCAACAACACTGTCTGCCAATGGATCAACAACCGTTTCTGCTAATGAGTCAACAACACTTTCTATAAATGAATCAACAACCGTGTCTGCTAATGAGCCAACAACACTTTCTATAAATGAATCAACAACCGTGTCTGCTAATGAGCCAACAACACTTTCTATAAATGAATCAACAACCGTGTCTGCTAATGAGTCAACAACGCTTTCTATAAATGAATCAACAACACTTTCTATAAATGAATCAACAACGCTTTCTATAAATGAATCAACAACACTTTCTATAAATGAATCAACAAAACATTCTATAAATGAATCAGCAACACTTTCTTCAAATGCATCACTAACTGTTTCCACTAATGCATCAACCACAGCAGTTTTCGAAACAACGACGCAAGGTGGAGAAGAATATTTGACCAGAGTGGATGATGGCAAAACAAACACACGTTCTGAATTATCTGACAACACTACTGCCACTTCTACTGTCGCCACTACAGGTGCTTCATCTAACACCACATCCGTTGAGCCCAGTACTGCAGCCCCGCTAGACGCCATGACTAACGCAACGCTGATGACCAGCAGCATCCAGATGTCAAACACAAGCGAAGAGCCGCTGACGTCAGACGAAACCATCAGCACTAATGTCACTGCAAGTACTAACACAACAGATGCAGCTTCACCAGTCTCTGTGTCTGCAGTAACATCGCCTCAGTCGACAACCGCAGCTGAAAACGCAACAACCCTTCAAACGACTACGTCGGCACTACCGACAGCGAATACAGCAGAAGATAACGAATTTCCCGCCAAGAGAGTGTGGACCGTGGACTCTCCAAACTATATCCAACCAGAGGAACAGCAACAGAAATCAGACGTGAAGGCTGAACAGTCCAGATATTCTGAGGAAGAGAAGTCTGAGAAGGCAAAACAGAAAGCTCAGTTCTATAAAGAAAAGGCATCCAGCGTTTCCCGAGCGGCGTCCAAGGCCAGACGTCAACCCTCGGAGCCATTCAGCAGGAGCGCGTTCTCCCAGTGGAAGGGGCTGGAGGTGCAGGACAAGTGGTCCATGGTGGGCAGAAAGCAGGACGAGGCAGCATGGGCACAAGCAGCATCCAAGTTGGGCGCTGACGGTCGCGGTTTTTATCGCGAGAACCATCCCAGATACCGCGTGCACGGCCACAAGATAGACTTCAGTGAGGAACACGTACCGCAGAACTGGAAGGAATACTTAAACACCAAGCACATCGGAGCCAGCGCGGATACCAAGCACGCAGTAACCAGCTCACACACAGAACACACCGGAACTATCGAGGACAACAAGCACCCCGGAGCTCTCGAGGACACCCGTCAATCTGGAACCAGCGCAGACATCAAGAACGCCGGAGCCATCGTGAACAACAACAAAGAGTTTTCTACCTATGCTATTGAGTCCGCTTCCACGTACAGCAGTCAGCACATCCCCAAGCAACACGCGGGCGGTCAGGACGTGAGTGGCGCTCACCCTGCCATGAATTACGACTCCGTGTCCCATCAGTGGTCCCCCTTGGGCCCCCGATTCGTCGTGCCTAACCTGGGCACTCTCTGGGGAATCAACCCCAACCCGGCGTGGCAAAAGACCAACAACCTCCCAAAACCCAACGACCAGTCAGACTCAGCACCCGTCGGTTACTCCTTTCCCTTCGGCATGAAGTTGGGCCCCAAGGGACATCAGCAGGGAGAGAATGACGTCAGCACATTAGTGACGGACGAGAGGCCCAAGGTCAGCGAGGAGGACCTCAGCAACCTTGGCGTGCAGCAGAAGACCATTATGTCCGAGGCAGCTTCTGCGTCCAAAGTACCGAGATATAACGGTAAGGCCGCGCTCAGATTCCTTTACAGTCAGACTAAAATATGTGCTGGTTTGCTGGTTTGGACCGATTAGTCCAAGGGTAGTGCCAGATTAGCTTGGCGCCTAAAGGCGCCAAGCTAATCTGGCACTACCCTTGGACTAATCGGCACTACCCTTGGACTACCCTTCAATTGTCACAGTCAAGCCTCCTCCATCGTACAGTCTGCATGAACGCCTCGAAACAGTTTTTGCAAAAGTGATGATTTGGTTCGAGTACCGTAAGCGTAAACTTCTCAGGCTGTCAGTGTACACGAATGAAACCTCTGTAAATTAATAATCGCAGATGGACGCCAGTTAACCAATTCGCTCGAAGAACATTTATGCATATGGACTGACAGCAAGAGAGCAGACCCATATAAGTCCCTGCCACAGCGTGGCTTATAAAGGTCTACGGCTTTTGATGTTGGATGGTCGCCATGTTAAATTTTAACCAGTGCATTCCAACGTAAACGTAACGAAACGAATCACAAACTAAAGGTGAGATACAAGTGGTCTGTACAATACATATGCCAATGGAAAAAGGGAGATTACTCGGCACTGGTCAAATAAAACCAACAGTTATATCCCTTGAAGGTGTCAAGGGATCCAACTGTTAGCAGTGAGAGCTTCCCCTTTGTATGTTTACAACGAAACGAAGTAAAATAAAATTTATAAAATAGCATTGTGCACAATTTTTAAATTAAAATGTTAAACCTGAGTTGTTATATTCAATTTTATGTTTTCCAGGGTACACCTGTCCCGGTTTGTTCGGGTATTTTGGTGACGTCATGGACTGTCGAAGCTTCTTCATCTGTAGCTGGGGTGTTCCTTACCGATTCTACTGTCCCTCTGGGCTGATGTGGAACCCTGCAGAAAACGTCTGTGATTGGTCAAGAAACGTCAGGTGCAGCCACAATTAAATTTTCAACTAACAAGATTTCATGAAATATTTATGACGAGACATTTGCAGCCAACGAAATCTCACGATATGTCTATATTGTGAAATTTGTGGTGAATAGCCATTTTCTCATTGACAATGAACGAAAAGACGTTTGGTCGAGTCAGTGACAAAAAGCTGCAATTTGCTGAAAAAAAGGCGAGCATCCTTAATGACTGTGTTGCGTCCATCAAAACCAGCACTGACAAACACAGTGGAGATCTTTTACTGGTGTGAGTGAAACAGCACTGGTTACCTCCCTCGATCCGCTTCGCATGACAATGTGGAGCGAATCGAGGGAGGTAACCATTGTGATACTCCTGATCATCGGATCGCATGAGGCAACCAGTGTGGAGTGATATATGTATAGATGTAATGATACCGTGCCTTAATTCTAACTGACATTCGGACGCATACTGTGTCGTTTAAAAACGACAGATGTGTCCCACTTCGCGGACAATTCACACAATGTTCAAGTTCAGTGTTCGCTGCTATAAGCGGCATTCAACTCGCTAGTTCCTGAACACGTACCAATATGGGGATGGAAGCTGGTACGCTGGATGCTGGTAAGTCAGAAGTAGGTAAAAAAAACTGCGCGTCTTTTGACGTAAGCAGTGGCCCTGATTGAAATCCCGGACAAACGTGCGATATCGCATGTTTGTCCGTGCTTTAAATCCACTGTGCATAGCTGACCTACTTCTGATTTCCGAACAACATCCGGTTACGCCCTGAAAAGATTTTCAGAGGACCTGCTGTCCCTGTTCATCCGAGATTCATTGTGATCAGGTTGGGGTGTCACTGACAACTTGGGGATGTCTCTTGTGAGGGTGGGAATGTGACTGGTGAAATGGGAGCAGTGCCACTGATGAGCTGACGGTACTTTTGGTGAGGTGCACGTCAGTGCTGCAAGCACTGGCATCCACTAAACCTCTGCTTCTGCGTGGCCTCTTTGGGAGGGGATGAGAGTCGAACACGATAGTTCAGAGCACATACCATGAACGGCATGCCGGTTTGCAGAATTCGCCACGTCGTGCGCTGTTACATACACTAATCACAGTGAGCTGAACAAGAGATCAGACCTAACGGGCAGTACCTTTGAAGTATCATGAAGAGAGCCACTGTGCTACTCAGCCACTTCTTTTGAGCTATCCGGCATGTTCCACGCTCGGTGATATGTACTTAGCGCAAGACCGTGATTCTGCAAAGAGTGCCACTTGACTGGGAACGTTGCTGGAAGACCAATGTGCGAAAGTTCCTCAGGCCGACGCCAGCCTGAAGTGTCCCGCGCACAAAAGTGGCGTCGGCCTGAGGTCCTTTTGCCCTCTGTGAAACGCACGTTAACAGTCTGAGCGAAACTGTTTGGAATATAAAAACTGGACATTTCGAAACTTGTTTGACTGATGCCCTTGATTGCCCTGTCGCAACTATTGATTGTACAGCCGCTTGCTTGTTCATACCGAAGTACCGAAATACTGACGTGGACACGCCCAGTGTGCGACAGGTCCAAGGGCGGAAGTCTGCCCGAGGGCCATTTGCTCACTCGGGTTGGTTTTGTACAGTTACTAGTACCTGGGAGCGAGAATAGTTCTGATTACAATTTCCTATTTTCGACTGAGTCAGTATTCAGTATACAGTTGCCATTTTTCGCTTCACTTTCGCTCGTACTTCATCTTCATTTCTGTACATAAGCCCATCATTTCATCGTATCAGAAAATCGGTACTTACGTTTTCTTTGATGCCACAGTTAGCGCACGGCCTAGGACCTCGCTCTGAGTGGGATGACCTATGTATTTATATGCCCATGAGCAAGTGATTCATATTTGATAAGCTGCTCAGCAGAATTTCTCTGCAGCAAAATCGTCAAAGCAGGTGGATATAAGATTAGAACAATAGGCATTCGTCAAAAAGTAGAGACACACTACGTTGAAGTGCGTTATCGATGACAACTAACTAGTACCTGCCGAGTGCCTATCGTTCTAACCTAGGTCAACAAATTATCGTGTTGATATTTGTTTATTGTTGTTTCTGGCGCTGCTTGTTGTTGTTGTTTCTTTAATTGTACTTGCTATTGTGGACTTCATGTATGTACCAATGATTTTGTATTTTTCTACCTGGAAGAGAATGCGTGTTGATTGTACATAACTGAATTTGCATTTTTTGGTAAGTTTAATAAAATTTGTTATTGAAACAATACCAGTGTTGCGGCTTTAATTGTATGTGTTCTGCGTTAGTTTACAAAACAATGACCAAATAGGAAAGAATCACGCTTCGAAGTAACGAGGATTAAACAGTTTAATGTTTTGTTCCGAAGCGTGTTATCCAAGCCAACAAAAGCCATCGAAAACAAAACCCACTGGAAATAAACACTACCAGGACTGGCTTCTCCGTGCTGTTCCGAATCGTGTTTCTCTCATAGTTGCTCGTCACATTTTCCAGGCCAGAAATTCATTAAAGGCCCACCATGTGCCACCGCCGTAACTGTTTAAAGATACACTTCTCAGTTCTGTAACAGATGGTTTCGAAATGCTACATACAGGTCTAGTTATGGTCCATTAGACACAGGACAATCCAGTTCAGCACATGCCTTTTAGTATCAAGTAACAAGGACTCCACTCTGTTCTATAAATACATCGCTATCAGTACGAGAAACAGCTTTAAAAAGATTGACACGCTATCGGATGCGCAGAATAAATAAGTGCGATTACGCGTGTGATTTTCTGCATTTCCAGACTACCATAGAAGCTCATTAGGTGTGTCGACAAGCGTGAATAAACACAGATAGTGCTGAAATTGTCTTCCGTTTTACGCGTAATGGTACTTTAATTGGCAGATGTGTTCAGTCCTCGCTATCACAGTGTGTCAGCCCCAGTATTACGCGATGCAGTGTAAACCGGGGTATGGGATATATGATGCATCGCGGCACGGCCGGTCTGTGGCTATAACGACGATGAGTGGCCAGCAAAAGGTCCTCGAGCCGACGTCATCCTTAGCTGGCCCGCGCACGGCTGTGTGTGTGTCTATGCACGGCTGTGCGCGAGCCAGCTAAGGATGACTTCGGCTCGAGGACCCTTTGCTCACCAAATGCTGTTTTCTTCAAAAGTATATGCATTTTCAGTACTGCCACATATAATTCCCGCGAATAACGTCGGTGGTGTGACTTATGGCTCCAGGGTACTGCAATACATTGAGGTTGACATGCATTCAACTGCAGCTGTCAAGCACACGGAAACACACACTTACACACACATACGCACACACGCAAAGGCACACGTGCACACACACACACACACACACACACATACACACACTGCACACACACACACACACACACACACGCACACACACACACATACACACACACACACACACACACACACACACACACACACACACACACACACACACACACTATGGGTGTCAGTGCTTTACATGTGTATTTTTCCATAAGCCAAACCTGACTACCATGCACCCCCCCCCCCCCCCCCGCCCCCCCAGTACTCTATAAGATGGGCTTCAAAGTGTACCTTAGTATGTCATGCAATGTTTGAGCTATGTTTCCCTAAAATCCTTAAGAACGCACCAGAGATATAGCCGATTGCGCAAAGGTACCCCCATTCTCACTCTTTGCGGATGCTAAAATGAGCTTCAAAAACATCTTCCTCTAAATAAATCAGAATTCATCCCAGAAGCCTAAATCAGACCAATATTATGTTAAGGCACGCCTTCTGATTCCTCTGCAAACAAAAAACAAACAAAACAAAAAAACAGAAATAAAAAAATATTGAATCTCTGGCACGCAGTGAAGGTATTTGTGCACCCAGAAAACATCATTAAAACAGGATGTCACAATTATAATAAACTTGACTAGGTGATGCTGTGATCCCTGTGAGTGCCAAAGTGGTTGATATTGTATCCCTACCCCCAAGTTGTAAAAATCCACGAAATTAATTATAAAAAATTACTAAAGTCATTCCCTTTCATTTTTACCTCTTTTTACATATCACGTTTTAAGAATGTGAGCATACACTGCAAGAAAATGAGGAAAGTCCCCATCTTTTTGTACTATAAGTTCGTGGGGAGTGATAGCTTTTTTCCCTTTTAATATTGCCGAATTAGGAAACGTACGTTGTTTCCGACGCCCCCAGAAAGTTTTGTATACATCTGGTAGGTCTTTTTCAGATTTTAATGATTAGGATAGAGTACCACAGTTACTCCTAACCTGGTTTAATGATGCTGTGATGCATTTAGGGGCCACAGTGGCTGAATTTGCTGCCCTATCCCCATTTTACCATTACGCAAAGGAACGCAAAATGATCATGAATAATTGTTTACGTCAAAATCCTCTATTTAGATATTCTTTACCATTTTCCTAACAAAATATGTGTATTGTGCATGACAAATGTGGGGGGAAAAATTCGCCAATTTCAATGTCACCAATCAATTTAATTGTAGCTCTTTTTAATTAAGAAAAACAAAGTTGGGGGGGGGGGACCTGTAAATAGGGCTGCTGCTAAAGCTTCTACCGTCTTGAGTGGGAAGCACGATGTACCGATGGCTGAAAGACTTCCTCTTCAACAGAATTGCACGATTGAAGTCGACGGCACACTCAGCAGTCTTGTCACACTCATGGAAGATGTGTCTCAGGGAGGTATCGTGTCTCCGTTCCTTTTAATGTCCATTTTTTTTTAAAAAAAGCAAAAATGATAGACAGCATGAGTGAAACTGGTTGGTCTTTTAGCAGCTATTTTACCTAGCGTAATGTTCTAGTGAAGCGTAAGTATGCATATGCGTAATAAAGTTTCATGATTCCTAACAGCCAAAACAATGTTATGAAAATACTTAGTTTCCACATATCTGCTTGCAGGTCCTTCAGTTGGTGGCTTAGACGTGGGCGTTTCTGACGGTTCGTGGTCTGCTTCTGTCGCGTTCGTTGCTCCTGTAGTCTTCAGTGCTGTCGGTGTTTAGCAAGTCCTTATCATCTTGTGTGCTGTTCTGCGCTCTAGTGGCTCCAGTGTCCTCCGTTTCCTAAATTGGGGTGCTCCAAATGGCTCTAAGAATGTCACTGCATCTTGTCAAGCCTGGCTTTGTTGCTTCTGGAGGCAGTGTTTCATGTTATCGAAGTATCTTGGTACCGCACTACTGGTCTGACCGAGCTGGTGTTTACGTGTGCCAGGATGCTAGAATCTGCGCCAATGTGGTCTCCACCAGTTCATTCATCACAGACATTTTTTTTTCCACAGCTCTACCTTCCATGGCTTCGATGTGAAGCCACCACATGAATCCAGTACTTTTTTTTTGGAGTAAAGTTGGCCTGTCTGTCTTTGGTACTGGAAGGTCTCCAGTTTTCAAAGTGACCTCTTCCATCTGATTGAAAGAGGACGGTGACAGTGTTGGTCTAGCTCAGTTTGAGTGGCCATCTTTCAGTCCAGCTGCCGACCCTGTTGGCAGCATCTTGGATTCTTACTTACTTACTTACTTACGCCTGTCACCCCTCCCAGGGTATAGGCCGTCGACGAGAGACCTCCAGCGACTCCTGTCCTGTGCTTCTCCTTCGATTTTACTCCAGGTGGTTCCCAGTCTCTTGATGTCTGCTTGGAGGTCTCGACGCCAGGTGTTTCTCGGCCTGCCTCTTTTCCTCTTTCCCTGGGGGTTCCATAACAATGCCTGCCTAGTGATACTGGAAACTGGCTTTCTCAGACTGTAACCAATCCATCCCCATCTTCTTCGCCCAGTTTCATTCTCTAATGTTATCTGCTCTGTTCTCTCCCAGAGTCTGACGTTGCTGATCTTCTCTGGCCAGTGGATTTTCAAGATTCTTCTAAGGCAATTGTTTATGAAGATCTGTACTCTGTTGACTGTGGCTTTTGTCAACCTCCAAGTCTCTGCTCCATATAGGAGAACTGCTTTTACGTTTGATTTGAAAATCCGGACTTTGGTGTGTTGTGATAGCTCTCTGGAACTCCACACTTTTTTCAACTGAAGAAAGGCTGCTCTTGCTTTACCGATTCGTGCTCTAACATCTGCATCAGTGCCGCCTTTTTTTGTCGATGATGCTCCCGAGATAGGTGAAGGATTCTACCTCCTCCAACTGGGTGCCAGCAAGCAAGACTGGTTCTTCCCTGGTTGCGTTTAGCCTCATTGTCTTTGTTTTCTGTTTGTGGATGGTGAGGCCCACTTGGGACGAGATGTCAGCAAGCCTCGTGGTCTTGTCCTGCATTTTTGATGAGTGTGGAACAGTAACGCCAAGTCGGTAAAAAATCGAGGTCGTCAAGCTGTGTCCACAGTGTCCACTGTATTCGACTTCTTCTCTGCTCGGTGGTCCTCTTCATGACCCAGTCTACGGCCAGTAGGAAGAGGAACGGAGACAGCAGACACCGCTGTCTGACGCCGGTTCTGACCTGGAGCTCCCTGGTGAACTGCCCTTCGAGGATCACGCGACATGTCATGTCACCGTAGCTGCTCTTGATCAGGCAGACGAGCTTTGTGGGTACACCGTAGTGTCGTAGGAGTTTCCACAAAGTCTCTCGGTCCACGCTGTCAAATGCTTTCTCGTAGTCCACGAAGTTGACGTACAGCGGGGAGCTCCACTCCAGAGACTGTTCCACGATGATGCGGAGAGTGGCGATCTGGTCTGTACATGAACGTTTTTTTCTGAATCCTGCTTGCTGGTCTCTCAGCTGGGGGTCGACGGAGCTCTTCATTCTCTCCAGGATGATCCTGTTGAAGACCTTTAGTGGTACTGACAGCAAGGTGATTCCTCTGTAGTTGGAACACTTGCTGAGGTTGCCTTTCTTGGGAAGCTTGGTTAGGTACCCCTCCCTCCAGTCAGCCGGCATCACCTCCTCTTCCCAGATCTTTTCCACCAGTGGATACAGCAGCTCTACTGTTGTCTCTAGGTCTGCTTTCAGAGCCTCCGCTGGGATGCCATATGGCCCTGCTGCTTTGCCGTTCTTCAAAAATGCCACTGCTCTTCTGATCTCTTCCCGGCTGGGTCTGTCACAGCTGATGGGTAGGTCAGTCTCTGCTGGCTGGATGTCTGGGGGGTTGGGTGGGCTGGGTCTGTTCAGTAACTCTTCAAAATACTCGGCCCATCTGTCGAGTTGGTCTGCTCTGTCTGCAATAGGCTTGCCTTTTTTGTCTTTTACTGGTCTTTCTGTATGGCCATTGTCACGACACGGGTTTTTTCCGCCTAATTTTGTAGGGGAGTAAGTTTAGATGGGTGACAGGGTTTAGTTAGTCACCTGGTAGCGATAGCATAGGTGTCTAGTATTTGGCCTGTACACGAGTATTTCCTGCCGTGCGACAGTTTGGATGTTGGCGTACCACACGTGATCGTTCAGTCTACACGCGATCGGGTGGTTGTTTCACGTGTTTTCACATCACATGATGTAGTGAGCGGTTTTTTTTTTTTTGCCAACCTAACGGTATCCAAATTGTAGACAGTCGCATTTCCACCAGCGAACGAGTTGGTCGCCTTTGCCAACAGTCTCCTAGGGTGGTTTTTCAGGCGTGGTTCGCCATTTGCTGGAGGCCACAAGCAGCTGTGTCGGTCCTGTGTATCGGCCCTGCGATACGGTTTCTGGTCGTTCCGTAGCCGTTGTCAAGGGAAGGAGAGGGAGAGAAGAGAGAGCTGCGACGACTTAACCCCTGGCTTGTCTTGTCCTTGTTTGTCTTCGTCCTAGCCGGGGCGTCTTCACGGATGACAGTGAGTACGCTCAACAATTCGTTAGTGGCCATTTATTCGGGGGGGGGGGGGGGGGTATCTGTGTTTGCTTGTTCTGTATTATTATTTTGGTTAGTGTATTGGGGGGCAAGTGTAAGAATAGAATGTAGAAGGGAATGCCGTTTGTTGTATGTTGTAAAATTGAGAGTATCTAGCGGCGGATTAGTTACTGGGGTTTATCGCCAAGCAGGCGACTGAGGTCGTCTCAGTATTTAGCGTCGGAAGGTGTATTCGGAAGTGAGTCACGTGGTGACGTGTAAATATGTATTTTGTTGAGGTTGAATTTATCGTTGTGGGAGAGAGGTGAAGGTAGTATGTTGAGGTTGAATTTATTGTTGCGGGAGAGTGGTGAAGGGAGTATAAAAGACAGAAATTGAAGGTGCGTGAAGGGTCGTGTGATTATTTTGTTTCTTTTGTTAGTTACTTATGTGTGTATTTTTGCACCTATGTTTTAGTGCATCCGAATTCTGGTTCCTAATCTAACCAAACGGTGGTACGGAGAGGAGGCTGACTGTGTCACTCCACCTTGTGGGGCTACGACGCCGAACCTGGCTGCTGTTACGAGTGTCGCGGCACGCCGCGTGTTAGTCAGGTCGGGTCGTCTCACTTATTTTCTAACCTGTTTAAGGAAAGTCTTGTATATTTATAATATAGTAAAAAAAACGTTAAGATTTATTGTATTCTCCTCGTAGTGACAGTCTTGTGAGAGGAGCTTTGTCACAGCGACGAAAAGTTTTGGAGATATTGTGTTATTTAAAGGCAGCCTGTGTTACGGAAGACCTTATCGCGGAAGTAAGAGCGTCGAGTTGAGCTGCGCTTAACGGTTGTGCTTCCGGCGAGAAGGTCCCGTGACGTGAAATATATTGTTTATTCAACTTTCAGTTATATTAAGTTAAGGACATTTGCTCCATTTGCATATGTGATATTGTTTATTCTGAAACGTTGCTAGTTAAAGGAGCCTTGTGTATTCTGAGACGTGCTAGTTAAAAGAGCCTTGTGCTGTGAATGTCTAGTTTGCTAGAGCATTAGTTTAATTCGGGCAGTGGGCAGATGTTCACATCTGCACGGGACATAGACGACCCCGCCCTCCACGAGTCGCCTGCTGCCTGGCCGCTTGGCTGCGGAAAGGCTAAGGGAGGAAACCCCTGACATCAAAGCCCCCGTGTCTCCGGGGAAGGCTTTTGAGCCAGAGACTAGGACAAGGACAGTCTGATATAAAAACAACGACCCGAGGACCTCGATGCCATCGTCCCAGCTTGCTAGGCCATGGCAGATGAACCAAGGGTTTAAAGGGTGGGGCCAGTACTGCGCACACTGCACTTCACCAAAATTCTCCACAGCGCAGGCTTTAGGAAACGTCCACGCACCATGACACTGACCATTCCAAGTCCTGTAGCGACGGGCGAGGGGCGAAACGGCAGGTGAAAGATGTCACTGGAAGCCGCAGTCTCAAACCTGCATGCAGGCGGTTCAGGATATTGGTCGCCTGATGTTGACCTGGGGATGACAACATCACTCGGCACACCCTGAACGACCAATCAGCCTTCTCTAGGGACAGCACTGCTTGCTCCACACGGAGAGGGGCCTAGAAAAGGTGGCCTAACCAAAGCTCGTCCCCTCGCAACCCCAGTTGGCTAGCCGCGGTCAACGGGCATCTTCTCCTGCGGTCAAAAAACAAGAAAGAATAACGGATCCACTCTCATGACGACCACGACCGGACTCAACGTAGCATGCTGGAACGTCCGAACCATGCTCGACAAAGCAGACAGCGGACGCCCTGAACGTCGCTCCGCCCTCATTGCCCATGAATTGCGGAGGTTAAACATGGACATCGCCGCGCTCAGCGAAGTACGCCTTCCGGACAAAGGCAGCCTCCAAGAACTTGGTGCTGGGTACACCCTCTACTGGTCAGGCAGGCCTGCATCAGAAAGACGGCTCTCAGGCGTGGGTTTCATGGTCAAGACATCCATTGCGACTAAGCTGGAAAACCTACCAACGGGCCACTCAGACCGCCTCATGTCCATGCGCCTCCCACTGAGACACCAGCAACACGTCACCCTTCTCAGTGTGTACTCCCCAACCCTCCTGGCAGAGCCTGCTGAAAAGGACAAGTTTTACACTGACCTGCGCAGCCTCCTACAGAGTACCCCTGCAGACGACAAAGTCATCATCCTTGGCGACTTCAACGCCAGAGTGGGCCAGGACTCTGAAGCCTGGAAAGGAGTCCTCGGCAAGCATGGCGTGGGGAACTGCAATGACAATGGCCGCCTACTGTTGGAGTTCTGTGCGGAGCAGCAACTGGTCATCACCAACACTACTTTTCAGCAAAAGGACAGTCGAAAGACCACCTGGATGCATCCTCGCTCCAAACACTGGCACCTTATCGACTATGTCCTAGTGCGTCAGAGGGACCGCAGTGACGTCCTCCTCACCAGAGTGATGCCCAGCGCAGAGTGCCACACTGACCACCGCCTTGTCCGCTGCAAACTCAGGCTCCACTTCAAGCCAAAACCCAAGAAATGGGCCCCCCCCAAGAAAAAGCTTGATGTTGCCAGCCTTCAGCGTGATGATGTGAAAGCTGCCTTTCAGACAGATTTAGTGCAGTGCAGGCTCAAAGACACAGCGGACCCAGTAGACTCCTCCCCTGAAACACTTTGGGAACAACTGAAAACTGCTATTGCAAAATCCTCTGCAGAAGTCTTGGGTTTCGCCAGAAAGAAGAACAAAGACTGGTTTGACGAAAA
The DNA here is from genome assembly GCA_036245525.1 of Semisulcospira habei. Taxonomy (NCBI): domain Eukaryota; kingdom Metazoa; phylum Mollusca; class Gastropoda; family Semisulcospiridae; genus Semisulcospira; species Semisulcospira habei. The sequence goes on along the minus strand of BTPG01000001.1, from coordinate 334,835,798 downwards.
CGATGTAGAGATCCAGGAACACCTAGCAAAAAAAAAGAGCCGCCCATCAGGCCCACCTAGCCCAGCCTTCCTGCCCTGTGAAGAAGTCTGCCTTCCGCCTCGTCTGCGGCAGTCTCCAGCACAAGCTCAGAGATCTCCAGAATGAGTGGTGGACCAGACTTGCACAGAGGACCCAGCTTTGCGCTGACAATGGTGACTACAGGGGCTTCTACGAAGCACTGAAAGCAGTGTATGGCCCCAGGCACCTGGTACAAAGTCCCCTGCGAAGCACGAATGGCCAGGCACTCCTCACAGATAATACCTCCATATTGAACCGCTGGTCGGAATACTTTCAGAGCCTCTTCAGCGCTGAGCGCACTGTTCAAGAAGCAGTCGTCCTACAAATCCCACACCTCCCAGTAAAGGTTGAATTGGACGAACCGCCCACCGCTGAAGAGACCCTCACAGCCATCCACCAGCTCAAGAGTGGCAAAGCAGCAGGCATTGATGGAATACCGCCAGAGATCTGGAAACATGGAGGCACAGCACTGCACAACAAGCTCCATGACCTCTTTCTCTGCTGCTGGGAGGAAGGAACACTATCAAAAGATCTCCGTGATGCAGTCGTTATCACCCTGTACAAGAACAAAGGCGAGAAGTCTGACTGTTCCAACTATCGGGGAATTACCCTGCTGTCCATTGCTGGGAAAATCCTTGCAAGGCTGCTCCTGAATCGGCTGGTACCTGCCATCGCTGAAGACCAACTCCCAGAGGGCCAGTGTGGCTTCAGAGCAAACAGGAGCACCACCGATATGGTCTTTGTGCTGAGACAGCTGCAGGAGAAGTGCCGCGAGCAGAACAAAGGGCTGTACGTAACATTTGTCGACCTAACAAAAGCGTTCGACACTGTGAGCAGGCAAGGCATGTGGCAGATCCTGGAGCGATTTGGCTGTCCCCCAAAGTTCCCCAACATGATTGTCCAGCTACACGAGGACCAGCAAGGCCAGGTCAGACTCAACAATGACCTCTCAGAACCATTCCCTATTCTCAACGGCGTAAAGCAGGGCTGCGTGCTGGCACCGACCCTCTTCACCGTCTTTTTTAGCATGATGTTGAAGCAGGCCACAGTGGACCTCGATGATGACGATGCAGTGTACATCAGGTATCGTCTCGATGGCAGCCTGTTCAACCTCAGACGGCTGCAGGCCCACACGAAAACCCTAGACCAACTGATTCGTGAGCTGTTTTTTGCTGATGATGATGCTCTCGTTGCACACACAGAGAGAGCCCTGCAGCGCATCACGTCTTGCTTCGCAGATGCTGCCCAGCTCTTTGGACTCGAGGTCAGTCTGAAAAAGACAGAGGTCCTCCATCAGCCGGCACCCAAGACAGTGTATCGCCCTCCTCACATCACCATTGGCGAGTCTGAACTAAAGTCAGTGCATCACTTTACTTACCTTGGCTGCATTATCACGTCGGACGCCAAGCTGGACAAGGAGCTTGACGACAGGCTGGCAAAAGCGAACAGCGCTTTCGGGCGACTTTTCAAGCGGGTGTGGCACAATCAACAGCTGAAAACAGGCACCAAGATCAGCGTGTACAGAGCTGTGGTCCTCACCACCCTGCTGTATGGTTCCGAGTCCTGGGCCCTCTACCGCAGCCAACTACGACTTCTCGAACGCTTCCACCAGCGCTGCCTGCGTACCATCCTGGGCATTCACTGGAGTGACTATGTCACCAACGTCGAGGTCCTTGAACAGGCTGAAACTGTGAGCATCGAGGCTTTGCTGCTGCGGACACAGCTCTGCTGGGCGGGGCATGTCTCCAGGATGGAGGATCATCGCCTACCAAAGATCACCCTGTTCGGCGAGCTTGCTACTGGACACCGTGACAGAGGGGCACCAAAGAAGAGATACAAAGACTGTCTCAAGAAGTCACTTAGTGCCTGCCAAATCGACCACCACCAGTGGTCTTCGCTTGCTGCGGACCGTGACACCTGGCGCTCCACCATTTACAAGGTAGCTGTCTCCTTTGATGACTCTCACAGAGCTAGCCTTAAGGACAAGCGGCTCAGGAGAAAAAACAGAGATGCTGCAGCTCAGAACCCTGGCCATATCTTCCCCTGCAGCCACTGCGGTCGAACCTGCCTGTCTCGGATTGGCCTCCGCAGCCACGAACAAGCCTGCAGACGTCGTGGGCAACCCCTATAAAATCTTCGTTCGCGAAGTCAAGCCAAGAAAAAAAAAAAAAAAAAGTTTAATTCGAGCTTGTTCGTGCTGCCGCTGAGGAGATGTAGTAGCTTTTGAACAATATTCATGTTCCTCGATCTTCGCTTGTTCTAGTAGGCATATTTGGTTCATAAAGTTGATATTGTGCTATTTGTCATACTATATTACTTAAGGAGCCACGTGCTGTGATGGACTCTTCGCGTAAGCAAAGGCGTTGGTCTACTGGCGTTAGCGCCTGACTCTTGTGCTTCCGTCGGGGTCCGGTGGCTTTTGGGTTTAAGCTTTTCAGTTTTGTTGTATTAAGGATAGTAGTTTTATTATATATTGTTCGTTTGTATTTATTTAGTATATTTATTTATCATATATTAGTTTTTTCAACCTTTTTTATTAGGGACATATAGTTTATTATATATCTTATTTTGTACTGTGTATAGTGGTTATTCGGTTTGGGGAGTTTGGACGTGTGTGAGTGTGAATGTGATGCGTGTGTGCGTGGTTAGGATTGAGTGTGAATAGTTGGTTGTTAGGTTTTTATGTAATAAATGTCGTCGTCATTGTTCCTCTGGTGTTTGTGTTAGGTTTGTGTTAGTGTGGGTTGGGTGTATCTCGAGTGTTAGCGCTCATAGCTCGCGCCCCGGAAGCGGGGTCGTGACAGCCATATTTGCCTGACAATCTTCTGGTAATGTCGTAGAGCTGTTTCATGTTGCCACTGCCTGCTGCCTTTTCTGCCTCTGCTGCCAGGCTGTCTGTGTAGGCCCTCTTGTCTGCCCTGATACTCATCTTCACCTCGCGGTTGGCTTCCGAGTGTTCCTCCTGTGCCCTTGCTTTGGCTGCTCTCGTGCGACTGTTGTTGACAATTGCTTTCTTCTGCTTCCTCACTTCTATCTTCTTCAAGGTCTGTGCCGACAGCCAGTCCTCGTGATGGTGTTTCCCGAACCCTACAGTGTCTTTGCTGGTTCAGTTCAACGCCTCTCTAACTGCCTTCCACTGCTGCTCTGTGGTGACCGCCTCCTCTTCGTTTACCTGTTCCTGTAATGCTTGAAACCGGTTGGACAGCACCAGTTTGAACTTTTCTCTCACTCCAGTCTCTCTCAGGAGGCCTACATTATAGCGCTGTCTTCTTATTGTCTCTGTGCGGCTTTTCTTTAACTTGAGCTTTATTCTTAAGGTAAGCAGATGGTGGTCTGAGGCGACATCTGCTCCCCTCCTCACTCGAACAACTAGAAGGGATCTTCTAAATTTCTTGCTAATGCAGATATGGGCTATTTGATTCTCTGTAGTATGGTCAGGTGAGACCCACGATGCTTTGTGTATTCTTCTGTGTGGGAAGATGCTGCCTCCAATGACAAGTCTGTTTAGAGCACAAAAGTCAACAACCTCTCCCCGTTCTCACTCATCTCCCCTAGTCCCTGTCTCCCCATCACCTCTTCATATCCGGTGTTGTCCTCCCCAGTTTTGGCATTAAAATCGCCCATGACGATGGTCATGTCCTCTCTCCGTACATTTGTCCACAGCACTCTGGAGTCGGTTGTAAAACTCTTGTTTTTCTTCCTCGTCACTGTCATTAGTGGGCGTAACACTGGATGACGTTCAGCTTGAGCTTTTCCTTGGTTCTAAAGGCTGCTGTGATAATTCTTGGTCCCAGAGGTTCCCAGCCCATCAGCGCTCTCTGTGCCACGGGTGACAGCATGAATGCTACACCTTCTGTATGGGGGGGGGGGCATTCTCCTCTTCATGACCTGAATACAGAATCATCTCCCCACTTAACAGCCTTTTTCTGCCCAGACTGCGTCTGTCACGTAACGGATGTGACATGTTTTTTTTTTTTTCCGAAGTCGTTTTTTTGTAATAAATCGAGGTCGCCGACCTCTGTAAATAGCCTTAGGTTAGAAAAGTTGATAAATGTACTGTAAGCGTAAAGCCCGTGCAGCTAGCTTAACGGTGAGCGATTACAGCGGTTGCACGCTTTCGTCAAGTAGCTTTAACCGAACAGTGTTCAGAAGTAAAGTTAAACTGCGAGGTAGCAGAAGGATAGTACGGTCAGTCAGTCGAGTTAGCTAGCTCAGTGAGGGTCTGGGTCAGGGTGCGGCCTTGTTTGGAGCCCTTGACAAGCTGTGTGAGGGTTGTGTTACCCTCCCTGCAATACCACTGCCAGTGTTCCTGGTTCTGGGTGTCCGAGAGACCAAGTGACGACGGCTGCTGCTCGACAGAAGACTCCTCCGGTTCGTGTTCGTCTTGTTTGTCTCGTACTGCCGGAGGACTCACAAGTGAAAGGTAAATATTCACGCTATTTACTCAGTGAGCTGCTGTACTCTCGGGTGTGTAAATGTGTACATAAGTTTGGAAGAGTGTGTTCATTTATTTCTTTAGTAATGCTTTAATCAAGTTTTTAACCATGTTTTTAGGTTAGGTTCTAATGCAGTGAGTTTCGGATTTATTTATTTATATTCGGTTGTCGCCGAGTGCGTATATTTAAAGGGCCAAGTGCGGGTTTTTTTTTTTTTGTTCTATTAATAAAATTAAAGTGGATATTTTTTCCAAATATATATATATATTTGTATTAGGTCCTAGATGTAATTTAATAAGATTGTTATGTGGAGTGGTTATTGGTGATTATTTCATATATTTGTATGTACGTGTGAATATTTTGATAATGTTTTTTTTTTTTTAGCAGTGGTGATTTTATTATACAAAAGCAGTTGTGTTAGATTAATGTTAGTATAATAAAAATAAAAAATAATGTAGACATGGTGAATATTGAATGTACATAGAAATCATTTTTATCATGATTTTATATTATTTTTTAATATGGCCAAGGCGGGTATTAGTGTACCAGCAGGAAGATAACCTTTACAGGGTGAGATGAGAGACAACTCACATGGTTTGTGAATAAATGCAGGAAATGCGTGCTATTCTAGAATTAACTGTGTATTGGCACTTTGACTGACAGTGCGCCTTTTTGCAGTGCACTTCTCAGATTTCTTCGACTTCTTCGACTTCTCGGATCTCTTCGAGTTCTTCGACTTCTTCGATTTCTTCATCTTCCATGATCATCAACGGTGACGCATCATCAGGAGCTGTACCATCGTCTGCGTGGTGGCCTCGGTCAGGAGCTGGAATGCCTTCGCTAACCAGTCCTGTTTGGCAAGTGCTTTAACGTTGGGCTACAGCAGGCTGATTTAACGTTCTGCGCGTCGGTCGCAGACGTTCGAGGGGCGACAGCAGCAGTATCGCCAAAGCAAGTACTCCGGAATCCTGAGTCAAGCTCCGTTCCTGTACCGGTGCAGGGTGGGCAAGCGCGGCAACAGTGCTCTTCGGGGTATTGGTAGTAATATTACATTACGAGCCACCCTGTCTAGTGTGGGACAGAGAGGACACTGTACAGAAACAAAGTACCCGCCTTGCATAGCCATGGTCAATTTTCATCTGTCAATTAATCATTTTCATGTGTTAATATGTTATATGAGTGCATGTGTGTGTATGTGTGAGGGTGTGAGGCATTAGTGGGTTGGGGTGGTGTTAGAGTAAGTGTGAGAAGTAAAAGAGTCGATTGTTGTTTATCACTGGTGTTAGTGTGATTTATTTAGAGTGGGTGGGTTTCTCGAGTGTTAGCACTTATATTGTCCACGGTACCCTGACTCTGTCAGGCGTGTCGTGACAGCGTCCATCTGGTTTCACTGATACCTAGCAGGGAAAGGTTGTACTTTTGCATTTCTGCTGTTATCTGGGCGGCCTTGCCGCTCTGTGTACTATTTTCTTATTTGCGGGGTGGGGAAGCTACCCCCACGCCCAACCCCCTTACTAGGAGGACCAGGGGTTTTCTGTCAGGGTCTCCTTCCCTTAGACCATGTTGGTTCACGGCACCTTATTTCATTCGGTGCACCCCTCTCGCGAGGGACCCCCTATCCACCACCCAGGGGACGCGCCTCGACGCCATATGGTCCCAGCGCGAGGCTCCTGAGTTCTGCAGGATGATATTTCTGTATGTTCTGCTGCGCTCCACAATGCAAAGTCATTTTTGCATGAAGGGTGTTCGAGACGAACCTTGAGCCCGTGGTACACCTTCCCCGAGTTTGACAAGACTGCTATATGGGCCGTTAGCTGCAGTCTTGCTGTTCTGTTGAAGAGGAAGTCTTGCAGCCATCGGTACCAGTGGCGGATCCAAGGGGGGAGGGGGGCCAAAGCGCCCTGGCCACCCCCCCCCCCCCCCCGTCTGCCCTGACACACACAAAAAATTGATGGTTATTTGTGGAAGTTGTGTTTTACTATTCGATGGTTCTTCTTTTCTTGTACGGTGTATTTTACAATTATCTCACGGGATCGGTGGGTGAGCATAGTGTGTCCATGGGCCTGTAGTCAAATATCCTCACTTGGCACTCCTTACCTGCACCTATCACGGTACTTTACGCAGACATAGAGTGCCATGTGCCCCGGACTCACAGGGGCTCATGTAAATCAGTACCTCTTGCGGTGCGATACAATCCCCATTGCATCTTCAGACTGAGGCAGCCATCTGGCAATAAGCCGCTGACTGCTGGTCAACCCCAGCGGTGAAAAAGTGTCCGATCATTGCTGAACTGGGGCCCAAATCAGTCCCTCAGCCAGGCATAGAGTTTCTTGTACCCCTTCAGTTTCAAGGGCTCATGAAAAGCATTACCTCTTTCTGTGCCATACGAATGGTATTGCATCCTCATACGTGGCAGTCATCTAGGTTTAAGTCTACGCCTGTGTACACGCCAACTGTGATCAGAAAGTGAGAAATCAACTGCGCTGTGAGTCTCCCCCCCCCCCCCCCCCCCAGGTGAGCAGCCGACTGGCTCGGGTGTCACAGGTAATTGCTAATCCCCTAATCCTGTCACACAACACTCTCCGAGCACAGTGGCGGTCTCCAGCCTCACACAGATTGCTTAGCTTTTGTCTTCCGTGGACTTGCACAAGTGCCCACCAGAATAGTAATGTGGTCATTGATGCGCGTCACCAGAGGGGAGGTGTGAAATGTCTTGATTTTGATCAACCTTGAACTAACCCTTAAGTAATCGTCAGTCAGTGTAAGAGGTATATTCCATGAGTGATAATGACTATTTCTGTGATCTGACCCTGTGTTCCTCATATGGAGGAGGTTTGTGGGTGTATAGAGCAGTATCACAATTTTCACAAATGGCTGTGTTGTTCCTCAGACGGAGGAGTACTTGGTAGTTCTTGTCAAACACAAGGTGATTGCTCCTGCAGAAACTCCAGGTAGAACATTCTTTTCAATCAGAAAATTAACACCATATAAGATTCAGAAATGCCCGATTAATCTTGTTTTGTTAGGGAGGTGGGGTGGAGGTGGGGAGGAGGACAAGTGCATGTATATATGATCAGCCCTTCCTTTTAAACTTTTTAAAAAGTGCCAAAAGAGGTGCTGTGTCCCGAGATGAAAGAAGAAAAGTTTTAACAACAAATAAAAATCGTAACCTCTGCAAACTCTAAATATGTCTCAGAAAACCCCAACAAAAAAACAACAAACAAACCACAAAAAAAAAGAAACACGCGTAGAGAGAACGGTTACAACGCGATAGTACATTTCAAAAGAAAATCCCAAAAAGAAAAGCATCAAGAAAGAATAATTTCAACACAACTTATTTGCAATTTTTTTTTAAAGCGCGTTTCTTTCTTTGTTATAAATTTATGCTCGGGGGGGGGGGGGGGGTAGGGGCTGTCGGGCCCCCCGTCGAGCCACACCCCTGGATCCGCCCCTGGGTACATCGTGCCTCCCACTCCAGACGGTAGAAACTTCAGCAGCAGCTCCTGTTTACAGTCGTTTCGGCCTTTTTATGAATTAACTAAAGAGAATTGCAATTAAATTGATGGATCACATTCAAATCGATGAAAAGATCAACTTTCCACATTCAATGTGAATTTTTTTTATGTACAATATGCATTCTTTGTTCAGAAAAATGGTGACAAAAATATCTAAATGGGAGTATGACGTAAGCAATTTTTTTTTTTATTATCATTTTGCGTTCAAGTTCCTTTGCATATTTGTAAAATGGGTGTCGGGCAGCAGACTCGGCCACTGTGGCCCCTAAATGCATCGCTGAAAGCATCAAAATCAGATTGGGAGTAACTGTGGTACTCTATCCTAACCATTAAAGGCTAAAAAGGGCCTAACAGCTGCATACAAAATTTCTGAGGTTATCGGAAACAACGTACGTTTCCCAAATCGGCAATTTTGAAGGGGAAAAAGCTATCATTCACCACGAACTTATCGTAAAGGATGGCAACGTTCCTCCTTTTCTTGCACTGTATGCTCACGTTATTGAAACGTGATATGTAAAGAGAGGTAAAAAATGAAGAGGGATTGCTGTAGTAATTTTGTTCTAATTAATTTCGTGGATTTTTACAACTTGGGGTTAGGGATACAAAATCAACTACTGTGGCAATCACAGTAATCACAGCATTACCTAGTCATGTTTATATTAATTGTGACATCCTGTTTTAATGATGTAAGACTAAACATGGACTGCCAGTGCTAAAAATAAATGTCTGAAGGCATCTGACACATTATTTTTGTCTTTTTTGCGATTCCGCAGAATTGGACAAAGGCTGGGTGAACAAATATCTTCACTGTGAGCCAGAGATTCAATATTCTTTCATTCTGTTTTTTGCAGTGGACGTAGGTGTGCCTTAACATAATATTACCTAAATTTGACTTCTGGAATCAATTCTGATTTAGAGGAAGCTGTTTCTGAAGCTCATTTTAGCACCCGCGAAGAGCGAGAATCGGGGTACCCTTGCGCCATCTCTGGTGTGTTCCTAAGGATTTTAGGGAAACAGGGCTTAAACATCGCAGGACATATTATTGAGGTACACTTTAAAGCCCATCTTATAGAGTACGTGTGGGGAGGGGGCGGGGGTTGGGGGAAGGGGGGGGGGGGCATGATAGTCAGGTATAGCACAAGTGAGTTCAAAATAATCGATATTTTGCAATTCATCTTATTGTCGGCACTTTTCAAGAAAGCCTTTCTAAAATCTCTCAAATTCAAGCTATGAAAAGAAAAGTCTGCCTGAACAATTTCTGAAACTTTTTTTTCTCTTTCTGTATTACAGCATCACCACCCTCACGTACGTGCTCTGGTAGAAGATCATAGAAGATGCATTTGTCTGGGATCTCAGTTCAGATCCTCACTTGAAGCAAACAAACAAACGATGTAATTGATTGTTGTGCCATTTTCGATGATTGGGACACGTGACAGCCGAAAGTAACACACTAATTGTGTGACATGCAGTCATCACGGCAACACAAGGAGCACGCAAAATACAGCCTAGGCCATAGCCTAACCCACTTAAACACTGCAGGGTTTTATGCGTCGGATCACAAACATCGTTCAAGGGGGACCTAAATAGGAGTTAGTTACTGCAGGGGTTAGTCAATGAACATCTATAATTAGCAATAGCCACTGCATGCAGCTGACTTACATGTAACGTGTGTTGTGTTCGTTGTTCAGTCCAACATATGTTTGTGTTGCTCAGCCTCAAAGGAACTAGTCAACATTCCAGCCGGGTATTTTAGCAAAGCCAAACGCATTTGGTCAAAACAGACACTTTTTGGCCTCTATCTAACGTATTTTTCTGGCATGTACCTTTTAATTGAATTCCAACTAATTTATTTACTGTATTTTACAGTATGTTAACAGCAGTTAGACAGTTAATTAGAAAGAATACATGTAACAATTCGAAGCAATGTAGGTTAAGATCTGACGTTAATTTTTATGACAGCTACTGCAGTGTGAGAGATTGTTTATCTGGCTCCCGCCATTTTAACAAGAAGATCTTGGACAAGGGGGGAGGGGTGGATCCAAACACCCCAAAAGGGATTTTGTCATAGCATTTTAAAGACTGAATTTTGGGTCGGGGGGTGGGGGGAGGGGGGTCCTGAACCCCATTCCCACCTCGCCCACCCCCGCCCCCGCCCGGCCTTCCGCCACCCTCTACGAAACGCCCCTAGCAACTCAACCGTGCGAGCTGCTACCTATACTTCTATGGTGCGCCCCATCATAGAATACGCTTCCTGTAGCTGGGGATCCCCACAGCTCAGTACTGAGATCGGTCACCAGGCAACGTAACAGCCATGCTGCAGAAACTTCAGTGGCCCAGCCTACAACAGCACATTTCCAATAACCAACTGAGAAGCGGATCCAGAGAGTATCTCGACGAAGGAGGGGGGCACAACAGGCCCCCCCCCCCACACCGCCCCCCTTCCCGTTTTCTAAACTGTGTCGTCATGCAAAAGAAATCCAGACAAAAACAGTGATTATTTGGGGAGCATAAAATCCTAACAGAGAAAGAAACACGCTTAAAAAGAACAATTACAAATACGTAGAGCTCGACTGGTAGTTCTACACCAGAGGCGGGTCAGTTACCTCGAGGGGGGGGGGGGTCCCAGGTTTTTTTGGGGGACTATCAACCTGATATAAATAGGCCTCCCCGACGCTAGACCTTGCTTCCAGGGGCCGAAAAATAGAAAAGCGGGGGGGGGGGGGGGGGGGGGGGGCAGTGTGTGTTAACTCAGTCTCACCATTCGCCAATATCAAACAACAGAGGGAGGGGAACGAGGAGGGGGGGGGGGGGGCGGGACGGGCGGAAGGCTATTGTGTGTTAAGTCTCACCATTCGCCAAAATATCAAACAACTTGGGGGGGGGGGGGGGGGGGGAGTCCCAAATGCCCGAAAAAGGGACTTTGTTATAGCATTTTAAAGAATTTTGGGCCTGGGGGGGTGGGGGGGGGGGTCCGGAACCCCTGTAATCCCCCAAAACCCCACCCCCCAGATCCGCCCCTGTACACCACCCAGCATCCAGTCGTCTCAGCCCTGTAACAGCACTCCCAGCCCTCTGTGTATAGTTTTAACTAGTTTTAATGGCACTCCAGAACGCGTCGCCGCAGAGTCCTTAAGGCGAGCTAGGACACTTCAGCGCAAATTTTTTGTTTGTTTGTCTATGAACATATGCTTTATTGTATATCATTGGAATCAGTATTTGTCTCTCCTGAACGCTCCGACATGCTCATTTAGTCAGGTATGCTCACCATTGCCATGGTAACGAACACTAAATGACCGTTACACCTGGTTGCTAAGGAAAAACAAATTTCAGCTATCGTTGATGCTTCTGAAAAGCCACATTTGGTCAAAATATCAACTGATATCATCATTATGGAATGTCAGTGCTGATTTTGAATATCTTACCTGGTTTTGAAGAATTTTTTATATGCATGTTCTGGTTTTGGTCATTTTTTTTAGTAGGGTCACCAAGGGAAGCTATTCATAACTTGCAAATTGCTCCAAAATTCAAAAATTGCCACTAACATGCTGCAACTAATCTAATTTTCCAGTCACCTGTAAAATTTGAGACTTATCTGACAGCCAGATTTAGCGAAATTTGTTTCCGCAGTATGTACCACCCTCAAAATTTTTGAGAAAACAGCAATAACAAGTTTCAGCAGGTGCTGTTTTTCCCCCATCATACACATCTCTAACGTGTCACCTGAAATCGTTGACTTATGTTTTTCACACGATAAAACATTTAGGGAGTGCAGACAGGAAAACTTTCCACAAACCCTGTGTGTACTATGACCTACCCTCCCCCCCCCCCCAACCCCCCCCCCCCCCCCTTCACTGACGCTTTAGTTTTGCACGCTTAGTGTGTATTGCCTGTTGCCGGTATACGGTGTGTCCCGCGTAGCATAGTTTTGGCTGTTTTGTGTAGTCTTTTGTCTGTGGGTTAGCTCAGTAGACTTTTTTCAGCTGTCCAGCCCACCAGATGTCAGTTTGACTGTATTGCATGTGTGTATAAACTGACTTGGAAAAACAGAAAAAGCAGGGCGGTGGGTAATGGAATTAAAAAAAAAAAAAAAAAAAAAAAAAAAAAACTTTCTTGTGCCTGTGTCTCAGCAACATTTCTGAAAATCAGATATATTACTTTATGTACATGCCAATTTTGGAGGCATTCTGACCATGAATTCTAGTCTGTTTTTTATGGCATCAGATATGCATGATCCAAACTAACAGTGTCTAGTGAACGCCACAACAGTGCGCTTCACATAATGGGCCATAACATAAAGATGCAGCAGCATTCAATGGTGTCACTTTGGGTTTGACTTAGCTAGTGCCTAAGGATTGCACTGATGGCAGATTGAATGGTGTTCAGGTGGGACGGTTTCTCTCAACTGACAGGTCATGTATATTCAAATTGGGCAGTTGAGGCAGTAAGAGGACCGGTGTTTTTAACAATAACTGACTTTTTGCCTTGTTTGAAAATTTGTAGTAAGGCTGAATGTTGGAATTTGCTGGTTAGATAAGAGGAGACATGTTTGGTGCTTTGATTCATACCATCCTGAGCTATCCAGTGGATAATTGTGGGCCTATGTTGGTTGTTAGATGGGCGAGCCGGCTAGAATAGGAAAAATAGAAGCAGTCTCTATTCGGACTATACACCCGTATAGAAAATTATCGGCGAGCTGGCGAGACCTATCGACAAACTATCGAGTGGGTGAATAGTTGCGGATAGGACAGGATAGTCCCATTTCTATCCTCGTGTACGGGCACCATTTACAGCTCGACTCTACTCATTTTTTTGGATGAAGAGGAATAAGAACCTAACTAAGGTTGCGGGAATCCCCTCTTTTTGGCGATTCACCGCAAAATAAACTAAACAGGCACTTTGTATCCTGAAACATACCACAATACAGACGAGCTGCTGTTGCAACTACAACACAGAATATGTGTATACGTTATTTGCTAGTTGTAAAATGGAGCTACAACTATTATTGACACTGTGAGTGTTAAAGTACATCTTTTGCGCTTGTTGTAGTTAATCAATGTATCCGTGCGACTTTTGTTCAAAAGTACCTGGCCATCCAGTGTTCAACCAATATTATTATGAGAAGTATGGCAGATATCAGCATCACAACACGGATGAGAGCCAGGGGGCGTTGAAGTGAAAGTTTATGACGCTTGTCGGTTACGGCCGGGTGTGGCTGACACTAAGTGACGGCAGCAAAGACAATATCTGAGTGACCAAAAAGTATGGCGGACGAGGACAACTCTTGCCAGTGTTTGCCTATTCCAAGGTAAAAGTACATTTTTAATAGCCTTTTCTTCTTATTAATATGGCATAGCGTCATTCTAGCCGCAAATGCGATTTCCACCTAGAGTCCAGCTCATTTCACGTCAGTCACGTTTACTTTGATTCACAGAAGACCATGATCAGCGATCATCATCATATTAAAGTGATAATCCCAAGTGTGAAAAATATTCCACAGTAGTGGGTCGTGCGCTTAATATGAAAATAATCAAATAAAAATATATATATATATATATATATATATATATATATATATATATATATATATATATATATATATATATATATATATATATATATATATTAATTAAAAAAAGAACAAGGGAAAAATGAATAATAAAACAATAAAAATAAATAAGTAAAAGGTTGGGGGTGGGAGGGGGGGGGGGGCAAAAAAAGGGGGGTCTGGGTTTATTTACAGGTCTCCACACCAATCCAGCCTTCAATGATGGATTTGAAGGCTGTGGGGGAGGCAGCTGATGAGGCATTGGGTGGGATAGAATGCCACGAGCTGGAGGGAAAAAAGAGTGGTGGTACACATGGGTCCTGCAGTGTGGGACGATCAGTTTGACCTACTGACCACGGGTGGAGCATATATGGCAAACTAGATTCCTCCGTCCCCAGGCTATAGGTTGACCAGGCCTCCCATGATCTAGTACATCATGGTGGCCTTGGCAACTGTTCGGCGCAATTTAAGGGGCTGTAGTTGGAGCTTGGCTATCATGGCAGTGGCACTGCTGGTGGGGCTGAAGTCCTGCAGTATGCGTCTGGCTTCCTGCAGTTGTACCGACTCTAGGTTGACAGGTACTGCTGGTGTGAATCCCAGACAGGCGCAGAGTACTCCATAACAGGGTGTACTAGGCTCTTGTAGCAGGTGGTGTGAATGGCGACTGGGGACCCTCTGATGTTTCTGTACACAAAGGCACTTGTCCTATTGACCTTTGCTGCTACTGCATTCACATGCTTTTCCCAGTTCAAATCCCTCGTGAGATGGATGCCCAGGTATTTTGCGCTGTTCACTTTATCTAGTGTGTGCCCATGCAGCGAGTAAGGGGTGTCATTGGGCTTCCTCTTCTTGGTCACGGTAAGCTGATGACATTTGCTGACATTGAAACTCATCGCCAGGTCTCTTACCACATGGCCAGACTATCCAGGTCTTGTTGAAGTTGCTGGGAGTTGGCCATGGAGCGGACCTGGTTGTACAAGATGGTGTCACAGCAAGCAGTCTTACTTTGGACTTGATATTGTTGCCCAGGTCATTGATGTACAACAGGAATAGCGTTGGTCTGAGAACGGATCCCTGAGGTACTCCTCATGTAACTTGGCCAACTGAGGAGGTCATGTCCCTCCACAACAACAACTTGCTGAGAGTGCTGTGACAGGAAGTTCCTGATCCATTGTAGTGTCTTGTCACTTATCCCCCAGTGGTGGAGCTTTAACAGCAGGCGTTCGACACTCATTCAAGTTGTCTTCGAAGATTCTGTAAACCTCGACTAATTTTGACACAGACCCAGCGCGCACAGTATCTTGGGCAAATATTGGTTCATTGCTGGATAATGTCTGATACATTGGGCCAGTATACGAGAGCTTAGCGCCATGCTGAAACCAACACGTGCGCCGGTAATGCGTGAGCCCATGCGCGCGCCAGTATAATCAAGCTTGGTGCCAAGCTGGAACAATCACGCGAGCCGCCGGAGGCTGTGCCGCGCCCGCATGCTGCTTCGCCTGCAAATGTTGGCACACGACAGGCGAGCCAGTCTGGCCTAATTCACAACTTTGACAGATGAAATTTTAAATCTAACCGACATTTATCTTGAAAAACCCAATCTTTTAGTTTTACCATAGATTTGGCACGCCGTGACTTTTTTAACAAATTAAAATTTTTATATATAACATTTATTCGCTGCATTCTATCTTTTGTCAGACGCTGCCTTGCATGCCGGTATAAGCACCTCGTGCAATTTTTTCCGCCAAATTTGACTGCAGATCAAGGCTACAAATTCCATTGCCAGACCAAGTTCCAGCTTTCTTTCTTCTATTTCTTTCGCTGACGCCACGTGCACTTGCTGATTAAGGTATACGTATGTGTATAGTACAATTTTAAACTTCTCCTTGAGAAAAGATGGATTTTAAAGATGAGTCACACTGGGCGAAGAGGAGAAAAATCAGGAATTCCCACTACAAGATCGTGCAGAGCTGGAGCGCCTCAACACAGTCCTGGACAACGCGCGGCGACCAGGAACAACATGGTAATTATACATTTGAAATCTGAATAGTGTTTGCATATTCTGTTTTGTGGTGTGCTGCTTGGGTTGATGAATTTAGTTACGTAGCTGGAGGTTTAAAAACTAATATTTTATTATAATTTATATGCAGTTTTGTGTTCCATTTTATTGTTTTCTGCTCTATGCAGGGAAACTACAGAGAAAGGTAAATTTTGATTGTGATTCTTTTTGACAAATTTTATTTGTAAAAACCATCTTAATTTTTTCTGTGTGTTTTTGCAGATTCTGTACTTGTCCCATGTTGGAGGCTTGGACTTTAAAGATTGTGTACGGACGACAATGCAATTTTTCATGAGGACAATTGTCTGGATATTGTACAAAATCACTGGAAAAAGGGGCAAGAAGTCGCCAGCAGACTGTGTAACCTGCACAAAGCAATCATTGGTAAATTATAATTAAGTAATGCTCTGTTTTATTTCTATTAAAAACAAGATGGGATAAACCATAACCCACAAAGTCCCTTCTATATGAGAGCTGTCCTCGCTTTTGTCTTTGATCCGATTCTGATGTTGAATTATCTCTTATTGAAAAAGTCTCACAGATCTGCCAATGCATCGGTGAGTTCTATAATGGGCGCAGGATATACGCGTCATTGATTTGTCAAACGTCATTTGTCATGACGTAAGTTTTAGTTTTTACGTATTTTTTTATTTTACGTGATATGACTCTTATGCGTTTCACTTTCACTTCATAGGCTTGAGAAAATTGTGACAAAACTAGAACTTCATAGTACAATTTCAGACTTGCTATAATTTGTGTGAAAGCAGGTTAAATTGACTTTACCTAGCTACATGATATACTAAGTACACGGGTCACCTGCACGCACTTCTGAAAGCGTGTTGATGTGTGTGTGCGTGCATGCACGTGCGCTCCAAACATCTCCAAGAGGCATAGATTCTCATGCGCCTGGAGGGTGCATGAGGATCTGTTCCTCCTGGAGATGCGCGCATGTTTGTGTGAGAGAGAGGGTCACGCGTGCAAGAGAGAATGACGTCATATTTTAGAACCCATTCAGATGTTGGAGCCTGCACTGCAGGGAGTTAGCGCTTTATAAATATTATTATTATTATATTTAGAGTATTATGTCAGTATCTACGTAGTGTAACCGGACTGGGTGCAGGCGACTTAAATAGTTATCAGATAGACAGGAACTGCCTATCTACTACAGTACTCAAGTGCCTACTGAGTTTAGTCCGCATCCCTTTTGTGGTCTAGGGAAGGGCTGGAGATTTCTGTGGAAAGTAAACTATAATCTACCCTAGTCTCGCATGCGCGCAAAATCCGTGTTTATTTGCCTCGCATTGTGTTCAAAAGGCAAATTACCTGCGCAATGGGCTGACCACAGTATCCAGAAAGACGCTATTTTGACTTGATTTGGTGTTTGCTGTTATCGTTTCTACTGAGTTACCAACATGCGCTCGCACGATCAGTCACACCGTCAAACATGCACAGACGTACACACACACAAACTTCTCGCATGTACACATGCACAGTCTCAGTCTTGCTCTCACTCTAGCTGAGCATCATAAGATAGAAGTAAGGTTCCAAGATTTATTTATACCAGAAAAACATTCATGATGAAATAAACAACACAATCAAAGTTAGTCAAACCAGTGCAAGTGCTAATAACCTTAAACACCTTAGGCCTAACACCTATACCTTCGAACACGACACCTAGCAAACGTATCTCCTATGACTAACACCTATAACGTTGAATACGATTCCTAGCGAACCTAGCTCCTAGGCCTAACCACTATACACACTTTCCGACAAAACCTACGCGCCGTCCTAACACAGCCTAAGCCCTATTTAGGTGAATTAGAACTGAACTAAAATGCTACTGTCCTATGGGGTAGGGCCGGGGTGGTTGAGGAGATCATTGTTCACAATCGCCTCATGGGGTAGGACCGGGAAATGTAGATCACTGTTCGCAATCGCCCACGGGGGAAGAGGGAGGGGAGTGTGAGAAATCACTGTTTGGAATCGCTCACAGGGGGGAGAGGGGTGGTGATCATTGTTTACAATCACCCCGAGACTGAGAATCGGCCACTTTATATAGGCCACTTTATATAGGCTCCCAGCCTCTGGAACCGGAAACTACGTCACTGAGCTTCGCGCGTGTAGTCCGCTACACACCAACTAGCTAAGTCAGCAAAAATTCTCGCTCACAGTGCGCCAAGCGTGCACTAAACCACTGAACTCTGACTCGCTGGTAGTAACTAGTGATAGCGTTAGCAGAGAGCTCCTCTGCTAAACTAGTAACGGAGTTGCCTCTTTTACGTCACCGCCACTGTCTGACTTTCTCTAGAAGTAAAGGTTTTTTAGTGTTTTAATTCCTTTCTGAAAAGAATTAATTTGTACTAAAAAGTTGAAAGGATGCAAAGCTGGCTAACGAACTCATCCAATGTCTTTCTCCAAACTAGCTATATGCAAAGGTTCAAGTAATTATGACAAAAATTACAGGCATTCAATTACAATATACTTGCAGGCTGTCTTAGCCACCCACTTAAGAAAGTCTTTTGCCAAGTTTGAAGCTTGTGTGTACAAAAATATTGGAGATTCTCTTGTTTACATACATATGCACATGTGGCGCTTCACTCCAAATGTACGTTCAGCAGCGAAGTTAGCGTAACTAGACATGACGTAATTTTTATCTTGTTGCTTCAATTGTTAGAGGTTTAGCCTGCCCGCCTTTGACACCATGGACATGCTATTAAATTTGCCCCACTGCAATCCGTTCTAAAAGGTCCTTTCTATAAATAGAAGGGACTTAAAAGAAAATTGAAGTCCAAAATGGGATCACACCATTCAAGTGACTGCATGGATATTGCAAAACTGACCGAAGTGAGTCATTGTTTTGGGTCATCTGTCAGATGGTTTTTAGCCATTGCCTGTCATTAAACATGCATCAATTGGTATTTCTCTGAGACTAAGTTACTCACTAATCAAGCCACAGTCTTCTGTAATGTTCAGACTTGGCCAAAAGGTACTTTCTAAGACCTATATAAACACCAATTTCAGTGACATCTCTTGAAGGTCAACTGCACAGGATTCAGTAATCAAACATGCATTTTATTTTCAGATGGTGTGAGAAGGCACCATGGCAGTGCAACAAACAGACATAGACCACGTTTTTGCCACATGGCTTACTGGATCAATCGATCGCGATGGGAATAAGCAGAGGAAGGAGGCGGCAAAGTGAGCACACACACACTGACAGTGATTAGTATAGTTTTAGTTTCTCTAAAAGCTGCTTAACCCTCTGGCTATCAGTACTGCCTGACATTGTGATGATTCCTGCAGGAATCATTGCGACTTATAGTGCAATACAGACAGCCTGACATTGTGATGATTCCTGCAGGAATCATTGCGACTTATAGTGCAATACAGACAGCCTGGCATTGTGATGATTCCTGCAGGAATCATTGCGACTTATAGTGCAATACAGACAGCCTGGCATTGTGATGATTCCTGCAGGAATCATTGCGACTTATAGTGCAATACAGACAGCCTGGCATTGTGATGATTCCTGCAGGAATCATTGCGACTTATAGTGCAATACAGACAGCCTGGCATTGTGATGATTCCTGCAGGAATCATTGCGACTTATAGTGCAATACAGACAGCCTGGCATTGTGATGATTCCTGCAGGAATCATTGCGACTTATAGTGCAATACAGACAGCCTGGCATTGTGATGATTCCTGCAGGAATCATTGCGACTTATAGTGCAATACAGACAGCCTGGCATTGTGATGATTCCTGCAGGAATCATTGCGACTTATAGTGCAATACAGACAGCCTGGCATTGTGATGATTCCTGCAGGAATCATTGCGACTTATAGTGCAATACAGACAGCCTGACATTGTGATGATTCCTGCAGGAATCATTGCGACTTATAGTGCAATACAGACAGCCTGGCATTGTGATGATTCCTGCAGGAATCATTGCGACTTATAGTGCAATACAGACAGCCTGGCATTGTGATGATTCCTGCAGGAATCATTGCGACTTATAGTGCAATACAGACAGCCTGGCATTGTGATGATTCCTGCAGGAATCATTGCGACTTATAGTGCAATACAGACAGCCTGACATTGTGATGATTCCTGCAGGAATCATTGCGACTTATAGTGCAATACAGACAGCCTGGCATTGTGATGATTCCTGCAGGAATCATTGCGACTTATAGTGCAATACAGACAGCCAAAGGGTTAATCATACCTGTTGTCATCAGATTTATCATATTAAGTAGAATGTAGTGCATGTTTTGTGATTTTGTGAAAACTACAATTTCTTTTGTTATGAAACGTTATGAAATATATGTTTTGTAATGGTTATATATGGTATAGATCTGTGATTTCAGTCTATCATCTTAGAATTTCTAATTAACTTTTTTCCAGCCATAGCAGAGCCCATTAATTTCAACTAAACTGTCCGTGTCAGAAGAAAATTAAACTCATTCTGATTGCAATATTAGGTTTCATTCTGATTCAAATATTCAGTTTGCTACACTGTTAATCAGTCCAGCCAAGATGCTTATATATTATTGTTTATTTTTACAAGTATAGTCTACCTGAGCAATTAAGCTTGCCTCATGTTTTGTTGTTGTTGCACATAACATTTTAATAAGACATGCGCATGTTTTGTAACCATCTGTTGCAGAAGTGTTTATGTTTGAAAAGTGATGGCAGCTAGTTTAGTGCTTTCAAGCAATGTACAGCAAACCTGTTTTTAGTTGCAAGTTATAAAAATGCTAACTGGCTGCATGCATGATTATAAAGATATTAAACTCCAGTCACTCTCATGCCCCCCCTCCCCTTTCCCCCCTCTCCCCCCTCCCCCCCCCCACCCCCCCGGGTGCCAATTCGTTAGCAATTGTCCTAGCATGGGCAGCCGTCCTTTGTGCAGGCGGGAAATAGTATCGGCAAACACATTCACACTGCCAGCCACGTGCATCGCTGACACGCTGCAATTCATTCTCACACACTCCCATGCCATCTTCCTCAACAGACTATTGACATAGCGGTCTTTTGAGCGCCCTTTGTTAATGATAATTGATAGCCTTTGTCACCGTGCTGTCCGTATGAATGACCACCTGTTTCCCTCGCCATGAGGGGGCCCACCGGTTGACTGCCTGCACCACCGCGCACACCTCTTTATAATTAATATGCAAGTCCTTGGCTGCCGGCATGTCTGAAGAGAACAGTGTATAATTCCAATCTCCTTTCCAGAACGCGCCTGCCGCCAGGTTGCATGCATCAACATGGACATGTTCCTTGCTTTGTGAGTCATAATACACGTGCCATTAAAAACACGCATGTAAGATAGCCACCACTGTAAGTCTGCATGAAACTCCCGTGAGAGTCTCGCTTTATGCCTTTGCTGCTGAAGGGGTTTAATCGTATCAAGAATCCGCCTGAGAAAAAAAATTTGCCTCCCTTGACGGCTTTACACGCCCAGTTAAGGGACCCTGCTAGTGACTGCAAGCTTTGCTTTGTCGCGCGTGTTTTGCCTTGAAACTGCTGCAAGCGTTTGTGAAGTTGCTGTAGCTTGTCATCGCCCAATGACAAGGTGCTTGTGCTGGTGCAGATCTGGATCCCGAGAAAAGTAATGGTTTGTGTAGGCCCCACCACCTTAGGCCAGCTAATATTGAACCATAATCTACGTAAAAGGGCAATGAGCGTCATCATCATTTGAGTGCATTCCTCTTTGTACTTAGCTGCTATGAAGAAATCATCAATATACGCTACTATCCCTGTCATGCCGCGCCGTAACATCTGCGAACTGCCTGCGAGAGTCTGTGAAAGTGCGAAGGGCCCACATTACTACCAAAGGGTAGCCTACTATCGAACAGGTATGTGGGCTTCTGCTCGCCCGTAAAAATCCATTTTAGGCCTGTGACTTGGTAATTATCTGGATGGATACACACAGATCGGTATACCGCCTTAAGGTCAACTTTCGCGCACCAGTAGCCGGACTTGGCTAGTCCGCACACGTCCGCTAGAGTCTGGAATTTTACTGTCTCAGATACTGAGTAATCGTTCATTGCATGTCCTACAGGCTTGCTGCCGTCGTGTATAATAATAATAATAATAATAATAAGGAAGATTTATCAGGCGCCAATACATGGTAAGATGCTCTAGGCGTATCAGGCGTATGCTATTGTCGTCTTTTGGGATCGCAGCCAAAGCGCTAATTACGGTTGGTTTTTGAGATGCTACGTTATAATGACCTTTGTTTATCTGATCGATGAGCTCCTTTTCTACCGCTATTCTGTTTTTTAAGGCAGATGTGTGATTTTTCTGCTCTACAGATTAACAGTCTGATGTTTGTCCGTGATATAAAACCCATGTTCGATACCTTCAAGGAGAAAGTTTTTGTCTTTATCAGAAGCTAATTTGTCTTGCCATACTAAAAGCTTTGAACTAATGGACGCTCCAGAACCTAACAGTTGACAGTTGTATGGACTTAGTGCGGGATAAGGGCTATGGTAAGAAGTGCTAGAATGGGTGGGGCCTACCTCGCCTCGTGCAACCTGCTGCGCTGTGTCCTAGGCTGTCCCGTGTTTGCCACCTGCCGCTGCTGCAGGTGTGTCACGATGTTCCCACACCGGATGATCTCTCCCGCAGGTGGCACACACATGGTCCAGCTGGCAGCGTGCGCCGTAGGTGCAGTACCCTCTGTTGTCCTGCAGGCACACTTCCCTGCCTGCCAGAGGGGCTGATGGGGCGTTGTGGGCGCGGTCCGGCCGTCCCTCCTCCTGTTCTGCAAGCAGGTGAGCCAGCGGGGATCGCAGATTGCGCAGTACGGTCGTGCAGCACCACCGTGGACAGGTGTGGGGCGTCACTGGAATGCTTCGGCCGCTTGCCGCTGACGATACTCATCGTCGAACAGCAGAACACTTTGCCAGGTGTATCTGGCCGCCAGCTCCCCCACCATCGCAGAGTACTTGAGGTAGGCGTGCGGCGTGAAACCCGGTGTGGGTTTGTCCATAAGGGCCGCCATAATACGGCTGTTTGCCACTATCCAGTGTGCGGGGGAAACCTTGTCCAACTTCGGTTTGCTGTTCACCTTTATAGTGACACCACCCCCAAGTGCCACCTCTTCCTCTGCCACTGCCGCTGAAGACAGGAAATCTACTATACGTAACGGGGTCCCACTTTTTGCTACCGCAATACCCCCGCTACTGTTGCCACTGACGCACAGGCTGTCGCGCAACAGTTTATCCAGTCCGTCACCGCTGGGGTGTGTACTGTATAGGGCGTCCTGCAAGGTCTGTGACGCTCTACTGCTGCTGTTGTCTGACACTCCTCCCAGTCCGCCGCACAGTGGGCCACCGCCGTTGTCCACCTGGAATTTGGCCACCGCTGCACGGAGCACTGCTCTGTCCCCACGTTTCAGCGAAAGAGCGTCAATGTCTTCGTCAGACATTAGCAGTAGTGCTTGCCTAGAGATGATTTTTTCCCTGATTAGGGCACTCTGCACCTCTTCGTCGAGGCCCCAGTCACGGAAAATATGGTCCATCTCACTACTTTTTCAAATTCTAGCCGTCGCCTGACTGCTGCGCTGCTGACTGGCGCACTACTCGGTACCGTCCCCTAGTCACTACTGTAACCGCCCACGCATACACCTCCCACTCACTCTCACGCCTCTCATCCTCACCTACGCACTCACCCCCTCCAGACTTTCCCACCCTTTATCTCTCTCTCAATCTCCATCTCTCATCATAGCATTCCACAGTCGGGAAATTCCCCCGCCTACTCAGTACTTTGGTTACTACCGGACACCCACCCACGCATTCAGTCCTGTTTCCCTCTGTTTAAATTATGTTTATCACTCCTCCCTCGCCTAAACACCACATTGTCTTGGTTTGCTTAACTCCCCTCCCCCCCATCCCCCCCCCCCCTCACCACACACACACCACCCATCCATTGGTATTTCTATTTTGTTTTAACTATTGTGCCAATTTCTGTGGTTTTTTTTTTTTTTTTTTTTTTGGTAAGCACCCTTCCAACACTCTAGTTGGTATATTATGTCACCGGAGGCAATTTTTAAATACTTTTTTTAAATTCTGTGTTGCTAGAATCAATGTGCCAGGTCCTGGATGCCTGCATATTTCCTTTTATTATTAATATTATGGTTTCATGGTTGTTACATTTTTATTATACCGATGCCAGTTGATCAGTATTATTAATATTATGTGAATTTTACATTTAAGGTTTTATTTGATACTCTTTTTAACCCATTACATCCTGAGGCTGATTTTGTCAGATTTGCTTATTGTCCTATGAAGGCTACATTACAAATTACGCGACAGATCAACCATATTAGTTCATGGGTAGTGCCAGAATAACTTGGTGCCTCAGGTGCCAAGCTATTCTGGCACCACCCTTGAACTATCATAGTCAAATTAATTTCAAGCAGGTGTGTATCAGGATGAAAAGGGTTCATAAGGACATGTCATATGAGATTCTCTTCTTTTCTTTTTTTTTTCCATAATCAATGTTGTTTGTGCCAAATCCTGTATGTTTAGGAGGAAATTGTGTCTCCAATCGAATTATGTCGGTATATTCTGTTAATCTGTAAGAAAGTTATTCATGGGCGCAGATTAAGAATGTGTACAAAATCTGTTATGTTTACAGATCCCATTGCCAGTACCTGAGCATCTGTGTGTATATTATATTTCAGAAATGGTTTTTGTGTCATGTATCAGAACAATTGTTTTGTTCATTGTGGGCTTGTTTTTTTTTTACATTTTGGGTATTGTTACAGACAGGTTTGTTTTTTGTGGATGAGTGGGTTAACTCATTCTACCCCAACACCGAAATCCCCCAATTTTGCCGTTGTTCTCTGAAGACTGCATTGCAGTGCAGGACACAGATCGACCATGATAGTTCAAGGGCGATGCCAGAATAGATTGGCGCCCATAGGCGCCAAGCTATTCTGGCATCACCCTTGAACTATCATGGTCGATCTTTATCTTGCTGTGGTGTGTCTGGGGTAGAATGAGTTAATTAATCAACTGAATCCTGCCTGAGGGTGATTTTTTTAACTTCAGATTGCCCTGTGAAAGCTATGTTATGGGTAAGGAGATGTAGATCAACTATTTTAGTTCAAGGGTGGCGCCAGAGCTGTTCTGGCACTATTCTTGAGCTATCGTAGTCAAATTATTTCAGGCAGTAATGTATCAGGATGGAAAGGGTTAACTGAGATAATCATTGTCCTTAATTATTCATATTGCATGCTTATGATTACTATCAGTATAGTTAAGTGTTTCTTTATTTAAAACTGAAAGTCGGATTAAACTTGTGCATCACTGTGAATCTATGAGTTCAGGTCTTCTTTTTAAGTTGTATTTTGAGGTAGGTATTACATATTTTGATGAACATTTGATTTGATCTTGCCATGCAAAGGGAAAATGGCAATTGTCCAGGCCTAGTGTTGGCTCATAATGAAGCTAACTATCGGATATGACTAAGTGCCAAAAGGTGCGCAAGAAGTTAGTGACCTCTTTTGATGGAAAATAACAACTGTAAAAAAAGGGTATGTGTTGATGTTGACATATGGAATGTGTGTGTGAATGATGAAAGATATAGCGGAAATAACTGCTGCACCTAACAAGCAACGTAACAAGCGGCAGATACTAAAACGTCCGATTTCACAGCGAAAATTCAGCCGTGGAAAACGGACATCGACATGCCATCCGACTTCGTCGATCATGCGTGCAAAAGCAACGCCAACAACCCTGGTGCTGATCATGTTTATGTGTTCAGGGAACATTGTTCTAATTATCCACGTGTCCACAAAACTTGGAAGTTGAGCCCCTTTGTTTTTATTGCTGTTGCAAATATCTGTCGTCGGACGTCAGGTTTGTCGCAATAGCAGTACCGTAATTTCTGCGAGCATTTTGACAGCGACAAAGCACGCCGATTTCATTGGATATGACGTAGATATTTCGTTTTACTTTCTTAGTGTCCTTCATCGGCTTTGACATTACTTTTATGTCAAAGTTTTCTACGCTGGCAAACAATTTGCGAGTGGAACAATTTTTGTCGCAAGATCTGATGTTTGAATATTTGTTATAGTTCAATAAGAATAATTGACTTAACTTTCAAAGTTCATTTTCTCAAAAACCATTTAAGTTATTATCTTCTTTTTTCACAGGCACATTACCTGTACCATGTACATAATAAAAGCATTTTGTGATACTTCATGTCAAACATAATTTTTTTACCCACATGTCCATTTTCCGTGTGCACCTTTTGGCACTTAGTCATATATGTTTGCATGATGGTCTTTTTCCTCAGATGACTGAAAGCTGGATTAAATTACCAATATCCAAATCTGGGACAATACTATTCATGTTGGAAAAAGGTTGGCAGAATATTTGCTACATGTTGGCACCAGAATGGATTAAGCTTGGCACTATATTGGCAGCCAATATTCACCATACTGGTCCTAGGATGGATCCAGCTTGGCACTATATTGGCAGCCAATATTCACCATACTGGTCATAGGATGGATCCAGCTTGGCACTATATTGGCAACCAACATTCACCATACTGGTTCTAGGATGGATCCAGCTTGGCATTATATTGGAAGCCAACATTCACCACACTGGCCCTAGGATGGATCCAGCTTGGCATTATATTGGCAGCCAACATTTACCATACTGGTTCTAGGATGGTTCCAGCTTGGCACTATATTGGCAGCCAACATTCACCATACTGGCCCTAGGATGGATCCAGCTTGGCACTATATTGGAAACCAACATTCACCATACTGGCCCTAGGATGGATCCAGCTTGGCAGCCAACATTTACCCAATATTGGGCCAACATCGGGCAAATTTGCACTTCCAATATTGCACCAATATTAGCAGCCAATATTCGCCCAATATCTAAGCCAATATTGGGCCAATATTGGACCTATATTGGTGTGCTGGCTGGTGATTTACTTATATAGACAATGCGATGCTTATGGATGGATTGGTTGCTATTCCAGCTTACTGCAACTGTGTAAGATAGGTGATGGGAAGATGGGCAAAGCAAACGATCAAACATCCATTCTCGATTGATTTATCATCACACAGGCTGTTGAGTTGTCATTAAATAATTCTATTTGTCAGCAGACCTAACATCTATTTATCCCAATTTTTTAGCTGCCTAGTGGAAAACATGGTGGCACACTCAATAACTGACCGACAGATAAATCAGTCAGTAAACTGAGTACATCTTCTTTCAGGCTAGATGATCTTCTTGCTGACAGTCAAACACAGCAGCTACCAACAAGCCACCATGATGAGCAACCATGTGAAGTTGAAGATCTCAGTTCCGAAGTTGACACGCTGAATGATGTCTTCAGTGAAAACAGCGAGTCTCCAAGTCCAACGAAAGTCATGCAACACACAGTTGGCTTTCCAGAAACTACTGGTCATAATGCAAATGCATCTTGTTCTGGGTATCCCTCATCAGGCATTAACTACGCCCAGGCAGAACAGTCCCTTGATGCTTCCCTACCGCAAGGGGACCAGTCACCTGTTACAAAGGACAGTATACTAGGTATGAACATTAACTCATTTGAGACTTGCCACCTCCGGATACACAGCATAAGCTACGTATCCGGAGGCGGCACGTTTCGATTGAGTTAGCCACTTTACTGCCAGAATACAATAAATACCACCCTAATGCATGCATCTTAGATCCAAATTAGCCTCTGCTGGTGAAGGTGGGTGCTCATGAGGATTTATGCATCTTGCTCTCATAGTTTATTTGAGTATGCCTCAGGCAGATGCTGCTGTCAGGAAGTGAATCTACATTTGTTCTGTGATATCATTGTTTTAGATGCTGTCAGTGAAGGGGTTGAGGAGAGGGGTAAAGACTTAAGGCCATGTCAGACAGGGGCTGAAAACATTTTTCAAAAACAAAAACACAGCTGTTTTGAAAACACGCCGTGTGACATGGGACACAAAACTGTTTTGGAAAACAGTTTCCTACTGCTTCTAGAACTTACAACCGATCCTAAAATCTCGCAACTGTTTTGGAAAACACTGCTTCTTGAACCAATCATCGTGAAACAAAAGATCACATGACGACCAATACGTAAAAATGGCGGCAACTAAAGTTGCATGGTGTGTGGTATGCACCATGCACTCGTCTTCTGTCGACCCAAGGTCGCACCCACCATCTCCTTTCTCTTCTCTTTTGCCTTTTGAGGACTATTTGTGCTGCTTGAACTCAAAAGATGTCGCCATCAGAACTTCATTCTGCCATTTTGATACACAACAAGGACCTTTCACAACTCCCTTCACCAAAAGATCGCCAAAGGGAAACAACTATGGAAAATGTATACACGCAACTCGACGATGTGTCTCCATGTGACATGCTCCAAGCAGAACAGTTTTGGAAAACTCTTGTTTTAGAAAACTGTTTTCAGAAACTGTGAGATTCCTGTGAGAATCGTTGCAACAAAAACTGTTACGGACAGCCAAAATTTTAATAATGACTTTTTGTCTACCATATTTACAAAATGCGGTAGACTTTGCAATGGGGCTGGTTGGAGCGCATTCCGGAGCATGCACATGACGTTTTTGGCGTGCGTGACAGAAATTGTGGCAAAGAAGTAAGATAAAAATGACATCACGTCTAGCTACGCAAACCTTGCTAGAGAACGTCTTTTTGGAGCCAAAGCGCCGTATGTGTGTGTATGTGACAGCAACTAAAGCCCTCGTTTCAGCACAGACAAGCTTGAAATTTTAGGATATTGTCCCTAAAAGAATTATCTCGGGACTTTTTTTACGATTTTTTTTTTATTAAGATGCTCATTGGCGAGAAAATGGCCGTTTCACAAAAACTGGTTGATCCACACTGGAGTCCATAATTTTTCTTGTTTTTACTAGATATTTTGCATATAGCTAGATAAAAGGGACATTGAATGAGTTTGTTAACCAGCATTGCACCTCTAGAACCTTTTGAGTGATAATTAAATATTTTTGGAAAAAATATATTTTTCACATTTTGGGGATTAATTTCACAAATTATATGGGTTAATCTTAAAACAATTGAATCCTTTTTATGAAAAAAAAACAATCTTTTCATTAATAATTGCATTGTTTTTCATATATGGTAATTACATAAGCCTACAGTTTGTCTCAGCTGTCAGGTACGATTAGGTCAATTGTGACCTGTATGCCCTAGGTGCGAAAATCAGACAATTTTCTGCACCACTTTTTTGGAGTCATTTATAAAACCGCTAACATATCATTAATATTTCTTTTACGATAAAAAGCTACCTTCTCATTAATACTCGCATGATTTTTCTTAAACAGTGTTTGCATAAGCCTGCTGTTTGGCCCGGCCAAGGGGTAGGATTACGTCAAACTGTGACCTGTAAGCCCCAAGCATGAAAATCAGCAAGAAAATTGCAAAGTTGATCCTCTGATACGTCAAATGTTAGTACTGCGATGAGTGACATATAACATCAAGTCGCGACTATGAACGCAGTGTCGTGGGACTAATGATGCCAAGATGTGAAGCTTGAAGTGACGTCATTTCGCTGCTCATACTATTATTCTTCTTCAGAATAGCTATGCTACGCCAGACCACAAAGCTTACGAATGGCGGGAATCGCCGTGTGTCCACCTTTATTTCTGTGTGCCAGTGTGTGTGGATCAGAGGGTGGGTTAGAGTAGAAGGAGATGGATTCCTGTCACTACATGAGCCCAAAGAGCGTACTAATGGCAGGAAGTGCCATGTGTCTGTCTTTATTTGTTTGTGCCAACGTGTGTGGTGATCAGAGGTTGGCTTAAAGAGGATGGAAATGGATCAGCATAATAAGCCTAAAAATATGAACAACTCTGAATGTTCCTAAAAGATAAATATGCATCTGAGTTCCAAACAATACGGTAGACTTTGGGATGAAATCTTCATCTTGTTGCAGTTTCATGAGGCGTATGAACACAATACCAGTAATGCCACTACAGCTGTGGTAGATGGATCGGTCTTGATAATGCAAGGGTAGTGCCAGATTAGCCTGGCAGTGGTAATTTTAACTAAATTTTCTTCCTCTTCTTATGTTTTTGATTGCATTTAATTAACTCTTACCCACTGCCAATTTTTAAATAATTGTCATTTAATAATTAAATGACAATTATTTAATCATGGCTAAAAACTGGCAGTGGGTAAGGATTAATTTGTTTTGTTAATATTTAATAAATGCAGGTAACTTCATCAGTATCTTAGAAAGTCTCTGATTTTGTACAGTTGTTAAGATAATTATTACATCAGTGCATGTGAGTTAGGCAGCGTTTTTATGACATTAAGCAAAAGATGTTTAGGCCAAAGTCAGCAGTAGTTTGCATGCACACACTGATGTGAAGCCAATTTTGCTGACAGGGCTAATACTGCATTACATGTGTCTAGTAAGTGGGCTTTTGTTTACCTGTTTATTATATTAGCCCACTTACTTGACATTCACTTAAACACAATTACCACTGATATTTAATGCATGCTTAATTATTTCTTCTGTAATTTCAGCAGCTTCAGCACGATCTTCGCTACTCATGTCATCGCTGAAAATGTTCTCAGATCAACTAACTATGCGTGTAACAGCATTGGTTTTTGATTTGAGACAAAGTAAACCAGAGGGGGTGTATCAAACACACTGTGCCAGACTCATCCACCAGAGACACGAATCAGTCCAAAGTCTCCTTGCAAATTACTTTAAGTGTGAGGTGGATTCTGTCAAGAAGATTACCAACTGTCGTGATGCTGTCTCAGATGGAGTGTATGTAATTGGAGCTAAGGAAGATCATAATCATGTGATCGTTCATGCTGAAGATGTGGGTTGGCTTTGTGTGAAAACGCAATTAAATGCTTCACTGCACAGCTGCATGGATCAGGTCCTTCAGTCCAACCAACTTAAGGCAGACTTGAACTATTGTTTCCTTAAGGTGTCCAGGTCAGGAAAACGGGATCTTGAGAAGATGGTTTTGTCAGAAAGTGTTCAGCCATTTGATGTGGTACACATTCACAAGATTAGAAATGAAACCGTGAAAGTGGTCCATCGGACATCTTCATGGCTAGAGAATGTTTTCTTTGTTGACTGCCTTGATATAGACTCTTTCAGCGAGTTGAAAAAAAAGTTCCTCCAGGTCTACGCGAAGGAGACAGGCAAGACGGTGGATGTCTCACAGCTGCAGCTGACCACAGCCACCTCAGTGCTGCCAGATGATCAGCTGCTTATGGGAATTTTGCCCAGCAGTGTTCATTATCTGGAAGATTGGTGTACCACCATCTCAGATGTGATAGACATAACCATTAAGGATACATTGTATGCCCACTTCCATCCTCCAGAAGCTGTTGTGGCTTTAGTCCATTTTAAGTCAAGCAGTTGGAAACATCAGAGACATCAGAAAGATGTGAGCCTCATTTTCCTAGCCGCGAAGGCAACTGATGAAGATATTAGAATGGAAATAGGCAAAGTGGCCCACTTGGACCCATCCACTTTACGAGTCATCATTAATGGCAGGAAGCTGGGCAATGATGAAACTTTGAGTGACATCCCTTCGGGATCAAACTACGTCATCACAGCTGAACCAGGTAAAAAAATTAAACTTTCTGTTCAGGTATTTGAGTCATCTTCCAGTGCAGGCTCAAATGCTTTGACACTCAAGGAGTGTAAAGACACTTTCACACATGCAAATTTTAAGGCAGATAGCCCAGTTAAGGCGATTCCGATTGTACTTTACAAATGTGAAAGCATTCAGAAAGTGAAGCAAGAAGTCTGTGCGTGTTTAGGAGTGCCTCAGTACTGCGTGGACCTAATCTTCCGAGACAAGCCACTCCAAGACAGGAATAGTCTTCGTGCATGTCATATTAGAGACAGAGACGCATTGCAAGCCATTCTGTTGCGAAACCGAGTGCGTGTTCAGGCTCGACTGTCCTCAGGGAAGTGGCAGGACATTGTTGTTGATGATCTTGCTATCACTACTGTAGCACAGCTGAAGGCATTTGTCACTCTCAATGTCCAGCTGAATTACATCACCATTTATGTCAGCGTCATCTTGCGTGGACGGGTGCTCAACGACCTTGACAGTCTGAAGGACTCTGGGGTGCAGATGAACGACCGGATCCTATTGATTCAGACAGAGAGACTTTGCTTCACAGCCATCTTTGGCTATGTACCTATCTTTCTTGGCACAGCAGATGGGATACAACAACGAGAGATGGCCATGTCCGATGGGAAGAAATTTTTCTTTGGTGAGTGTAGTCATAATCTTGTGCAGGTGGCCACACGTACTGCAAACAACACTTTTTGCTGCAGACACAAAGGAGGGGAGGCGGGGGGGGGTGTTGGAATTGTAATAATTATCTGTATGCTGCTCTATGACTTCATGGCTCTGAGGTGTCATGTTTTAGCCCTTGCCGTACTTGGGTTGAAACTTACAATTTACACTTCATGGGGCATGAAATCCTCATATTATTACCACTCATATAGCGAAGACCAATTTCCCAATTGGTGTGCTCACTGTGAATCTGGCCACTGGCCATACCTGACACAAATAACAATCTGTAACCCTCAATATTGCACAGATATATGCCACACAGACACACACACACATTGTGCTGGCACTGCAGCCCAGATGGAGTCTTTTCTCAAACAGTATATTGATTATGTGCCTCGAATGCCCGTGTGTGGTGACTAGTTTTTTAGTAAAACAGATGGGACCAGGGAGAGCATAGATTAAAAAATAAACATAGACAGGAATGGGTTAAAAAATGAAAGAGACACTTCAGCATTAATGCCCCATTATGTCCTTTGAAGTTCGGTGAAGGTTAAACAGTAGGGGCAAAATCACAGATGAGCGTACATTAGTGTTGTGTCCAAACTGTCTGGTTTGTAGTCAGGCCTTGTATGTTTTACGCGTAAGCGCAAAGAAACAAAAGAAATTTATTTGTTTTTTGCAGAGTTTACACAATCAGCTCAGTGACGCGGTTAAACCAAGCACACACTGTTGCTCATGCTTCACTATGCCAAAGTGAACAGATCACTTTGTGTATTACAAGATATATGAGCTGTTTTCAATCAATAGGTTAACACCATGTGTCAAAAACTCAAATTATAAGAATGTTTTGAAACTTGACTAATATCTGTGGCATGTTTTGCCATTCTAGTTTTCAAAACAGAGTTTGAAATGATAATCTGAGATTCTGTATTGCTGTTAGAGCCCTTCAAATGTCCAAAATCTGAGGAGAATGGAGGTAACTGATGACAGGAAATATTAACTAGTACAACAAGATGGGATAAACCATAACCCACAAAGTCTCTTTTATAATGAAAACTGTCCTCGCTGTCAAGGGTCTCTATCTTTGTCTTTGACCTGATTCTGATGTTGAAATATCTCCTATTGAAAAAGCCTCTCAGATCTGCCAATGCGTCGGTGAGCTGTATAAGGGGCGCAGTGCATACACGTCATTGGTTTGTCCAACGTCATTTGTCATTACATATTTTTTTTTGTTTTTACATAATTTTATGGTTTTTGTATACGAGTTTCACTTTCGCTTCAAGACTTGAGAAAATGGTGAGAAAACTAGCATTTCAAGGTACAATTTCAGTCTTGTTTTATAATTTGTGTGAAATCAGGCTGACTTTACCTAGCTACATGATATACTAAGTACACATACCTGCATGCTCTTCTGAAAGCTAGTCATGCTCACGCACTCCAAACATCTCCAACAGGCATAGATCCTCATGCACTCGGAGGGCACATGAGGATCTAAACCTCTTGGAGGTGCTCCCATGTGTGTGTGTGAGAGAGAGAGAGCACAGGCGAGAGAGGAATTACGTCATAGAGTATTGCATCAATGTCTGCGTGGTGACGGAGGGGCGTCTTTTACATCGCCGTCACTGTCTGACTTTCTCCAGAAGTAATGGTTTTTTTACTGTTTTAATTTTTCCTGAAAAGAATTAATTTTTACTGAAGACGTTGAAGCTAGCTACCAAACTCATATCTTTCTCCAATCTAGCTATATCCAAAATTTCAAGTGAATATGAACCAGCTTTCTATAAACATTCTTTTAACCCCTTTTTGAGACCTAGGCACCCTTGAACAAAGCATTTCCCCAAGTTTCAAGCTTGTATGTGTACACAAACATCGGAGATTCTCGTGTTTTCATACATGAATACACACATATATGGCGTTTCTCGCCAACAGTACAATTTGCAGCGCAGTAAGAATAACTAGACATGATGTCATTTTTATCTGGTTAATTTAGTTGTCAGATTTTCAGACCAGCCAGCCTTTGCCGTTATTAGCATTCTTTTGAATTTGCTCTGCCAAGACCCGTCCTAAAAAGTCTCATATAATAGAAGAGACTTCAAAATAAGCATTTGTGTGATTCTTTTAACTCCAGCACAGTCAGAACTAATGCTATAATAATACCAGACAATTGTACACACAATCATGTTTACTAAGATGTATTTTAAAAGAAAGGTCATGTCAGCAGTAACCTCCAAACGTTCAGCCTCCGATTTCTTTACATCAAGCAAAATTGCCTCAGCAATATAAAAAAACCAGAATGTGTGCTTAGCAAAAATTGTCATTGCAAGATGCACAAACAAAAAGAAAATGAATCAAGAAATTTTATACTTACTTAAAAACAGATTTTCATCGGTTTATCACATCCGCAACATAATATGGAAATCTGAGTGTAAAACCCACTGTCAGAAATGAAAGCTATCGATAGATACATGGACACCAATATCTAGATCGATAGAGGAGTTGACAAACACATCAGCATAACTGTACATCCCACTACCGTCAAATTTCCAATAAACGCACAGAGTTTGGACGTTACTCTGTGATAAGGAGTGTTTTCTGTCATTTGCAACTTTCTCTTTCAATTCCACACAACACCCCACCCGAGTCTGCCCTGGGGAACTTGGGTGGGGTTAACTACTTTTTAGTTCCCAGGATCACCCTGATTGGCCTCACAGGGTGGGTTTTCCCCTCTATTCTGGGGCATGTGTTTCTGTCTACCCTTGGTCCATTCACCTGTATTTTCCTTTTTTAAACTCTCCCTACTGTCGGCGCTGCCTGTAGCTCTTGAAATTGGATGTGTGTTGCTAAATGGTCTTAGGTTTATTTAGCCTATTAGACCGGCTGGCGACATACATTCCATATTCTGTTTAGGTTTTTTTTTTTTCACAAGCAGTGCAGGCACGTCCTGAGAAAGTCTTGTTGCTGTCGGGACGTTAAGCAATGTACAACGAACCAATCCACACAACACCGTGCTCAGAACTGGTTCCTTGCTAAGCAAACAGGCCACACAGGGCAATTGCTTCCGGTGCACGTAGTAACTTTTCCGCCAGAAATAGTTTAAAAAAATTCCTCCCTTTTCCAATTTTTTAGGGTGTAAAACTTCAATTTTTGTTCCTTTTTGGCGTTTTGAGCAACAAAATGCATGACAGGTGGTGTGAAAAATAGCAAAATCTGAGTAATTTTAGTCGACGTAGTGTGTTCATGGGAGCCTAATTGGGGCATGTGCACGGTGGATTTTTTGTTTTGGCAGAAAAGTTCTTCGTTCATAGTTTTATGCTGCAAGAAGCTAACAGATAACAGTGTGTGAAAAGGGGGCGTAACCTAATTGCCCTGTGTGGCCTGTAAAGGCAGAGTGAATTTTTCTACTATTGGCATTTGGAAGGAGATTGTGCCAAAAAATCGACATTTTTTGCTTTTTATGCTGATATCAGGTGTTTTTAGGCCATGTTGGCACTTTTGATGCCATACATATAACTTTATTTAGCTGTATAAGGATTATAGTGGCAAAATGGTGCATATTTAAGGTGAAAGAAAAGGCTAAAAATCACACAGGAACAATCCCAGGTCACATTTTCTGTCATAGTAGTCATTCAAAAACACTTCTGACAAGGTAACAGTCATTACGGTGTGATCCAGATGAAATTTAGATAAATTTGATGGTTGTTGGGGACCTGATTTTTTGCTTTTGTTTTGACTGCATTCAAACATACCCGTTTATCCTGCACAGTGTATTTGAGGCTTTGTGAGACTCATCTTAGTGAAAACATGCTGTAAACTGCAAACCTCAGTGTTGACACTAAAACATGATGACACCAAAACATGATGTTGTTTTGACTGGTTTCTGAAGTCGGTTTAGATGGTGTGGTGCGGTGAAAAGGCACGGTTGTCATAAATACTATCGAACACAAATCATCCTGCTGTATCCTGAGCATATCTATTATGCCTAAAAATCCATTCCACACATTTCCACTCACCCACCCCCCACCCCCAACACCACCTTCTTGCCCCCGTGCCCCCCTCCCCCCCCCCCTAATATCCCTCACCCCCAACCCTCAGTCATGGTAAGCCTAACCTTACTATGCTAACCCAGATCCTAAAACTACTATGTTAACCCTAATCCTAACTCTACTATGCTTACCCTAATAATACTAACCCAAAGCATTAACACCCCCCCCCCCCCAACCCCCTCCCACCCCCCCTCCCCCCCTCACTGCGCAGTCAGAGAAGAACCTTGGTCCCTTGAGTTGGCTGGTACAAGGATTTGTAGCTGTTTGCAAGAAAAAGCATGTTGGCTGATGATTCATTTTCAGAAAAAGTGCGGAACATGGCTTCAGTTGCCTTCAGTATCTTAAGCCTTGTTTAAAGCTGGAAGGAGGGAATAAAAAAAATGACACCTCATGCAGACTAGTTGTGGTTAGGCAGTTTGCTGAATTTTTTTGAAACAGTGCAAGGGCTTTTCTATGTTGTCCAGTTGGGTTCGAAGTTGAAAAAACTGTGAAAATGGTTCTTGCTTGGGGGGGTAGTATAGCAAATAAATTGCCAAAAAATAACCAACTGTTGAAAATTGTAGTTGCTGGTTGTTTTGAATGCGTAACATGTGTGTCTGCTTGTCTGCAAAATATAGGGTTGCTAGCTTGAACATAAGTCTTTCTTTTTGGATCTTTACATGTGTGGTGCCGACAGTCAGCCGCAGGAGGGAATGGTACTCCGGGCACCAAGGGGTGCAGGTAGTAATTTTGGTGCAGCTTTAAAACCATCAGCCATTTATGTCTGAAACTTGGCAGTATATCTTCTTATAGGGTACGGTTATCAGTGATAAAGTTTTGATTGCAGCTGACAACTTTTTTGGTTTCATTACAGGCCACACAGAGCAATTGCTTCCGGTGCATGTAGTAACTTTTCCGCCAGAAATAGTTTTTAAAAAATTCCTCCCTCTTTGCAATTTTTTTAGAGTGTAAAACTTCAATTTTGTGCCTTTTTTGGCGTTTTGAGCACACAGGTGGTATGAAAAATAGCAAAATCTGGGTAATTTTAGTCGACCTAGTGTGTTCATGGGAGCCTAATTGGGGCATGTGCACGGTTGTATGCAGGCTTGCAGACGACAGTTTTGTCATGGGTACTTAGTGCATTTGAGTGTTGTGAAAAACGCTAACTCTTAATTTTTTTAAGAATTGCCAAAAATGTTTCTCCTGTGATGTGCTCCGCGTGGGTTTTTGTTTTGGCAGAAAAGTTCTTCGTTCATAGTTTTATGCTGCAAGAGGCTAACAGATAACGGTGTGTGAAAAGGGGGCGTAACCTAATTGCCTGTGTGGCCACATGACCATCACATTGTGCAATGCCTTAGAAAAATTATACATCAATTTCTTTATTAAGGTCAGCAAGAATTTTTTTTTAAATGTCGATGAGAATGCATGCAGATGTTATAAAAATGTCTGGACTTGAAGAGGTAAAATGGTGATAAACGAAATAGAAAAATCGCTTGCCATGCGTTGTCTTCGTCATTTGTAGTGAATAATAAAGGTTATCCACATCCGGGTCATCGGTATGTACAATATTAGAATCGGAACTTCCCGGTCAGTTGCATTTTGTGGTGTTAATTCAAGCGTGTTCCTGGATGTGAAAAGTTACCAAACGTTTTTTTCCTCAAGACGTAAAACGTTCACCTGCACTGATGTCATTTTAAAATATCAGTACAGACGTTGGCTTAAAACTCCGCTAGGTTCACTTGGATTTTTTCCCCAATCTTGTACTTGATGACGGGACATGTAATGTCCCGTCGCATACATTTGCAGGTGTTTTAACACCAATAAAAACTTTTTCTGGAACTAACTAAAACTTTCTGAATAAAGTACTGCACCTAATCTATCCATGGAAATGGCTGGTTTGCAGAAATAGTCACAGTGAAAGGTTTGTTTTTACTTGTTTTCTCAGTTGAGTAGGGGTTCTCACATCATGTTTTCAAGCTGCCAAAAATGACGTTTTTGTCTAAACCTCAACAAAGTACACTTTCAGAAGAGTAATCAAGACATGCTTGTTATATGTATTTCTTCATTCAATGCACAACATATTGGTGTAAAATGGAGTGTCAGTGCAATATAATGTTAATGCTTGAGTGATAAACTTGGTCACTGTTTGGTGCTTTTGCCTTGTAAAAATGGCTCATATGCGAAAGCCTGATATTATTCTAAAAAGTGTCCTTGTTTGAGCGCCACAATACATGTGATAGCAATCTTTTTACCCGGACAGCTAGCAGTGAAATGAAGCATGAGCACTAGCTTGCTGTGTTTTATTGGCTTGATGGGAGTCTGTGAAACTATGTAAAAATTTAACTTTCAGAGCTGACTGTGTAAACACTGTAAGATTTTTCCCTTGCCTTTCAGCACTTGAAGTCATTAGAACAAACAACAGAGCTTTAATGTGCATGAATGCAGATTTCACATGCATCTAATTAGACATTTAAAATGGTTTGTTAATGTTATCCTGAAGAAATCGACAGTCCATAAGATGTGTAATATATAATAAACATTTTCTTCATGTCATGAGTAAGAGCTTCACGGTCACTTTAAATAAGTAGGTGTTGCTCTTTCAACTTTAACTAGTTTTGTTCAAATGAATTCTGCTAAACATATACTGTTTTGTAAGGTGGTTGTTTTCAATCTTGACCTCCTTGTACATTGGCAACTGTGAAAATATTCAGGAGCAGGCCGGTTTCCAGGGACAAGTTAGGCGCTAGTATAGTGTTAATGATTTTTTTGGCTCACGTGCAATAGCAAATGTGAGTCTATGTACCGGACCCTACGTTGTCTGTCCATATTGTGTCATCTGTGGGAAACTTAAATGTTGGTATTTTCTCGGAGACCATTCAAGCCGCAGCTAGTCTTCAAATTTAGCCCAGGGATACTTTGAGTGAAGACCTCTCTAAACATACAATTTTTAGTGACCTCCCTCGAAGGTCAAGGTCACAGGAGGTCAAGAAATGGGTGGGTTTTTTTTGTTGTTTTTGACTCACGTGCGAAGCAAAGGGAGTCTATGCTTTGGGCCAGTGGTCGTCAGTCTGTCGTCCGTGGTAAACTTTGGTATTTTCTCGGAGACTGTTTCAAGCCACATTCTTCAAACTTGGCCCAAGGATACTTTGTGGTAAGACCTTTCTAAACATACCAGTTTGAGTGGCCTCTCACAAAGGTCAAGGTCACGGGATCAGGAAATAGGTCCAAAATAGCTATATTTTGACAAAATTTATTTTTTTCTCAAATACTATTCACAACTTCAAACCCAAACTTGGTACAAAGATACCTGATAGTAAGACCTTTCTATGCATACTAATTTGGTTGATCCCTCAGAAAGTCAAGGGTCAGGAAATAGGTGAAAAATAGCCATATTTTGACAAAAGATGTTTTTTCTCTAATACTTTTCACACCTTCAAACCCAAACTTGGTACAGAGATACCTGATGGTAAGACTTATCTATGCATACTAATTTGGATGACCCTCAGAAAGGTCAAGGGTCACAAGGGCTGAGGAAATAAGTCTGATATAGCCATATTTGACAAAAGATGATTTTTTCTCAAATACTATTCACAACTTTAAACCTGAACTTGCTACAGAGATACCGGATGGGAAGACCTTTCTATGCACACTACTTTGGTTGATCCCTTGGAAAGGTCAAGGGTCATGAGAGCCCAGGAAATAGGCCTAAAATAGCCATATTTTGAAAAAAAAATGTTTTTGTCTCAAATACTATTCACAACTTAAAACCCAAATTTGGTATAGAGACACCTGATGGTAAGACCTATCTATAATGCATACTAATTTGGATGACACCTTAGAAAGGTCATGGGTCACAAGAGGCTGGCAAATGTGTGTAAAATGCTGATTTCTGATAAAATTGTAGGTATTCCCAAATTTTTCAACCAAATTTGGTACAAAGATAGCTGATGATAAGACCTTCTTATCACAAAGGTCAAGGGTCACTGTAATGCACGCAGACTTGCCCACAGTCGTACGCACAGACTCTCACGCAACAGACGCATACACCGCCACTGACTCAGACGGGCGCATTCATGCGGTAAAAACAAACACACGGGCTCCCTTTCTAAAGTAACCTTTATACAGTATAAATGAAAAAGAATGACTTAAATGACTATCAACTATATACAATATTCTACTATCACACCACACACATATCACAGTATCTTTGCCAGGTTAGGTCTTAGTCTCACATTGCCTCCAACCTGTTTGATGTTGTTGTCTGGTTACGTTGGTCCTTCTCACGTCTAGGCGTGAAAGTCCTTCGTCGTACGCTTGTTGCCGTCCTGTCTCTCTTTGGCACAGACGTCCTTGTTCTCGTACGGTACTCAGTTCTCACTTGGACTTGGATGTCTTGGTTCCCAGTCAGACTCACTCTCAGAAGAGCTGGAGGGATGACCTCACGTAGGTCCCACCTGCGACTCGACGTCTCGGCGTCCGTCTTCCACTCTCGTTACAAGAACTCTGAATAGACAAAAGTCCCAACGTAACACTTGCTAAACACACAACATATTGGATCAATGAGAAACGTCACGTAACCTGGCTGATACAAATAACTCACACGTTCATTCACACACACACACGTGCTTCATAAACTATCTTCGTATATCACCCCCATATCTCTGTCACTATCTTGAAACAGACTATAGCCTAACACTCTTGCTATACATTACTCTATACCCTGGAAAAGACTATGCTTACCCAACCATGTACTATCTTCCTAGCGGCTTAGACATACACACTTCATATTCCTTTAGTCATCTAACTCGGTAAACAACTGTATACAGAAACACTGGTTACTTCACCGAATTCTAAACATACTATAACTAAACCAAACCGGAACACCGCTATACAACCACATTAATCTTACCACGCATACTGTCTAACTAAACAACTATCAATACTACGTTTATAGAAACATACCTGAAATCTAGGCTTCAGTCTTGGAATGCGGGCTAGGTAACTCAAACAACCGTTCCATACGACAAAACAGCCCGCACTCCCGATCTAGACCTCTGACAGTCACAGCTTCCGCCTAGAACTCACTAAACAGAACTCACTAAAAAATCCCGTGCTAACCATGTCTTACGTATTCCACATGGGCAGCAGGCCCCACGGACTTTCGGCACAAACAAACCGTTAACAAAAACCGTACCGTACTAATCCTATTGTGCGAGCACTATGCACAAGCATAGAGCTTCATCACAGTCACGGGGGGTTGACAGATGTGTGAAAAATGCTTACATTTTCAGAAAACCTGAATTCTGCTGCTGCAGAAGCCAGCCCTTGTCACAAAGGTCACACATGTAAATCGGTCATACATGTGAGCCATAATGGCTTGCCTTTCTTGTTTATACCATATTTTGCCAAATATTGTTTTTTCTCTAAATTCTGCATTCAGCTTTAAACCCATAATTGGTGCAGACATACATAATGGTAAGACCTTATGCATACTAATTTGAATGACCCTTCTGACAAATCAAGGATCACAGGAGGTCAGCAAATGTATGAAAAATGCCTATTTTTGGTAGAATTTTAGGGGGGTTTTTCATGCTTTTTTGCAAACTTTTTAGTCAAGTTTGGCTCAAAAGTAGGCTGATGATAAGACCTTTTTATGCATGATAGGGTCACAGAAGGTGGACAAATGTTTGAAGCAATACATACATTTATAGAAAACATGGAATTTGTGGATTTCCCTCTCAATTTAAATCCAGTTATGTAGTCACAGTACCGTAAACAATACGGGTGGGTGAATGCACAAAGATGTTTATTTGCAGTAAATCTTGCATTAATTTTGCATGATCAGATCCCCAGATATTTCAAGACTGTCGAGATAAAAAGGCCTCGCAAGAAGAACCGAACATCAAGCCAGACACACATCTGTCCCACCAAGGTCTGTGTCTCTGTCCAGAAGATCTAGTGATGCAGTTTCCTGCATGTCCCACCCGAGCAAGACCCTATGAAGCAGAGGTCAGTACTCCCATACAGCAAAGCCATATGTACAAATCAGCATCTATGCCTGCACTGCCCTGTGAAGCTGCTTCAATTGGTATGGTGAAGAGCAAGTCAGACATGCATGGAGATTCAGCAGTAAGCTCCGAGTCGTTCATCGTAGGAAACATCCCCTTGCACAGTTCAACTCCAGCATCAAAAATTTCAGATAGCATGGTGAATCGTATTGCCACTAATGCTGAGGCTATTGTCTGCGCAGATCCTTCACACCTTCCAAATTCAAAAGAATGTGCAGAGTTTGAAAAGTGTGAAGGTGGTTTGAATGAGGCATCAGAAGCGCTTTTGTCATCTCAAAAGTCAGGGCTCACGAGCGCAATAAATATTGCACTACCTTTGAAGGAACAAAAAAACGCTCAACACTCCACTGTCACACAGAACAGTGCAAATACAAGTTTGTCATCTACAAAACAGCGTGACTCTGAGCCATGTTTTCACCCTCCTGTGAATGCAGCAGCCGATGCTGTAAACAGTACTGGTGGCTACGTACACCAGGTGGTTAACAGACCCACAGTGTCTACACCTTTGGGTTCAACAACTGTCGATGCCCATCTCACCCGGCACAACAGCCTGCATCGACAGGATAACTCGAACCATCAGCTTGCTCTGTTACTAGATGAGCCACGTTCACCAAGGGACACAACTCCAAACATTAAAAAAAAACACTTTGGCTTTCGTGAAACTGTCCTTAGGGAAGAATTATTTGCAGAGGAGGATGGTACCTTGGTGGGATGCCAGACCGGACAAACCGTTTGCTGCTACCCTCCAGAAATGAAGAAGCTGCTTTTGGGGCCAAATTTTCCTCCCAGTTTGCCTTGGAAGGGGGCCGGTCCAGCCATCCAGTACCCTCACGATGCTGGAGATGTCATAAACAACACCAAAGAAGACACCACATTCAAGTGTGAGTATGTTAGCCCTTCGTATCTTCCCGCTTTTTGTTGTGATTATTCCTGCACGAATCATAGGGACAAAAAGCACTCGATAACATTTACAATTTATGTGGGGGAAATTAACTGGATGCAAAATTTTGCCATAAAACAATTGCATGGCGTTTTAGAAATAAAGCCTGATGTAAATAAAATGTATATATAACTTTCATGCCCCTCCACAGTGACTAATTTGAAACGGAGTTTTTATCAAGGATTTCATCTGACATCTGTTCTATATGGAAGGCACGAAATGATTGTAAAGAAGCTGGACAATTTCAGTTTCATGGGCCTGACAACAACCTCCTAAAATCAGTATGATGTATCAGCGATGATTAGGTTGTTGTGTTAAAGCTACGTGCTCCAAGCAGTAACACTTTATGGTTTACAATAATTTCCTTTTAAATGTTCTTAATAAGTCTTACAATAATGTTGCGCAGAAGCACTATTCTAACAAATGTGGTACAATGAGGACATGTCTGTCGCCTCAAGCACCAGACGGCGCAGAGAGGACTGAACTGAACTGAGGACATGTCTGCTTTTTTTTTTTTCTCCTTTGCTACATAAGAGAGCGCCCTCGCCCCCACCCTATGTGTACCAGAAGCAGTAGAAATCCACCATTACGTGTGCCTACTCAGATTGATTGTGAAAAGAATGGTAGAAAAAGCAAGAAAACACTGAGAACCCAGTCCGTTGTATCAGCGAAGGCCCATCCTAGAGCAGGTCACTTTAATGTTTGTTCGAACTTACAGAAGAGTGCTTGCTTACTGGAGCGATCAATAACGAGAATACTTGTGAAACAAAAGTAAAATTATTATTCAAGCTAAAGGTGAGTCGCATCCACATCGCCAAA
This sequence comes from Semisulcospira habei, assembly GCA_036245525.1. NCBI lineage: Eukaryota > Metazoa > Mollusca > Gastropoda > Semisulcospiridae > Semisulcospira > Semisulcospira habei. The sequence goes on along the minus strand of BTPG01000001.1, from coordinate 334,792,049 downwards.
AAGGAGTCTTGGGTTGGTTCGAGAGTGAACGCTTAATCCGCCCCAAAATAACACTTCGAGTTATTTTCTGTTTTTAAATAAAGTGGAAACGTGTTTCAACTGTATCTACATTAAGGATGTATCTGTAAGACATTTGTAGAATTTTATTTTGAGAATCTGAAACTTTGCTTATAACATAAAAAGCTGGGCAAAATAGAAGGTTTGATGACAAAAGCACATCAGAATTTACTGACAGCTAAAATGAATCTCTCAAATGCTGGAGAAAGACAGAGAGACACAGACAAAGCAATACACGGGACTTTCGTGGCAACATCTTTAACCACACGTCTGAAAGCAGCTATTGTAACACAGACCGACCGACTCATTTTGTGGTTATTCTCCTTAGTTCCATACAATTGTTACCTATTTGGCTATGACAGTACTAATGAAAAATCAAAAAGAAAACACAAAAAGTAGAACGCAATGGAGGCATTAAAGTGGTCTGCTCTAGGGTGGGCTTTGCTTGCTAAACTTTCCTGATGAAGCGGGTTCTCAATGTTCTCTTGCCTCAGCGGAAACTTTTCTACTCTTCTTTTCACAACCCATGTGAGTATGCACACGTACCAGAGGTCTTGTGGCCCTGGTACAAAAATCATAGGGGTGTGGAAGATGCGTGCCTTACTCTGTACAATCTTGTTAACCTTAACTAAAAAGAATTACATTTAAATTGATGGGTCACATTGAAATTAATGAAATGATCACAAATTTTTATGCTCAATATGCATACTTTGTTAAGAAAACTGGCAACAAAAATATTTAAACAGAGGAGTAAGCAATTGTTGTGATCATTTTGATTTCCTTTGCGTACTGGTAAAATGGGGTTAGGGCAGCAGATTTAGCCACTGTGGCCCCTAAATGCATCACAGCATCATAAAATCAGGTTGAGAGTAACTGTGGTACTCTATCCTAACCAATACAACCTAAAAAAAAAAATTAAAAAAAAAGACCCCCACCTGGGTCTGCCCTGGGGGACTTGGGTGAGGTTAACTACTTTCTTTTTAGTTCCCAGGGTCACCCTGGTCAGCTCCACAGGGTGGGGTTTCCCCTCTATTCTGGGGCATGTGTTTCTGTCTACCCTTGGTCCATTCGCCTGTATTTTCATTTTTTTAAACTCTCCCTACTGTCTGCGCTGCCTGTAGCTCTTGATATTGGATGTGTGTTGCTAAATGGTCTTAGCTTTATTTAGGCCCCATGTTGTAGATAATGTATTGGACCGGCTGGCGACATACATTCAATATTCTGTTTAGTTGAGTGTTTTTTTTCACAAGCAGTGCAGGCACGTCCTGAGGAAATCTTGTTGCTGTCGGGACATTAAGCAATGTACAATCAATCAACTAAAAAAAATACCTATCAGTTGTATACAAAATTTCTGAGGGCATCGGAAACAACTATGATTCCCAAATCGGCAATTTTAAATGGGAAAAAGCTATCATTCACTACGAACGATGCCGACTTTCCTTATTTTCTTGCACTTTATGCTCACATTATTGAAACTTAATAGGGAAAGAGAGGTCAAAATGAAATGGAATAACTTGTGTAATTTTTTTCTAATTAATGTTGTGTATTTTTACAACTTGCAGGTAGGGATACAAAATCAATCACTGTGGCACTCGCAGTGATCACAGCATCGCCTAGTCACGTTTTATAATAATTGTGACATCCTGTTTTAATGCTGTAAGCCTGAAAATGGACGTCCAGTGCTATAGAAAATATCTGAAGGCATCTGACACATTATTTTTGTCTTTTTTCTTCGATTTCACGGAAATGGCTGTTTACTGGGTGCCCAAATACCTTCACTGTGAGCCAGAGATTCAATATTTGTTCATTCTGTTTTTTGCAGAAGTTGCAAAAGGTGTGCCTTAACATAACATTGCCTGATTTGGGCTTCTGGAATGAATATTTTGATTTATTTAGAAGAAAATGTTTCTCAACCACATTTTAGCATCCGGGAAGAGCTTGAATGGGGGTACCCTTGTGCCATTGGCTATATCACTGGTGTGTTTTAGGGGAACATGGCTTAAACATCTCAGGACATACTAAGGTACACTTTGAAACCCATCTTATTGAGTCGGGAGGGGGGTGGGGGAGGGGTGCACGCTAGCCAGGACTGGCTTATGGACTATCGCGACCTCGTAATTTGCTGGCCAGCACATGCACTAATATAATCTTGCATAGCCAATAATGAAAAAGAAAACTGTTGTCAACGTGTACATAATTTTACATCAAAGTTCCAGCATTGTACGAAGAAGAAATTATTATTTTAAAAAGTGAAAATGCATGCGACACAAGAGAAAAATAGACTTATCCGTTAACTAAACTGATGCAATTTGAGATCAATAATATCCACTATTTGACAGTAGTCGTGGAATTGTGATGCCGGAACGGCTTTTTCAGAAACAAAATGTTTGCGAAACGAAAGTTTGTAACAAGTATATGTTCATGTTTGTGTCAAAGTTATAGCAGTCAGTGCATTTTGTCCCTGTGTAGAAAGGGCTCAGTCTCACACTGTACTATACCATTCACTGAATAAACAACTATTTCCGTCTGGGGCAGGCATAGATCCTCATGCCGCCTGCTCATGCAAGAGCTAACGAGAATCATGCCTCTTGCCTGCCTCGTGAATACATACTAGTCCTCACATTGAGGATGCTGCACTAGATTATTCAGTAAACACCTGCCATTGTCTCAGTCTAAGATTTGAAATATGTCCAAATGGGGCTGCTAGGTTTCATGAGTATACATATACCTTACACACTTAATTTACATCTATAGTATGACCCTTATTCGGCATCGGAATCGGGCCTACCCAGTGTAATGGACCTCGCCAGTGCGCGCATTTTCAGCCAATCAGAAAATAGAAAGAAATTGCTGCAGCGCGGTTCTGTTGCTGGGTCACTAACACAAGCTTTCCCGTAACTAAGCAAGGAAATGGCGAAGTGCAATACTGTTTGTGCAAATACATTTCACTAAAATAGTCAGGCATTGCCATTGGGTACCTGCAATTGGGACGAAAGCTACCCTGAAATCATCAAAGAAAATCTTCTGGCTTTTTTTTTCCCCTCCCAAAACCAACGCAATGGGCTGAATAAAACTGAACTTGCTCAGTAGACCACACACTGATCATCTCAACATCGGGATACTACCCCCCTAGAGGACAAGAGAAAACACAGAACTGTTTGTATGTGGTAAGTGTCATTTTTCTAGATTGTTCTGAAAATGGTTACAGTTCACTTGCAGACATGGTACATAATTCAGCGATCGAGTTACCACGGCCGGAGCGTACTGTGCACCTACAATAATGTGCAAGCACTCGCTATCAGGGAGTACCGCCACACTGATCTGCACACTTGGGATGAATGTGTGTGTGTGTGTGTGTGTGTGTGTCTGTGTGATTTTAAATATGGAATTAACTCTCTAAAAACACCATAACCAATGGTTTATGCCCTTACGTTTCTTCAGTTTGCACTCTCTCACTCATTGTAACAAATCACGACAAGCACAACTAGACACATCACATCTACAGTAACACATTTCATCAGATCTAAAAGGAAAACAGAAGATAGAGGTTGAAAACCCTTTAAATTAGATACAAGGAACAACCTTTCGGATCAAAGATCCTTCTTCAGGTGACATGGAAACAAACGTTGTTCAGAAAAAAAAATTGGATCTACGTTTGTTTCCATGTCACCTAAAGAAGGATCTTTAATCTGAAAAGTCGTTCCTTGTATCTAATTTAAAGGGTTTTCAACCTCTATCTTCTGTTTTCCTTTCACATGAAACCCTAGCGGCAACAGTTTTACTACATTTCATCAGATCTATTTATGATGAGCATATATTCATGCAACATTTTTCTTCTCAGCATTTTTAGGATGGCAAACCCAGTGAGCTGCACCCCTACCCAATTCCAGCAGACAAGTGACCTGCCTACAAATCCAGACTGCTCACAAAAGGGGGCAGTACAGACTGATTCTGTAAAATCTTCGTAGGAAGATCAAGTCTTGCAACATACACCTGACACTGTAGCTGGCAAATGTGGGGCAGCCTAACAATCAGGCAAGTATATCTTTTTGTGTATATATGCTGACAATAAAAGCAGCGGTGCATACCTAACATTTCGCTTACACTCTGTGATGACATTTCACTTTCCAAATAAGGCTTTCATTGTTCTTTGTAGAAAGCTGACAGAGTGTGAAACAGTGATGCCATGAATGGAATGTCTGGTGTGATTTGCGATACATTTACATCCCTTTGAGTAAAAACAATAGCCTGTGATATTTAGCTGGCCTTGCACCTGTGTGTGGTTGGAATATGATTTCTTCAGTCCCACGCTTGTGTTGTCAGCTAATTTCACACAAAATCCTGGTCACACTGACGTGCCTCGAGTATGGTATAATTTCTGGGTGCGGGTGGGCATTTGACTTTGATTATGCCTGTCTGGCCACTGTCGCACACTTTGAGTTGCTCCTAGAAATAGAAACTGTGGTTTGACCACTCTGCTGTGCTTGTGCAGGTGTCTGTCAGGAAGTACTGCTAAATATTTACTTTTGGCAGTGTCCGCATGTCGTTTACATAAACTGTGGCTGCAGCTGAGAAAAAAAGTGTGTGAAAAGATTCTGTCAAGACATTTGTCAGATACGTTTGCTTTTCAATTTACATCTATGTGGAAGTTTCATGTTAATAGTTTCTTTGTTTTGTTTTTTCCTCTACCCAGTGATTAGAACTGGTCAGTTCTTTCCTCACATTTCTCAGGATTTGGACACTAACTGGTCCAGCAAAGGCGATCCAATTCTTGTGGGAGATCAAATGGGGACCTCATTGTGACACATGTCAGCGACCCTGTTGATTCCCTGACATTGGCTCTCTTTTCAGTCTCCTAGTCTGTGGACAAATATTGAGTGCAGCTTTAGAAATATGTTTGACGTTTTAAGTTAATCATATACATATACTGTTTATAATTGTTTTAATTTATCTTTTAGGGATTTCACCATTAGACTACCTTGCCATCGCTGCAGAGTGCAAACTCTGAAATAGCAAGCTAGAAGATAAAAATAGACCTGCTGGAGGAGGAGATCAGATCAAGAATTTGACAAATCTGAATGACCCCATCTCAAGGCTGCAAAGAACTAACGGTGTGCAGACGCAACCAGCAGAAGAAGAAGTATTTGGAGAGGACTTTGTGAGGAAAAAAGAAGAGACAACTAAACAACCTGTTCCATTTCTACACTGCATTAACATATGTTTGGTTTTTGGCTTTTTTGTCATTTTTGTTGCCAAATGGTCAATCTTTTAAGCACAAGTATAGTGAAAAAGGGCAGACTTTCAGCACCTACACTGCTTAAAAGATTGACCATTTGGCAACACAAATGACAACAAAGCCAAAAACCAAACATGTTAATTAATGCAGCTGTAGTACAGCCACATGATAGACTGTTGCTCACTCTTTGCTGATTGAGAAATTTTGAAGACCTCATAATAAAATGAGTTTTGAATCTAGTATTCCTATGCTATCAAATTGTGTCATTGTGAATCAGCCATTTATGACCTGAACCATTATTTCTCTGTGTGTTGTGCTTTGGCATGTGAACCACTCATATTCCAGAATAAAATATAATTGACCAGTTAATAATAGTTTTGATTTTATTTTAGGTAATGCTTCTTGCTTGTGTTGATGTGGCATGTTATGGGCCTTTTTGTCCGCTTCTCTGATGGCCTGGCTTTTATTATTGGGACAGATGCGATCTTGGTGCTTTTTGATATTGCTGCTCCCCAGGAATGTGGCATGCCGCTGCAGCTCAGTCGATTAGGCACATAGGTCAAACAGTTTAGCTGCCTTGAAATACTGAAGAGTTTCCTTTAGCCCAATCATATGAGAACAGTGACCATTGAACCTGAAATACAAATCATACATGCATGGTTATTTATTAAGCTCTCTCTCTCCTCTCACTTTCACACACACACACACACACACACACACACACACACACACACACTTCGATTTTATTTGTGAGTGAAAGCAATCAGCTTAGCCTGACACTGTGAACACAGCCAGCAATAGAGAGCTCTGAGCAGCACTGCCATCCTGCTACGATGAGACAAGATGGACTAGAACAGCTCAGATAAGTGTGGGGATTTTTTTTTTTAAGCAACACCAATAACAAAAACACCTACCCGGCTCTGCAGGCACAGATAGCTTCTGTGACCTGTGCTTGCTGATGCTCATTTTCCACGTACAGTTTATGTGGATCGGCGTGTTCTTGTAGATCTGCGTCCGGTCAACACGGATGCAACTCTGAAGGGAATCACTGCTAGTTGTGTGATAAATACAAACAGCATCAATGAAACTTGACGCAAACTTGCCTTGCCTCGATCTAGAGCCGTTTTTGGCATAGCTTTGTATCCTGGCATAAATGTAGGCTTGTAGAATTTGCAACGCATTCAGTCGAATCAGGCACGCTACCGTCCGCCATATTGCCCAAGGGACCGGAAACTTCTGGCACCCAGCAACAATTGCTAGGGGGCGTGGCTTTTGTGGCGCGTGCCGCAGTGAGGTCCATGCATGACACTCATCACTTGTTGACAGCAGGTTAAACAAGCCGCTCAGTCGGGCTGCTGGGGCGGGAAAGAGAATAGCGCGGGCGCACATTAAATCGAATCGGAATGATTAGGCATTTTGGAGTCTTGAGTTAGAACTGTAAACGAACAATGGCAAAAAAACAGCCTGAGGCAAACCTAGGAATTTGTCAATAACTTCCAAATTTGGTCTTATGAGGATTTTGATCAGGAACACATAAATGTGCATCTCTGATTGGTTCAAATGTATTTCCGAGTCTGTTCGGCTAACTTCGTTTTGAATACAAATCATACCTTGCAAGTATGTGTTTTTTGTGGATTACAAGCTAAAATGCGTTGTTTAGATAAATCCGCAGAGGAATTTAGTCAACATGACAGAGTGAGATTGAAGAATACACAGAAAAACATAACTGCCCGTGTCCAGAATAGGCACAAACATCATTTGCAGCTGCGAGTCATTTCGAAAGTGACCTGCGGATTTTCGCAGGTAGGTGCTCTAACGATTTGGCAAAGCGTAATGTGCAAAAATCAAAGATACAAAGGGTGAGATCGAAGATTTTTATGATTTGTTTGTGAGCTGCTTGACTTTGGAGCAGAAGTGTGCATTCAATGAAATTCAAAATTCTGCATTTAGCGCTCAATAGAGCACTGTAGATCTGAACGATTTAGATTCAGGAATCGCACATCTTTCGTCTGTTGAAACATCTGAATATTTGGTCTGATCAGAAACTATCAGTACATTCATTGTGAGATGCTCTGATCACTACTGATGAAACGTATGCATACGCGAAAGTAATTTGCCAGCTCAAGGAAACACAGATGTGCTTGATAATGATAATGAACATTGTGCACAGGTTCGTTCGTAGCGAGAAAGTGTTAGGATTTCGGCAGTACCACGTCCCTCATAAATGTCACCCAAAACTCGTGTTTGCAGGAATGATAGTCCAACATCATATGCACAAGCAAACACTTAATTATATGATTTTTCATTGTAAAAAGATCAATGTACATCATACACATATTTCTTTCCTTTGTTCAAAAGCAGCTGTCATTGTGGTGGTGTAGGTGCGATTCTGCAGTAAACCAGTATGGTCCAAATTATAACATGCAGCCTGATTAGTATGGTATGTGTTTTACATCTTCCACAGTGTAACGCACGCAGACTTGCCCACAGTCGTACGCACAGACTCTCACGCAACAGACGCATACACCGCCACTGACTCAGACGGGCGCATTCATGCGGTAAAACACAACACACGGGCTCCCTTTCTAAAGTAACCTTTATACACTATAAAAGAAAAGAAAACGCTTTAAAGACTATCAAACTATATATACAAGGCTCTCTATCACACACTCAAATCACAGTATCTTTGCCAGGCTAGGTTTTAGTCTCTCAATGTCTCCAACCTGTTTGATGTTGTTGCCTGGTTACGTTGGTCCTTCTCACGTCTAGGCGTGAAAGTCCTTCGTCGTACGCTTGTTGCCGTCCTGTCTCTTTGGGCACGGACGTCCTCGTTCTCGTACGGTACTCAGTTCTCACTTGGACTTGGGTGTCTTGGTCCCCAGTCAGACTCACTCTCAGAAGAGCTGGAGGGATGACCTCGCGTAGGTCCCACCTGCGACTCGACGTCTCGGCGTCCGTCTTTCCACTCTCGTTACAAGAACTCTAAATAGATAACAAAAGTCCCAACGTAACACTTGCTAAACACACAACATATTGGATCAATGAGAAACGTCACGTAACCTGGCTGATACAAATAACTCACACGTTCATTCACACACACACACGTGCTTCATAAACTATCTTCGTATCACCCCCATATCTGTCACTATCTTGAAACAGACTATAGCCTAACACTCTTGCTATACATTACTCTATGCCCTGGAAAAGACTATGCTTAACCAACCACGTCCTATCTTCATAGCGGCTTAGACATACACACTTCATATTCCTTTAGTCATCTATCTCGGTAAACAACTGTATACAAAACACCGGTTACTTCACCGAATTCTAAACATACTATAACTAAACCAAACCGGAACACCGCTATACAACCACATTAATCTTACCACGCATACTGTCTTTAACTAAACAACTATCAATACTACGTTTATAGAAACATACCTGAAATCTAGGCTTCAGAGTCAGGGAATGCGGGCTAGGTAACTCGAACACAACCGTTCCATACGACAAGACAGCCCGCAATAACCAAACTAGACCTCTGACAGTCACAGCTTCCGCCTAGAACTCACTAAACAGAACTCACTAAAAAAAACCGTGCTAACCATGTCTTACAGGTTTCACGTACGTCTAGTCCAACACGGACTTTCGGCAACAAACCGTTAACAAAAACCGTACCGTACTAATCCTACTAAATGAGCACTATGCCCGAGCATAGAGCTTCATCACACACAGCAATCACCATGAGCATGCAAAATGGGTGTGTATGAGGTGTGATGTGAACAGGCTGCTTTTTTAAAGCTGTATGCGCATTTAATGAACTAAAACCGATTTATATATTGTCAGACATACAAGATGTTTAAATACTTTATTTACTTGTGGTAAATCGTGACGTTTTCATTATGAATTCAGTCTCTCCTATTTGAAGTAATGTAACAACTGGCTATGGCCTGTGCATGCAATGAACACAGTGCAGGGGCATGTAACAAACTAGATTGCAGCTTTTGATGCTTTAGGAACAGCACTACTCCTCAAAGCTGACAGATCTCTAAGACATTTTTTCATCTTCAACATAGTATATTTAGCATTAACAGTTTGTGTAAACTGCACGGATGTACAAGCATAATGTGTATATGCTGAAACACAAGAAAGCCATAAATGTAAACTGGTGTGAGACAAGCGTTCATGTATATTTACCCTTGGTTTACCCTTCCGACTTTAAGGAATATTGAACAATGATAGAAATGGATTTTTTTTTCCTGTGGTGTGAAAGCCCAACGTCATCTGCTGCCACAGTAAACACACACAGATACTCTTACAACGACAAGGACAGACTTACGACAAGGACAGATTGGTTTTCACCAGTGAGTCACACTTTGACAAGTGCAATTACATCTAAGTTAGGAACCTATGGCTGTGAGTATGGACCCTGACAAATATTGCCAATTACTGTACCAACCTTCTGCTTACATCTACCGTACATTCTGTCTGAATACCAGTTTTCTGCGTGAAGCGTATTCCGTGGAAAACAAACAGGCACTGGGGCGCTTCAATAGTGCATCATTGTGTCTACACGAGGCAATGTTGATTCACAATACCTAATCCACCTGAGTTTCCTTGGTGATCCTAGCAATTTAGAATGTTGTTAAAATGGTTTACTGTCACCAAGCAGTTGTGACATTAGTGCTTATTAACAAACTGGACACAATAAGTGTGCAGGCTGAGTACAAGTAATACTCGCTAAGCTTGCAAAACCAAAGCACCCGGGTATAGGTCATAATACACACATGGTTTCTGGAAAGTTTGCATGTCTGCACTGCATAAAGGTTTTATCGTGTGAAAAACATCATAAGCCAATGATTTCAGGTGACATGTTAGAGGTGTATATGATGGGGAAAACTTGCTGAAACTTATTTTTGCTGCTTTCTCAAAATAGTAATTTTGGGGGGTGGTACATAGTGAGGAAACACATATCTGAAAATGTACTTGTCAGATGATGGTGAATTTTTACATGCAAGTTCACAGATGGGTTTATTAAGGAATGTCAGTGCCGATTGTTTAATTTCAGCTTAGTTTGGGAGCTATGAATAGCTTCCCTTGGCTAACATACTCAAATAATGACAAAAACCAGAACATTCATATAAAAAAAATTTCTTCAAAACCAGGTAAGATATTCAAAATCGCCTCTGACATTCCATAATGATGATATGAGTTGATATTTTGACCAAATTTGGCTTTTCAGAAGCATCAACGGTAGCCGAATTTTGTTTCCTTGGCAACCAGGTGTAAAGGTCACTTAGTGTTCTTTACCATGGCCATGGTGAGCATACCTGACTAAATGAGCATGTTGGAGTGTTCAGGAGACAAAATAGTGATTCTAATGATATACAATAAAACATTTGTCCATAAACCCAAAAAATTGCGCTGACATGTCCTAGCTCACCTTAATCCATGCGACGTCTTCTACCTCAGGCAAATGATGTTATCCTCAGTCATTATCAGGAACCCTCGCACTTCAGATTCACCCTCCTTCTCATCTTTCGATCATATCTAAAGATAAAAAGAATCTTACATGTTTAGTATTAATTGTTACTGAACAGACACAAAAATGAGACAAACTATTATGGCTACTGCAATGACAGACCGCCGGAAGCAAGTAATGATGTCATGGAACTAAACAGGATGTCTTCGCAAAGTATTCCAATCAAATCCAAGTCCACTTGTAAAGCACAGCAACTTCCATTATGTATTGCTTGTGGTGATGATTGCAGAATATTAAGAATGAAAAGGAGAAAGAGAGGGAAGAAGAAGAAGAGGGAGAAAGGTTTGGCGAGATCACGTGAAGCAGTCAGTGAAGGGATGACGCTTCAGCTGACGGCAGAAAGACTGGACATTTTCAGCGTTGTGCAGGGTGTCAGGAAGGCTGTTCCAGAGGGTCGGGGCAGCATTTTGGAAGGCTCAAGCGCCAGATCTTTTCTTGTTGACACCAGTTCCAAATCCTGGGATGGTTAGTCTGGACTGTGAAGATGAACAGTCAAGTAGGTCTGTAAGGGGGAACCAGTTCCTGAAGATATTGTGGGGCAAGATCATATTACAGTTTCGGCCTGTAAATGGGTCATTGAAATGGCTTAACATCGAAAAAGAAATAATGTGTAATGAGTACCATGCCAGAAAACAAGCTCAGTTGATCTAATAATGAGCTGCTGACAAGTGTGGCGGTCCCGACTGTTACTTGTGACAATGATGCAGTTGAGCTGAAAACTCATACTTTACAGCTGAAAGATAAACACAAACTAATACACATGTAAAAGATTTCCAATACAACCAACCGTGTCTATAATGACCACCCAGTGAACGGAGGAAAACAAACGCCAATGAATAACTTCCATCTGACGTACCCTTGTTCATTTAGTTTTATCACTAAAGTTGTCTAGTTCAACATGAGTGCGATTTTCTTTCAGGACTGTTTTTAGGACATGTGACCATACTATCACATAACAAAATGAACATAATAATATATGCAGTGTACTGCGACCAGACCCCGTCTCATGACCACCCTAATGGGTGCCCAATGGACCACCACCTTGATGTGGTGGGGGGGCTTGCGTGTCTCAGTGACCTGGAGAGCTATGCTGGCCGGAGCTTAATGCTCCTGGTAGGGTCTCCCAAGCCAGACAGGTTAAGGGTAGAGACCAGACGAAGTGTGGTCCCTGGTCCTTCAGGTTGGGGGTTGGGGGCTAACCACTCTGTCCTAGAAAACATTCCCTGGTTACGGAAACAGCAACGAAATCAACATTTAAGAGCAGGTGTGACGGGCCTCTAGAGTCACCTCAGGGGACTTGTATGAATGGCAGTGGTGAAAGCCACTTTGTGGAAGCCACTGACAAGAAGACGGAGGTCTTGAACACCAAAACGAAGACGAGGATAGGTTTTTGGAATGTCCGTACAAATGTATCAAACGGACAAACTGGCATAAGTAACAGCAGAAATGTGCCGATACAATCTACATATATTAGGCATTAGCAAGACCAGATGGACTGGATCAGGAAAAGTGACATCAACAGGAGAGACAGTTCTATATTCAGGAAGAGAGGACAATCAGCATGAAAAAGGAGTTGCCATCATCTTGAGAAAAGGAGTGGAAAGGAGCATAATAGAATGGAAACCTCTCAACAGTAGATTAATGAGAATAAGAGTAAAAGGAAAACAAGTGAATACGACTATCATCCAGTGCTACAGTCCTACCAATGACAGCGATGATGAAATAAAAGACCTTTTTTACGAACAGTTAGAGGCAGAAGTTAAGTCAACACCACGACACAACGTGTTGATCATCATGGGTGACTTGAATGCAAAGGTAGGGAGCGACAACACCAACAATGAACATGCAATGGGAACACATGGATGCAGGACGATGAATGAAAACGGAGAAAGACTGACAGAGTTGTGCACCACCAACAACCTGGTTGTTGCAGGCACCTTATTCCCACAGCGTGACACCCACAAGCTGACTTGGTACTCGCCCAACGACAGAGACAAGAATCAGATCGACCACCTACTTATCAATGGAATGTGGAGGAGATCACTGCTGGATGTGAGAGTAAAGCGAGGAGCTGATGTTGTAAGTGACCACCAACTGGTAACAGCAGTGGTGAGACTCAAGCTATGGAAGGCACAGAACAAGACGCACGTACAGCGAAAATTCGACACTCAAAAGCTAAAGGACTCGCACACAAAACACATTTTTGTCACACAAGTGAACAACAGGTTCCAAGCACTACAGGATCTAGACCCAGAAACCAGACCATCGAAAACTGATGATGTCGTCATTGTGCATGACTTCTATTTGTGGGTGCGGGTGTTGCTGGCCAAGCCAATCCTGGAGCCACACCTGTGAGGGCAATGGGGGCACTGGAACGTAGCTGTGGGGAGAGTCGACACTGTCTTTCTGCGAGCTCTGGCACTGGTGATCCATTCGCGTCGATTGTGTTCAAAGAGCGTGCAGGCTTTCCTGGTGGCGGCACACCAGCCAGATCTTTCTTGTGCTTGTGCTTCAAGTTCCTTTACCGGGAAGACGCAGTGCTTGAGGCTGACTTTTATGCAGTCTTTAAAGCGTTTCTTTGGCCGTCCTTGCTTCCCGTGGCCTTTTGAGAGTGCACCATACAGGAGTTGGCGTGGAATGCGAGAATCATCCATGCGTATGACATGACCTGTCCAGCGAAGTTGTGTCTTTGAGATCAAGGCTTCAACACTCACTAAGCCAGCATTGTCCAGGACTTCCAGGTTTGTCACCTTGTCTTGCCATTTGATGCCCATGAGTGAGCGCAGGGATCTCATGTGGAAACGTTCAAGCTGCTTGATGTGCTTTTTGTGCAGCGTCCATGAATCACAACCATAGAGGAGGCTGGGGAGGACTACTGCCTTGTAGATTTTGATCTTCATGGAGAGCTTGACGTTGTTGTTATTCAACACAAGAGTGTGCAGACGACCCAGGGCTTGGCTGGCTTTGCTAATGCGAGCTGTGAGATACCAGTGCAAACAACATTAACACACTCTATAATAAAATCAAGACTGTTTACCAACAGAGTGCAGAGGAGTGCCTTGGCTATTGAGAGAAGATACGAGCAATGAAATGGATCAAGACAAACACCTGGATTATAGAAGAAAGGCGTACGTTGAAGAGACAGATGATCAGTACTCGATCAGAAAGACTGCAAGAAAGATACAAGCAGCAACACAGTGAGGCCAACAAGTGAAGAGGATGGTGTGCACTGACCGTCGTGCTTTTGCTGAAGAAATAGCAAGAGAGGCGGAGAGTGCTGCAGCCCGAGGAGAACAAAATCAGCTATACAGAATCACCAAACAGATCTGCTGTAAATACCACTGTACAGTCAGCCCACCCATCAACGACAAGGAAGGAAAACTTCTCACAACTCGAGCGGAACAAGACGCACGCTGGGCTGAACATTTCAAAGAAGTACTGAACAGAGAAGCACCAGAAGAAAATGCTGATATTCCGGAAAAAGAGATAGAAGAGAGATTCGGCAAACACGCGATTTCGGTGGCTGGCGCAGAGCTTTCGCTACATGCGCGGTTTGAAAACGAGGTAAGGTGACGTCATTCGCACCCACGGCCACCGAAAGCGAAGTACGAGAAATCGGTTCAGCGTCTGCGTTTCGTTGCTGCGTTTTCGGTACCGACAGTGAAGTCCCTTGGCTCCTTCCGGCGGACTTTTCGATCTTTCGCGAAGACTGAGGTGAGGAGTATATCTAGGCTACCTTCTTTTCTTTTGCAAAATAGAATCGAGTTACACATTTTTAGACAACTATCGGGACAAATTTGTTGTAAGCTTGATCGCAGTAAGTGATCGGGCGAGCTACAGGTCGAGCAATGCCATTTTACTCATCCTAAAAGTGACTTTTGTATACAGTGCTGGATTGTGATAAATCAAATGACAGTCGATTTCATAAAATGATTTATACACTGCCCTCAGTGAAGAGAATTGATTAGATAGACTCCTGATTGTAGCTGGTCCGTTTCCAACACTAAGACGTGAACTAGTAGCCGTTCATTCACGAATGGTAGCTCTCACATTCCCCGTTAGGTCAGTAGACATCTACCATTACTGTAACTTTTGTAGATCTAATTTGGCCTAAAAACGTGATCATTGTTTGGCTCAACAATTAACCAGTGCCATCATTGTGCTACTTGTCGACAGACATGTGTTCAACACCGACCTCCACGCCGACAGCGACCTCAACGTGGAAAATGACAACATCCAAATTTTACACGCCGCAAGAAGACCACGCCCTGATGGACCAGGTGGTGGTCTATAACCCCTTCAAAAAGACCCACTCATGGGAGGTCCTGAGGCAGCAGTTATCAAGACACCCTACCCTCCATAGGAGGACAGCGAAAAGTCTGCGTGACCGGACACACCTGCTCATGGGGGAGCGGAAATCTCATGTACAGGAGCAGGAGAGAGCGTAAGTTTTGTGTAATTTGCTGTAAAGTAAAAATAATTAAGTTTCAAATCCTTATAAATTACAAAGAAACATTCATGTGCAAGTGTCAGTTCAGGAAAAATGTTCATTAATGATTCACTGTACAAATTAAGTTTGTGATTCCAGAATTGAAGGAAGAATGAGAAGCCCGAAGGCAATACATTTCTTAAAGGGACATCCCTCACAAGATATTTTGATTGATTGAATTTGACATTTTGAATTGATGTGGACACCGTGTTTTGGTGTAAGAAGGGGTATGTCCACACATCCCCTTTCTTGGTCCTGTTACCAGGTTAACTGTTCATACCATAACTTTTTTTTCAGTTCTGGCATCGAAGAGCCACCCCGTACGGACTATGAGGTGGCAGTGGACGAGGCCCTCCTCCTCAAGAAGGAGGAAGAGGAGGCAGCCAGTGCATGCAAGAGACCAGCTGCCAGCGCCACCACTACAGCAGACCAGAAAATTGTGGATGCTGCAGACAAAGGCCGAGCAAAAGCTGCTGGTGAGTCACCAGTGAAAGCAAAATGCTGTTTACCTTTTTTTCATTTAGAACTGGGAACCAAAAAAGAGCAAAGCACTGATGCTGGCAAATTGTTATAATTACTAATCTTAATAAGAGATTTAACAGTTACCAAACATCAGTGCAGGAAAACATCACTTGTGCTGTTCTACTTGTATTATACTCAGTAATTTTCTTATGTTCACACAGTTGAAATCTTGAATACAATTTTTCTGACTAAACTTTAACAAAAAACAAAACAAACAAAGCCTTAAAAGAGGTTTTGTCAAAATGGTCCAAAACAATGTAACTTTCAGGCTTGCATTATTATGCTGGTAAATAGAATGTGATATTTCAGTATTTTGTATAGGAACTTGCTCAGATATTTCCTTTAAGTGCTCCAATTGTCTTTTCCAGTTACCGGTGCAGGCGCACCACCAGCGGCTAAGGCACCAAGACAGGCCAGTGGGGCGAGGTCCATTGACCTCGTTGAAGTCCTGAAGGTCAAGATAGAAATAGAGAAGGAGGCTCGCCTGGAGGCTGAAAAAAAAAAAGAAGAGCGGAAGGCAGCTGATCGCGCCGATGCTGCTGAGGAGAGGCAGTTACGGAGGGAGGAGCTGGATTTGAGAAAGAGAGAGCTGGCTTTGAAAGAGAAGCAGGAGGCGGAGGCCAGCAGAGAGCGCCAGCTCTTGATCAATTTTTTAATAGACAAGAAGTAGTAGTAACGCCTCTCCTGAGCAGCATCTGCGTGGCCAGCTGCCTTCTGAGGTCGCCATGACAACAGAATAGGGGCCATTCTCTTTTGTAGAACTGTTCAAGTGAAAAGTATGACATGACTCGAGCTGTTGTGGCAATACTGTCGGAACAGTACAATTAAAGGATTATAATTAAGATTTCTTTGGATTTTTTTTTTTAAATAATAGATGTCACTTACTACTGTCCAAAAGTACAGCAATCTGACAAATCTAAGTGTATGTTTTTATTTTTTTGGTTTCATTTTTGGGATTAATAATCCATAAAAGTAAAGGGCTCAGGATGGAGAGTACTTTCGTTAAACATTTTAGGTGAAAATTGCAGCATAACTCTTTAATAAACACTCTCAATGATACATCATTCTGAACACTCACACTGTCACAACCCGTGACCATGCATGCATATGAACAACCAGAGGAATTCTGTCACACACAGTCACTGCTGAAAAAGCATACAATCTCCTGAATTCACACATGAATCAGAGTAAAAGACAATACTTGAATTTCATATTATATATTGTAGTCAACATTTATAAGGAAACAACGCTCAGAAATGTACATGTTCACAGAGGTTGCGCCCGGGTCTTCATGTCATGTCCTCCCGCTCGCTTTAATGTTATTTCAACAGGTATATTATGAGAAAGAGCAGTTCATACATGATTTAATTTAATCTATTACTGCACGTCCATACCCTCAATCAGAACACTCATGGCCTGATATGTTACACTTACACTCAGTTACAATACAGCATTTAATACAAATCAATCAGAAACAAAAATTGTTACCCAAACTTTGTGTTTTCATACACTAACACTCATTTACACTTGATCTTGTATGACAACTTGACGGCTGAGACTTTGCCAGTCTGATAGGTTTGTACAGACATGAACAGACTTGTGAGAGGATTTTTATATCTCGCCAGAAACTTCAGATTTGATGTGTACTTGTCAGTGCTCAAAAACTCTTTTACAGGGATATTCATACTGTTGTAGTACAGTCACAAGAAAAAAGTTAAAAAGCCACAATCTACAATTACAATCGTCTGATGAACAACTGGAACTGAACAAGGATCAGTAGAGGTATTCCTCAAGACTGGGTGGGTCAAGGCCAAAGTACTGAGATGTCTGATTGCCATGTATGCAAGCATGACAATTTGTCAGCAGTGCTCCTATTCTGTACAGTTTCCCCACAGGAGACAGGAACAACTTCAGATTATCTTCAAAGTTGAGGAATGCCCATAACTTAATTACTTTGCCAAACTGCCACTCGATAGCTTGACGGACTGTACTCATCGCCGTGTTGTGCTGCTGTTCAACAGCAGTCAGTTGTCCACGGAATGGGCGCTGGAGATGGGCTCTTAAAGGGTATGCTGGATCGCCATATACATATAACGGTCTTCCGTCGGGGGCATGAAGGTTTGCCTCAACAAAAGTAAGAAACCCGCTGGCATGGAGCAGTGCTGCATCATGCCTCCTCCCTGGCATTGGTCCATACAAATGTGCAATCAGACCATTTGGGGTTACAACGGACTGAAATTTCAAAGCATGTGTTCGCTTGTGACCGTTGTATACCTCCCTTTGGTGCATTCCTGGTTTGCACATTTTCCTTACTGTTCCGTCAATAAACCCCCAACACAAGTCAAGTGGTGCACCTTTGGCATGCACAGCTGCACAGTACTCTAACAGCTTGGGAATGGTAAGCCAAGGCTGATTTAAATCAGTCAGTCGAGTATTAAAAATGCTATCGATGTGGTCCACTCCCAGGTTGAACAACATACAGCACTCCACTCTTGGTCTTTTGAAGAATTCCTCAAGGTCTAGGTAGCGGCATGGATAGGACAAACGCTTCAAGACCAGACACAGAACTTCCAGTCCTGCAGCAAAAACAGATTATTCAGTATTTTCCTCAACTTAAATCAAAATGGACATATGATTCAACCCCTCCTGAACTGCCCATTGTGGAGTTCACGGTGGGCGTTTCAAGGGAGAAAAATGTTAATCCTGTTCAAGGTGGTGGTGGTTAAGGTGCACACTTCAACAGTTCATAGCCATAGATGTTCACCTTACATGTTTTTAGTGAATTCGATCAAGATCATACACAGTTGTGGCTGTAACTTGCTTAACCCTTTGAGTGTCGGTCGCGGCTGTGGGCCATGCTGAAAGCATGGCCCACAGCCGCGACCGACACTCAAAGTGTTAATTACCAATGGAGTTCTGTTGCCTCTGTGAGCAATTCTAATGAGAGAGGCTGCTATTACTGCTATGGTCCATGCCATGGAAGTGTCTTGCATTCCACCTTTTGCACGGTTGATTAGAGGCTGGTGTTGGATACTAAGTCTGCAAAGCATTTGGGGCTCATTTGGTAATGTTAAGGACCTTACTAGTCTGGACACCCCCCCCCCCCCCCCCAACTGTCGTTCTCATTATATTAAGTAAAACATTTCTTCTTGATGTTTATTAATTGAAGTATATTAACCCTTTGAGTGTCGGGCACGGATGTGGGCCATGCTTTCAGCATGGCCCACAGCCGCGACCGACACTCAAAGGGCTAACTGTACAGATACAAAAAAATCTGTTCTGACAATGAACAGCGTTTTAACTTACTCAATTGTAAAGAGAGCAATTCCACTGTACAAATAATTCCAATTTACCTGAAGCACTTGTACGATGGACCGTCATTCTGGCTGGAAACCTCAGCAAGTCACACAGCCGGATAATGTCATTTGGTTCAAACCTGAATCAACATGAAGATTCCACATGTAATTCCCTTGCACACAAATGTATAAATGTACAAACTTGTCCCATGGGACTGATTACTGCTGGCATTGACCAAATCCCAAGTTGATCACTTTACCTGTAGACGTTTTCACTTCACTGAAGACACATTAAATCTAACAACATGCATTTGCTCTGATAAATTGTACATTATTTAACACAGCCAAACAAATTCACAAAAAGGAAAATATAATAATTACCTGAAGTGGTCAATGCATTGTTCGGCTGTGTACTTGTCAAGTCTGAAGCTTCTGGTGAGATCAGCCCTCCGACAAATCTGTTCATCTCTGCGGAGACTTTCTATAAGGATAGCCAGGTCCAAGCAGTCAATGCTGTCATCCAAGATCAAGTCTACAAGAGTGTCATCTGATATCTGTTCCATTTTTCTGAAAGAAAGTTTGAAACATGATGTTATAGGCCTAATCATATATGTGCTGTGCACTTTCAATTGCTACATTTGGCCATTTGCAAGAACCAACAACCTTGCATATATTTGCTTCTACATTCGATTTTGCTTGCATAGATTTGCTTCTACGTTCAATTTTGAAGTAACGGATGGCTTGTAGGTGCAAGTTCACAGCATGAATTAAAATCAATTCGAAGTAGAAAATTAGCTAAATTGGAAAATTAGCAAAGCAGCATGTTAAACTTTGCAGAACTTCACAAAACCAGATGAGTACATCTCAGGTGACAGCTCGTAATCTACTTCCTTTTACAGATTCTCCCACCTCATTTCATCGCGCTACGAGGATCAAATTCGTCCTTCTTGCTCAAAACAATGAATATGGAACCTTTAGGGATGAATGTCAATATGCAAGGATACTGCTGGAAACTACAACTATGAAGTAAAAACAGGTGAAAACACTCACCGAAGTTGCCTGGAATTTTTCGCTAAAATCGCCTTTTCACCGACGAAACTGCCGCCTTTCGTTCGCTGGCGCTGACCCTGAGAGATCAACGCTAGGTCACCGACATGCGCACTCGTGGACGTGCTAAAAATAAAGGGAATTCCCACCACCATCCCACCGCCAGCCACCGAAACGTGGCGTGCCGAATCTCTCCAGATTTAGACATCAGCGTGGAACCCCCTACTAAAGAAGAAATCGTAACGGCATCAGGAAACTGAAGAACAACAAAGCCCCAGGACAAGACAACCTGAATGCAGAATTATTCAAGATAGACCCTGAGCTCGGCAACTGGAATACTAGAACCACTTTACAGAACAACTGATTTGGCCAGAAGCTTGTGTACCCGAGGATTGGACCAGGGGGATGATTATCAAGATTCCAAAGAACGGCACCCGCAACAACAACTGGCGCGGTATCACCCTTCTGTCAATCCCCAGCCAGATCCTCGCCAATGTGATTATAAGCAGATTATCTACGGCAGTTTATACAACATTGAGGAAAGAACAGGCAGGTTTCAGAAAAGGCAGGAGTTGTGTAGAACAGATTTTTGCTCTGCAAAACATCATAGGACAGAGTGCAGAATGGCAAAGACAACTCTACGTGAATTTTATATACTTTGAGAAAGCCTTTGATAGCGTACACAGAGACAGCTTGTGGCGCATCTTGAGGGCTTATGGAATCCCAAACCGCATGGTGGAGCTCATCAAGAGTTTCTACAACAATTACAGCTGCTGTGTGGAAGGAAGCGACATCTGGTTTGAAGTGACGACCGGTGTCCGGCAAGGCTGTGTGATGTCTGCGTTACTCTTCAATCTCATCATTGCCTGGGTGATGCAACGCAGGACAGAGACAAGACATACCGGCATCAGATGGATGCTCTTCTCCACACTTGAAGATTTGGAGCACACCCATAAACATGCAGGATAAGATGGACAGATTGAACCAGTACCCAAGTTGGCCTCATGCTCAGCCAGAAGAAATCAGAAGTGATGACCATGAACACCGCTACACAAGCTCCCATCAAAGTCAACAACAACCACTTACCCTTTACTGAAAGCTGTATGTACCTGGGCAGCATCATCACACCAGATGGTGGAAGCAAGAAAGACATTCAGAACAGACTGAATAAAGCAAGGAGTGCCTTCATCAGCATGAACAACATCTGGAAGTCCTCACATTACCACCAAGCTAAAACTCTACAACAACTGTGTTGTACCAGTACTCCTCTATGGAGCAGAATGCTGGAGAATGATGCAACATGACCTCACCAAGCTGTCCACATTCCATACCAAGAACCTCAGGAGCATAGTCAAGATATTTTGGTCAAACAAAATCTCCAACGAAGACCTACTGTCCCGCTGCAAACAAGAGGACATAGCCACAACAATCATGAAAAGACATCGACGATGGATTGGACATGTGCTGCGGAGAAAAGATGGCTCCATCATTAAAACAGCCCTATACTGGACGCCAAAAACCACCACCACACCTGGGGAACGATAGGCACTCTGGCCCGTGACCAAGTGAAGTGGAGAGATTTCGTTGCTGCCCTATGCGCCTTCAGCATTACGGGCAGTAAGTAAGTAGTAAGTACTGCGACCAGACACTGAAACACGGTACCAATGTCAAACAAACAGTTTGAATTTTTCAAAGATTTATTTACAAGCCTAACGGTTTTCTTCAGGAAGCCTTATGATGAACAAGAGCTCATACAAATTCACCCTGATCAAAAAAAGGTCTATGCACCTTTCAACCAAGGTGTGTGAGACGTAAACGGCCAGGTGATGATGAACAAAGCGACCTGTTCTGCTTGACTGAGCATACACGATTGACATAAAAGCACATCGGATCCATAGATGATAAACAGAGGACAACCTTTCATTGTTGACAGAGATTAGACAAGTGGCGTTCGGACTCAAACCGGCCTCTATATGGAAGGTCAAGTGAAGATCGGGAGTGACAACAGCTGGCCGCAAGCGTTATGCACAGATAGCCGTTGTATGAAGGGTCATTATACAGTAAAAATGAATGGGAGTAAATTGTAATGGTCACTATGAGCAGATGACCGCTCAGGCAGGTT
The DNA here is from genome assembly GCA_036245525.1 of Semisulcospira habei. Lineage (NCBI taxonomy): Eukaryota > Metazoa > Mollusca > Gastropoda > Semisulcospiridae > Semisulcospira > Semisulcospira habei. The sequence continues at coordinate 334,769,741 of BTPG01000001.1, read as the reverse complement.
TGATTGTATTTGGAAAAAAATACCGTAAAATCGTAATTTACTCGCCTCGATTGCTAGTTACGCGTAACGATGATTTCGAAGGAAACTTTTCTACAAAACGAAATGGCCGTCCCGTGCTTTCAGTGGCTGAAAATTGTGACATGTAACTAATTTGTTAGTATGACATCACAGCTAATGTTGAAGTCCTGTTACAAACACCATAAGCTGATGTGTATGGTATAGCTATGTCTGGTTTATTCTGCAGCATTTCTTTGCTTGCTGTCGGTGGTTTCTCGATCATAATTTGATTTTGAAAATCAGACGTCCCGTGTATAAGAGATGTGACAAAATTCAAAAGACTTGATTAAAATGGCAGTTTTCAATAATGTGATGTGAATGTGGAATGATATAGCCTGTGTGAATAAGCTGACATTTGTAATCTTTTGGTATACTTTAGATTTGTGCTTCCTGAAATTGCACATTAATTCTTCATAACTAGGTAAGAGTTCCCAAAAATGCCTCAGAAGTGTGACATCAGCTAGTGTAAGCATGGGACGAGTATTTTTACAGCCACAGAGGGATGCAACAAGACAACAAAAACACATTTAGTCTTTATTGGCATCATTTGAACACAAAAAAGCAAATTAAAGGACAAGTTTACTGTATGGATTTGATAACATGAAACTTCAGCAAGTAGGTGGTCAGTGGATACTTTCAAGACAGCATTTTGCAAACTTTTTTGAACTTTTGTTCAAATTTTCTCATTTTGTAGACCCTTCATGTGCCCGACTTGATTCAGCTGATTTTGTGGCATATATTTGATGGATTTGTGACATAGTCATCCACCTAGAAGCAGCTAAAAATTTAAGCAATGAAAAAAAGTGGTCTACTGAAGTAGTAACCAGTTCTGGAGAACAACTCGCACTAGTCATTTAATGTTGAGGCCTCACTGAATAAGTTTCAAACATAGTTTCAACAGTTGCAGTTACTGATTAAGTTACCTATATTTCCTTCCCCTTAGCTGTGTTTCCATATAGCTACGAGACAGCGGCGTGACAGGCGGCATCACGCCCCAATTTAAGTTGTTAGAATTGTTGTGATTTATTATCCTGTGCTGAAAGCCCTGCTCCGTTCACAAAAGAATAACTGCTGAATTGCCATTGAATCGCTCCATGGGGCGATGTACTGCATGCAGGTTTGTTACGCAGTTGTCGCCTGTCGCACCGCAATCACACCCCTGTCGCGTTGTGCACACATGGAAACCTTCCTTCTTTATTTCAATGCTCTCGATTTGTGGAACACCGCTTTACTTGACTATGAATTGTGTATTGTATGTATTTTCAGATGTGAGTTCCAAGATTCTTCGTTACATTGCCAGCAAGCTGACCCAAGAATATGTGAAGGTGATCATAGAGCTCGGAGTGGATTATCGCGATGTACAGGAGGCAGAAAAACAACATCCGGGTGACTGGTTTCGGGTCAGCTACCAGTGTTTGATGAAGTGGTGTCAGAAGTACGGGGCAAAGGCCAACATGGTAACACTTATAGAGGTTTTAAAAAACAATGACCGATACGATCTTGCCGATTTTATTGAGAGAGAGAATGGGTCTCAAACCTGTTAAGTCTGTAATATGCCCTAATACATCAACATTCTCATTTTCTCAAGACTGGACATACTGTATTTTGCCAAATTACTACAGTGGCGTCCATTTATTTTCAGCTCACATTCAACACACTCACAACTCATCTTCTCAAACTTTCAGAGTTATTGTTTCGGAGAGCACAGCAGTCAGAGACTAGACTCACTTTGAGAATGTGAGTCGCTCGGCCGATCTATGAGTAGTTGTACAAAAGAACCACTGGTATGCGATAATAACATTATGCCTGTTTGCAGTCATTAATGTTTCCTCAAATATACTGACGAGCAAAGGAAATGTGACATTTTTGGAATGGTTACAAAAATGTCGCATTTATTTTGCACATCGGTATTATTATTATGAGAGACTGAATTGAATTAAAATATACATGTAATCAGAAAAAGAGGGAAATGGCATTCCATGGATTACCTGGGGTCAGTTGCATGAGTGAACACCAGCCACTAAGCAAGGTGCTCTGCTTAGTTGCATGAGTAAGCTTAATCCTGCGCCAGCCACTAAGCAAGGTGCTCTGCTATAGCGGAGCACCTTACTTAGTGGCTGGCGCAGGATTAATCTCACTCATGCAAATTACCATTGGCATGCCGCTAAGCTTGATCCAGCAGCAGGTCTTCTATTCTCATTAGCCCCTACCTCCTTGTGGACTCATGAGAACGTATATTTAATGCTGGCAAGTGTTAGTCTCATTTCACATAAATTTGCGTATAAGTCATTATTTGGTACTTGTCACAAAAAGGGGGAATTGTACAAAATTAATAACTGAGCAAAGTTCATGAAATTTAATTTGCAGCACTGTGTATCAATCTAGTGTCAGAATTAATTATGAAAAAAGTTGGGGTGAAGTTGCTTCGGCATAATATTGAAATTAGTCTTCAGCCACTTAAAGAGATTTCTAACGTTTCGTCATGACAATGATGTGCAGATACAAGTGATATGAGAATGAAAGCAGCTTATTTTGATATGAAATAATTAGATGAACTTCGTTTTAGCCCAAAAACTTAAAAATGAAGTATTTGGTATCATTTGTTGTGTATTATACTGATCATAGTTGTGTGACACTGAAACACTAGAAACCATACAACTTAAAAGTTCCTTCAGGATCTACTACTTCTATGTTTTCCTTTGTTATCTTACTTAACACATTCCTTGCAATATCATCAACTTTTTTTTTTCATGCATGTTATCAGTTGCTACCTAGTCACTAGGGAAATTGAAGGTGTTTGTGAAGCGAGTTACCACATTTCATGTGACACTGTGTGACAAGAAGATGATGAAAGATGGTATAATCTAACTCATTTTTGAAAAATGTCAATGAAAGAGCACCTCAGTGTTGTTTTTATGGTTACAGTACAATCATGAAAGATAGTGCAACCTAACTCAGTTTTGAAAAATATCGAGAAAAATGCGCCACAGTGGTTATTTTAGGGTTCTATCACTTCATATGACTGATCTGCAATTTTCAGTCAGAGGCCATTTACACTTGCAACCAGGGTTCAACCGGAGTAGAGTTCACACTTGCATTTAGAACCGGGGATGACCAGCTCACGTGATCTTGGCAAAGCATCTTAAGATTATGCCCTGCCAGGAAACACCTTGCAGTTGAGTGGTGTCCACGCGTTATTTTTTTTTTTTCAATACATACAATTAGTATGATGTACTATGCCTTTTGGCACAGGAAGAGATGATCTTGAGATATCTAAAGATGAGATCAAAGCTCTTTGCAGTGGTGGATCCGGGGAGGGGGGTGGGGTCCATACGGTTCTAGACCCCCCCCCCCACCCCACCCCCTGCCCCTTCCACCCCATGCCACCTCCCTCTGGCCAAGAATTCTTTAAAATGCTACAACAAAGTCCCTTTTGGGGGAGTTGCAACCCCCCTCCCCTTCTCCCATCCCCCCTCCCCCTCTTCCACCATCCCCCCCCCCCCTTCCCCCCTCTTCAACACCCCTCTTTTCACCATTGTTCCAGATTTTGGGGCATAGCGAGGTGGAGGATGATTTGATATTTAGGCTACTTAAGATGAGGTCTAGTGTCGGGAGGCCTTTTGTGTCAGGTTGAAGGTCCCAAACAAAATGTCCCCATCCCCCCCCCCCCCCTCCCTTCCCCCACTTCCCCCTCGAGTTAACTAATCTGCCCCTATTTAGAACAAAAAAGTTTGGAAACAAAAGAAGGAAAAAATTCTTTCAGATCGTGACCTTTATGACAACATTGTTCATTAACAGCGTTCTTACATAGTTCAGCAACCTGTGTATTTAACTATTAGAAGTGTTCAGTCTCTGTCACGGTCTCACGACTGCTGGTGGAAAATTGTTCTGCAAACTTACAATGAAAGTCTGTAGCCCAAACTTGGATGAGAAGCCGTGGAAACAACTCATCTTTGACTGTCGATGTGCACAGTGGACTTCAGCGCTATGAAATCTGTTGTGTACTTAAATTCCCACCAGTGACATCACATTGGATGGTTTTGCAATGTGCACAACGATGACACGAAATGGAATCCGGTTTAGATCCAACCATAAACACATCAACGCAGGTTCAACTTCGGTCCAACCTGGGAAGATGTGCAAGTATAAACAGCCTCTCGGTGCCGCTGTTTAATTTTCCATTTACAATTGCTTAAACATACTCAAAATATTAAACGACAGCAACAACAAAGATACGTATCATATCAATGTGAAACTGCCCACTTTAATGACTGGTAATCAAGAGGAAAAAAAAAAACAGGTATTTTGAGAAAATCGGCAACTCATGGCTTGCAAACGTCGACCAGTTCCTAGAGTTTCAGGTGAATTTGAGCGTGACATGTCGCATTCTGGGGGCCACAAAAAAGCCTGGTTTTAGATTAAGTGGGTAAATTGTCATAAGTTGCTGTGCTTCATGCTCAATTTCCCACATTTGAAGTGATAAATGACTGGAAGTTGTTTCTGTTTGCAGATAACCGATTAGCGTTTCATGTGTGACACGGTGGACAAAAACTGATCTGATTAGCAAAGAAATGGATGGATTGACTGCAAATAGACCCGTTTCAGAAGTTTTTGATGTGCACTTGTGATTTGATTTATACCAACGACATTTATCGCACGATTTGCCAACGCTTGCAGATGATCTTTTTGTTGATACGGGTTGAAATGCTAGAAACCCAGATTTCAGACATAAAATTCACGGAGATTCAAAGCAGACAGATTTATCAGCTTTTAGCATATGTTTCATTGATGTTTTATTTACTGGAAACACACAAAAAGCAATACTCTGAAGCTCCAGTGCGCACAGCACACCTTCCAGAGTAAGGTAACTGATTTCCTCTTTTTGGACGCCTTTTTGAAGCGATTTAGGTCCTTTTCCCCTGATTTGACCACTTTATCCAGCTCTGTTGATATAATCTGTGCTACTGTAGATTGTGCGATCTCTTCTTAATAGCTTACATCCACGTTCAAGGTTTTCATAATAAAATACAAATTGTGTTACGTCTTTTTTCATGACACCTCTGCATTGTGACCAGTACCAATTAATTACTTGATGCTGTGCCAAACATTCGTCCGTTGAACACTAACCTATTTTCAGAGAGCTGCAAAATCATCAAGATAACTTCCAGTCATGTTGGATCAAACCTCTAGAGTCCGGTGTGTTTGAAGACATACTGTGAATAACATGGTAGTGCTTAGCGAAATGAAAGTGCGGCATATTAACCTTTAATGAGCATTTCAACCCATTTTTGCTGCTTAAAAATGGGATGCAAGGAGGCTATATCTTTTTGTGGCGCTCCGCATAGGGCGACACTGTGTGCATCGTCTCTGTCTTTTTGTCGATTTACCTTGTTTTAGAGAGCAACTGTTCACGTTTGTATATGTCAGAGTGCTGTGTGAAGGCTTCAGGATGAAAACTGTGGACGTTTCTAAGATGTTTTTGACTGTGTTGGCGTGTATCTGCGTGTTGAAGGGTGTCTGTGTAGCGAGTCTTTCAGACCAAGATGGCGGCGGCAGCAACGCGCGTGGCAGGATTCAAAATACTCGGGAGTCCCTGCTGCTGTTGAGAGCTTTGAGTGGCAGTAGCCGTTGTGCGTGCGACTTGCCTGACGAGATGAGAAGAACTGTGTTGCCGAGCGATGACGCAGAGTGCAAGAGCAGCGTGAAAAAGAGAAAGAGAGGACAGAGAGGGGGGTTGATGCGACGACTGAGAAGAAACAAGAACAGGCCTCCATTACCATCCATGATCATGGCGAATGTGCGTTCTATTCGACCCAAGAGCGATAATATGAACTTTGAGGAACTGGTAGCGAATGTGCGTTTGACGAGCGAGTATAAGAATGTGTGTTTGATATGCTTTTCTGAAACTTGGTGGAGCGAAGATGTGAGTGATGATAGTGTTGCGATCGACGGTTTTGGTACGCCGTTTAGAACTGATAGAGATTGTAAGATTAGTGGGAAACGGTGGGGTGGCGGAGTAGGCCTGTATGTTAATGAACGGTGGTGTAGCAAGTCAAGCGTAATGGTTAGGAAACAGCTTACAACACGTGATGTAGACTTATTGTCAGTTTCACTCAGACCCCGTTATCTCCCCCGTGAGTTTGGTCAGATCTTTGTAACGGTCATCTACACCCCCCCCCCCCTCACTCCAACCCCTCCCACGCCTCAGCCCAGATAGCAGATGTGATTAGAGAGTTACAGCTTATCTCCCCTGACGCCCCCAACTTTATTGCAGGTGACTTTAACGACTGTGACTTACGCACGAGCTTACCGACTTTTCACCAGTACGTGACTGTCCCCACTCGCAAGAACAAGACGTTAGATTTAGTGTACGGAAACGTCCCCAATGCATACCGATCGTTCGTCCTCCCTCCCGTAGGTAACTCTGACCACAATACTGTGTTTCTTGTCCCAGCATACAAACCCAAAATCCAGACAGAGCCCATAGTGAAGAAGTTAGTTAAGGTGTGGTCTAAGGATAGTGTAGAACAGTTGCAGGGGTGTTTTGAGTGTACAGATTGGGACGTGTTTCTTGATTCTAGTGCCAGTGTAGACGAAGCTACTGAAGTAACTTCTGACTATGTGAATTTCTGTAAAGATATGATTATTCCATCTAAGACAGTGAAATTGTATCCCAACAACAAACCATGGATTTCAAAGTCTCTCAAAGCCACATTGAATGAGAAAAAAGTTGCATTTCAGACTGGAGACAGAGTAGAAAGGAAAGCAGTACAGAATAAATTGAGGAAGCAGATTTTAGACGCTAAGAAAAAGTATAAAGAAAAAGTAGAGTCACAGTTTGAATCAGGTAGCTTAGCAGATGCATGGAAAGGACTTAAAACTTTATCAGGCCACGATAAATCAAAATTCAGTAGTAGTAGCATGCCAATGAAAGAACAAACTGAATTTTCTGAAAAACTGAAGACTCCGCACGCACAAAGCTAGAACACTTAGACTACAGCACAGTTTCATCCCCAAATCCATCACTCTAAGCAATCTGTAGGTACATCCACGCTTACCCAAACCTAACTCCTCCCCCTATCCCCCTTTACCTGTGCAATCAGTAGAAATGGAGCTTGTTGATTTTAGAGAAGTGATTATATTGTGTTTCATTTGGTGGTGAACATGGACATACTGGGATTGTTGTTACTGAGTATTTACCCACTAATTATTTTACTATGGTAGACATTAATTATGCAGCTTGTGTAATAATGTGTAATAATGTACTGAGATGTTTGTATAATAAGTAGTGAGGGTTAGGACTAGGTTGAAACATGCGTATTATGTATGCATATGTAGAGGTGGGTGTGAATGTATAAGTGCCGCTCAGTTCAGTCCATAAAAGATGTTTGTGTGAGATGTGTAAGAGTTATGTGTAAAGATTTTGTAGTGTTTACTTTATATCCATTTGGAATTTGTAGCTGTGCAAGTGCAGGGAGAAAATGTTCATAATTATGCTATAATGTTTTCATGTCTTGTTTGTACTATTTGTTATAAATGTACCACAACCGAATTTCTCTTTTCGAGATAATAAAGTACTCTTATTCTTATTCTTATTCTTAAAACATGGTGAAATGCAGCATGTTGCAGGCATGTATTTCAGTTTAGTTTTGTTTGTTTGTGTTCACCAGTGACTAATCTTTGTTCAGCATGCAATTTCAGCAATAATTGTCAATAATTTTGTAAACAAACTTACAGTTAGAATACATGTGTCGCTTTGTCCACTTTGCAGGACACATTATCACCCTTCCATTTCCAGCTGGAACACTTATTGCAATGAAAATCATGAATGGCACTCTAGTGCAGGTCCACGCTAACTGAAAAACAGTGAGGAGGAGGAGGTTTCTGCACACATATGTATGTGCGTTGACATAGTAAGAAAAATGAGAAAACTTTGTCCTAAAGGGATGAGCTAAAATAACATACAGTGCTAAGTAAAGAAGCAAATGTGCTTATATGTGTTCAGATTATCTTTTCGCTTGCCGTATTATGTGCAGAGGATCACTTTTATTTGACTCCAGTAAAATTTGTTTTTAACCCACATCATACTGAGGCTAAAAGCTTCAAATTTGCACACTGCCATATGCAAGCTACATTACAGTACTTACAGGTAAGGATATAGACCAATGGCTTTAGTTCAAGGGTGGTGCCAGAATAGCCTGGCGCCTAGAGGCGCCAAGCTATTCTGGCACTACCCTTGAACTATTTTAGTCAAACTTATTTCTCACACTGGTGTATTCCGAATGATAAGGGTTAAATTTCAATTCTAAATTTGGACAGTTTTGTACCAGTTTTGGTGGCGAAATTTTGGCACCTGTTTTGAGTGACCATCTTGTGCGAGATTATCTTTCATTAACCATTTTGATTCTGATACACTACTCCTTGAAATTAATTTGACTAGGATAGTTCAAGGGTGGTGCCAGAATAGCTTGGCCTCTGAGGCGCCAAGCTATTCTGGCACCACCTTTGAACTAAAATGTTTGATCGGTCTCCTAATCTGTTATGTGGCCTTCATAGGACAATAAGCAAATTTTACAAAATCAGCCTCAGGATGTAATGGGTTAAAGACCATCATGTAGGTGGCTGTAGCCAGGTGACAGTAGAGTCAGTGACAGTTGACACCTTTTGCCTGTCAGGACTGCACTTGAGAGACCACTGTCTGTTAATTTAAGACCACTTTTTCTTGCAAAACAAAGTCGTCGTTCAAAACAGGTCATATCCACTAGGGTTAATTTACAACTGTCGCCACTTCCCAGTCAGCAGAAGGTCATTGGGCTAACATCAGCTGTAGTTTGCCCACACCATGGAGGGGCACGGGCCAACTGCGGGCGAAGTCAGCCCAAGGAGCTTTTAGGTTAATTTTGGGTTAATTTGGAGCTAGCTTAGATAGTCGTCAGGCTCTGCTGTAGTAAAGGAACGCCATTCATTTACTTAAACTAGAGTTGCATGGTATTACCGGTATACCGGAAAAAAGGTATGTCATTGTACCGGTAAGATATACCAGTACAGGTGCCGTGTACTGGTACACTGGGCTATTATTAGCATTAAACCAAAACAGAAAGTAGAGAGAAGAAAGTAGCAGATCAAGGGCCAGAGGTAACTAGTGTGAGCTGTTTTCTAAAGCATGCTATTATTCAGCTTAGTACATCACATTTCCATATCATCTGATACGTACATAAAGCAATGGATAGATCAACCACAAAAGTTCAAGGCTGGCAACGGACTGGCATGGCGCCGGGCAAATCATGCACTACCCAGCAGCCGTAATGCATGTGTGTGTGCGTGCGTGTGTATGCGCGCTTGTGCATGAGAGAGGGAAACGCGCAGAGAGGGAAACACGCAGAGGGAGAGAGTTGAAACTCTTACATGTCCTATTAACTCTTAACCATTCTGCCCACGACACACCACAACAAAATATGGCTCGACCATGATAGTTCAAGGGTGGTGGCAGAATAGCTTGGCGCCTATAGGCACCAAGCTATTTTGCCACCACGCATGAACCATAATTATAAATGTAATGCAGTCTTCAGAGAATAACTCCAAAATTAGGGTATTTCGTACCTCGGGCACAATGAGTTAAATTTGTAAATCGCATGCCTGCAAACAGTTAACAACTCAAAAGAATAGTTTACAATAGTTATCATTGAATTTATATGGTAGAAATATATTTTGAGAAATAGTTTATTTGCTTATGTGAGGCTCCCATTTAAACTTGTCGTGTACTATATCGCAGGCTATGACACCCAATAGTCGATGCTCAGAAACGTGTTCATTGTTGCAGTGGAAAGTTTGAGTCGGAGTTCATGTTTCTGATGCATAGTAAACAGCAAACATTTAAACTTTAACAGCTGACTAGCATGAATTTTTCTTATGCACCAAAGCCGTGAAATTTCATCAATGTTTTGTTGCAGTAGACTATTAAGCAATGATTTATTTACTTTAGTTTGTAGTTTTGAGAGAGAGAGAGAGAGAGAATAGTGTATGTTACTGTGAGCGCTCGTGTGTGTGGCTGAGTGGTGTGAAACGGTGATATTTGCGGCTGCTGGTATGCCCAAAAAATATCGTTATAATACCGGCCTTGGTTTTCATACAGGTATGCAACTCTAAACCATGGCCGCATTTCCCAAATTTTGGAGGTGTCACTTAACGACTACGTATCAGTTGCAGTAGGTCATCACAATTCAAAGGTATTGCCAGATTAGCTTGTTGCCATCAGGCGCCAAGCTAATTTTGCACTACCCTTTTATTATTATGTTTGATCCACCTCCTGCTGTAGTGCAACGGGGCTAAATGGGTTGATTTGCAACCTAGGTGGTTGTCAGGCTCGGGTATGGTAAAGCAAGTCATTCTTTTAACCCTTGTGCCAAGCTGAAATAACATGTACTTTGGATGGTACTGTCTTATCATCACCGTTTGACTTTGTATTACTTTAACCTCCCGACTGCTACCGAAGATCCCGTTGATCAGAAAAGACATGTTTTTGTTCCGTTGAACCATATCGTCGGTAGCAGTCAAGGGAAGCTTTTGCTGCTTTTGTTATGTTTGTTTTAATTTTTGTTGTAATCACTGATGTTTTTATATGTTTAACTCTTTCTAACCCAGAAATTAAATCCCCAAAGTTTGAAGTTTCGCTCTGACGATTCTAGAGACAGATCGAGCATGATAGTTCAAGGGTGGTGCCAGAATAGCTTGGCGCCAAGCTATTCTGGCACCACCCTTGAACTGTCATGTCCATGTCTTGCTAGGTGTGGTGTGTCAGGGCTAAATGCGTTAAGAATTGCTTTGTAACCCCCCATCCCATACCATTCCCCAACCCCTTTTCACACGCGCCTGCTGGTGCGGTTCACACCCCCGGTAAATGAATGCGCAAGATGAACAGGGCCGATAGCTGAGAGCGAAAGGGGGTTAATAGTGGTCGTTTCGACTATTCAGCATAATGCAGAATTACCTAATGTATGATTTTTTTAAATTTTTGGATTTGTTTTTGTTTGTTGTAAATTTGTGCTGTATTATTGCAGTTTTGTTTCCTATCACTCCCCTTACGTTACCACCAGATCGGTGGATCGCCTATTGTCACTCATTTTCCACTTCCGTGCAAGTAGCCCCTTCAGTCTGCTCATCTTTTGTCTAGCTGAAACCTGACTTTTAACCCTCTTAATCTCACGGCTGCATTTCCAAACTTTTGGAGGGGTTGTCTAATGACTATGTACCAGTTGTAGGAGATGAAATGATCATGTTAATTCAAGGGTAGTGCCAGATGAGCTTGGCGCCTTCAGGCGCCAAGCTTATCTGGCACTATCCTTGAATTATCATGATCAGTCCATCTCCTGCTGCAGGTGCTGGGGCTAAATGGCTTAAAATGGGCATTGTCTCCCCTGTCACCATCTGCCTTGCATATGTATGATGCAGTGCCTGCAGGCCACAGTATAATCCACATTAGGTAGGTCAGGCAGCAAGAGGACCCTTTGTTTTTGTTTTATTTTAATCTTCTGCCTTCTTTGGCATTTTGTACAGAGGCAGTATGTTGGAATTTGCTTGAAATTTCTTGGTAGATGAGAAGTAGCAAGTTTTGGTGCTTTGATTCATACCAGCCTTGACTTGTAACCAGCGGACTCTTTTCGGCCTAGTTTGAGTTGCCATGCTGTTGTGATTTGAGGTGTGTACCAGTTTGGCTGCGCTTGGGTGTAGGGTTGGTACATAATCAGGTTCATAGCTAGGAAACAAGACAGTTGATGTCCAGATTTTTTTTTTTCATTGTGTGCATAGCCCACCCACCCACTAAACCCACCCACCGACTCGGCCACACCATGGACTGGATCATTACCCGCACCTCCGATCAACTCTTTCTTGACTCTGACACATCCTCCGTGCTCCCCTCCGACCACCTCGCTATTCTCGTCTCCCTCAACCTACCTCCCCCGAAGAAACCCAAGCTCCTTGTCTCTCGTCGCAAACTAAAATCTGTCAATCGAGAAAGCTTCTTCGACGGAGCTGTCGACCTTCTATTGGACCCCGCCTCCTCTCCCGATCTTGCATCCTATTTTGATTCCTCCCTTTGAAAGCTCCTAGACACCCATGCCCCTGTCACCACCTGCTCCATACCCAACCGACTCCCCTCCCCCTGGCTCACTGACGACATAGCTGAGGCCAAGCGCGAGCGTCGACAGGCGGAACGCCGCTGGCGCTCATCCGATCTCACCGTTCACAGACAGATCTTCCAAACCACCAGATCCAAAGTCTGCAGAATGATATCTGACTCAAAACGTAAACACCTTCAAAACAAAATCCTGGAATCCACTTCTTCCAAAACCCTCTACGCTACCATGAACACACTCCTAGGCACTTCTAAAGACTCTCCTCTCCCAAACTCACAGCAAAGAAGAACTCCTGTCCGCTTTTTCCACCTATTTTTCCGACAAAATCCAAACTCTGCGCAACACACTCGATACTCTGCCTTCTCTGCCTTGCCCTTCCGACCCCCCCACCCCCCCCCCCCCCACCCCCGTTTTCCGGCACTCCCCTCTCATCCTTCCGCCCCGTCTCTCAGGATGAAGTCCTCAAGACCATAAAGTCCATGCCTTTCAAAACTTGCGAACTAGACCCCCTCCCAGCTTCTCTCTACCGGGACGGCCTTCCAAAACTTCTGCTCTTCATTACCAACATCATCAACACATCTCTAGAGAATGGCACTGTCCCCGATATCTTCAAGTCCGCCATCGTCCGTCCTCTCCTCAAAAAACACAACCTCGACCCAAACGATCTCAAGAACTATCGCCCAGTCTCCAATCTCTCTTTCCTGTCCAAGCTTCTTGAGAAGGTTGTTCTCAACCAGCTCAACCTCCACCTCGCCGACAACAACCTCCTCAGTCCCTTCCAGTCTGCCTATCGCAAACATCACAGCACTGAAACAGCCCTTAAACTACCCCCACCCGGGTCTGCCTTGGGGGACTTGGGTGGGGTTAGGTATTTTTTAGTTCCCAGGGTCACCCTGGTCAGCCCCACAGGGTGGGTTTTTCTCTCTATTCTGGGGCATGTGTTTCTGTCTACCCTTTGTCCATTCACCTGTATTTGCCTTTTTAAAACTCTGCCTACTGTCTGCACTGCCTGTAGCTCTTGATATTGGATGTGTGTTGCTAAATGGTCTTAGCTTTATTTAGGCCCCGTGTGTTAGGTTTATTTAATGTATTTGACCGGCTGGCGACATACATTCAATGTTCTGTTTATTTTTTTTTTTTCACAAGCAGTGCAGGCACGTCCTGAGAAAGCCTTGTTGCTGTCGGGACGCTAAGCAATGTACAATCAATCAATCAATCAATCCACCGACTCTGGCAACATCTCCCTTCTTACGCTACTCGATCTCTCTGCCGCCTTCTACCCCCACCGGGTCTGCCCTAGGGGACTTTGGTGGGGTTGTCTACTTTTTAGTTCCTAGGGTCACCTTGTCTAACCCCTGCAAGGTGGGTTTTACTCTTTTGGGGGGTTGTATTTCTGTCTTTCTGGTCCATTCATCTGTATTTTTCTTTTGAAATTCTCCCTCCTGTCTGCGCTTCTTGCAGTTCTTTTCTTCATTTAGCGCAGACACGTCCTGAGAAGGCCTTTGTCGCTTGCGGGACGTAAAGCAGTCTATACTCACTCACTCACTGCCGCCTTCGACACTATAGACCACTCTATCCTCCTCCACCGCCTTCACCACTCCTTCGGCATCACTGACTCTGCTCACTCTTGGTTCCTCTCCTACCTCTCTGACAGACAGCAGTCCGTCACCATTGACGGCGTCTCCTCCAACCCAGTCAGGCTCTCCTGCGGAGTTCCACAGGAGTCCGTCCTGGGCCCTGTCCTTTTCACACTCTACACCTCTCCCCTGTCCATCATCATCCAGTCTCACCACATACACCACCCCCTCTACGCTGACGACTCACAACTACTAGACAAAGACAAACTCGACAACACTCAGTCACTACTGACTCGCACGGCTGACTGCTACGAAGACGTGAAAAACTGGATGACAGCAAACAAGCTAAAACTGAACGACGACAAAACGGAAGCCATGCTGGTAGGCCCTCGCCAGAAACTTTCCCAGCTCCCTCCCTCGCTCCACCTTCTACTCGACAGCACCCCCATTTCCCTCTCTGACTCTGTCAAGAACCTCAGCGTTATCCTCGATTCCTCTCTTTCCATGACCAGCTTCGTCTCTGCCACGGCCCAGGCATGCTATTTCCACCTCGCATCAGTCAGAACAGAAAATACCTCACCACCGAAGCTGCAACCAAACTTGCTGTCTCTCTCATCTTATCTCGCATTGACTATTGCAACTCTCTCCTTTCCGGCCTCCCTCACTCCACCACTTTCACTCTCCAGCGCGTCCAGAACAATGCTGCTCACCTCGTCCTCAGAAAGAAAAAATCCGACCACATCACTCCCCTGCTCAAACTCCTTCACTGGCTCCCCATCCCCCAACGCATCCAATACAAGATTCTGTCTCTCTGCTACAAATCCCTGAACAACTACGCTCCTACCTATCTCTCCAACTTACTTCACCCCTACACTCCTTCCCTCTGCTCCACCTCCGACCCTCTCCGGCTCCACATCCCCCGCACCAAACTCAGCACTTTCGGCCCCCGCTCCTTCTCCGTCTACGGCCCATCCACCTGGAACACTCTCCCACTCTCTCTCCGTCAGAAACACTCACTCTCCTCCTTCCAGTCCACCCTCAAAACTCACCTCTTTCAACAGTTCTAGCACTACATCACACACTCCCCACCCCAAGCTGACTGTCGTAATGTATTTGTGGTACGTGAGTCATCGTCTGCTACAAATCCCTGAACAACCACGCTCCTACCTATCTCTCCAACTTACTTCACCCCTACACTCCATCCCTCCGCTCCGCCTCCGACCCTCTCCGCCTCCACATCCCCCGCACCAAACTCAGCACTTTCGGCCCCCGCTCCTTCTCCGTCTAGGGCCCATCCACCTGGAACACTCTCCCACTCTCTCTCCGTCAGAAACACTCACTCTCCTCCTTCGAGTCCGCCCTCAAAACTCACCTCTTTCAACAGTTCTAGCACTATATCACCACACTCCCCAACCCAAGCTGACTGTCGTAATGTATTTGTGGTACGTGAGTCATCGTCTAAAGCGTGCGCATGCATGCGCGAGTTGTGAGTGCGCACTTAGAGTTATAATTATTATAAGATAAGCACATTATAAATTATTATTATTATTATTATTATAGCAAATGTACAGCGAGTGGACGGTAGTGTTGTTTGGGGGATTGTACAATTAGGTGATGACTGGTATAGACTAAGGCTACAGCATTTTAACAGCTGAAACTGTAGGGTATGGTATGTTATGGTATGGTAAGGTATGGTGTCTCCAAGGCGCACATATCCATGTATTTAAAGATGCTCAAGGCGCCGTAGGGAAGGTCAATTGTGGTCTGAGGCCTGTCGGAGGCACCATATGCCATATCTAACATAGACCAGAAGCTCATTTAAGGTAACCATGTCATTGAGTTTGGACTTTAGCAGTTACAAAACTGAGAAAATTATGTCAATTAGAAATCTGCTATTTAAAAATCGCTTTGCTTGTAGTTGTATAGGCGTTTTTGCATGTTTTGCGTCACAACACCCTGTTTACCTGCACTGTGGGCCATGTTTAGTGTGTTTGTTCATTTATTTTTTGTGTGACAGATAATCATGAGTCTGACCTTCGACCTTGATCTGTGACCTTGATATTTGTTAATGAAGTTACAAAGATGGGGGTGTTAAGGTCACAGGTCAAGGTCAAAGGTTAATGTCAAAACTACAATGAAACGGTGTCATCAGGCAGCTGACTCGGAGTGAAATCAGCCACCAGAAGAATGTGACACGCAGAAGTCATTTTTCATCCAGCTACATTTTATACTATGTAGGCTGCATCTGAGGTGTCATTCTGCTGTAATTGTAATGAGGGATGTCTCTGGTGTCTATTTTGAGCCAAGCAGAAGCACTATTGCACATACAGCTTATTTTTAGTGCGTTGTGAAGGGAGCAGCAGCTGCAGCCACCGGTACAGGCTTTTACAGGAGTGTTCAATTAAGGTTTGACATACACATGCATGCTGCATTTTCAACATGAGTTCAGATGTTTTGAGACTGACGAGTATGTTCTAAATACAAATGTACTGTACATAACCACATCTCTTCTAGCTCCTAGACAGGCACTTGTCTGGGTATGGGTTGTGTCCCGCGTATCATATTTTGGGCTGTTTTGTGTAGGTTTTTTGGCTGCAGAACAGCTCAGCAGACTTAATACTTAACCCTTATCATTTGGAATACACCAGTGTGTGAAATAAGTTTGACTATAATAGTTCAAGGATAGTGCCAGAATAGCTTGGCGCCTCTAGGCGCCAAGCTATTCTGGCACCACCCTTGAACTAAAGCCATTGGTCTATATCCTTATCTGTAAGTACTATAATGTAGCTTGCACGTGGCAGTGTACAAAATGTGAAGCTTTTAGCCTCAGTATGATAAGGGTTAAATTGCACATCTGTTTCATGACTCCTTTTGCATGAGGAAAAGAATACACACAGCATATAGGGCATGGGAGCTGGTTACGGGTCTTTTCTTGCTTGCCATCACCTGACAACAGGGTCGGTGAGGATGTCTGGGTGTTATCTTTTTGGCTGCCTTGAGATACACAAGGAAATGGGTCTGAAACCTCATTTTTCATTAATGTCAGTCTCATGGTAACCTTTTTGAGATGTTCAGCCACATGTAAATTTGGCAAAACAGAAAAATTAGTGGGGGTGGGGGGTATTTTTTTTAATGAAAAAGTTAATTTTATATGCCTGTGCCTGAAATGCAACATTTCTGGGATTTGGATACATTACTTGATGCACATGCCATTTTTGGAGGCATTCTGACCATATCAAGTCTGTTTTTCATGGCATCAGTTTACACTTCATGGACCAAAGTGTCTGACAGGTCACAGTATACATTCAAATTAGGTAGATCCGGCAATAAGCGGGCCGGTGTTGTTTTTTTAATCTGCCTTCTTTCGCATTTAGTACAAGGGCAGTATTTTTGCATTGCTTGATTCTTGATCTTGATGTATACACTGCTGTGACCAATCGCTGGCTTATTTGCAGTGGAAACTGTGAGTGCGCAGAGACGCTGCTTAGTCCATCTTTGCTTCAGCAACTCTGGTGTATAAATGATGCCATGGAAGGTTGATGGACAGTGACCTCTTCAAGCTGATTCCACTCAATGACAGTTCATACAACAACAAAAAAATGAATATCTAAACTGTTCACTTCCAGATGTAGGTACAATGAAACCCTTGGTGTTGTTATACACAGATTTGCTGATGACATTTTCTGTGAGACACTGGGCTTGAAATCACTTGATAGATGAGAAGAGACATCTTTGGTGCTTTGATTCATACCAGCCTTGGCTTAACCAGCGGGCTCTTTTTGGCCTAGTTTGAGTTGCCATACGGATGATGATTTGAGGTGATATGTGCAGGAAGTGGGCGGTAGTGTTATTTTAGGGTTGACTGGGACAGACTAAGGCTAGCTGGGCATTAACGGATGGGACTGCAGGCAAGGCCAATTGACAGGTCAAAGCACACAGTGGGCCTCCCCTGCAGTCCCATCTGTTAAATGCATTAACCTTAGTCTGTCCCAGTCATCCCCTAATTTTTAAATCCCCTAAACACCACCGCCCACGCTGTACATTTGCCATGCACAAAATCCCCCAAAAAATAAGTACATCACCAGTCTCATTTCCTGGCTATCAACATGATTATGTACCAACCATACATCCAAGCACAGCCAAAACTGGTACACCTCAAATCACCATCTGCTTGGCAACTCAAACTAGGCCAAAAAGAGTCCGCTGGTTAAGCCAAGGCGTGTATGAATCAAAGCACCAAACACTTCTCTTTTCATCTACCAAAAGATTTTAAGAGCATATTGCCTCTGTACAAAAATGCCAAAGAAGGCAGAAGATTTTTTTTTTTTACGCCGGTCTTTTTACTGCCTCACCAACCAGGGCCGGATCACTTACATGTTTTTTTTTTTGGGGGGGGGCCCAAAAATTTTGGGGAGAAATTAACCACCTGAAGCAGACACCTAAAGCAGAGTTTTGACTGTTTTGGGGATGGCTTTACTCATTTTGTTTTTTCACCAAGGTGAGCAAAGATCGTCCTTCAGTGTATCAAAGTTGTATGTTGTAGTTTTTATGGGGGAAGAGGGGGGGGAGGGACCCCCCCCCCCCACCCTCCCTGGATCCGGCCCTGCCTACCATTTGAATATATGTAACATAACATGCGGTCCCAGGTCTGCCGTGTTATTCAAAGTAGATAACTCTCTGTGCAGCTGCCTATCTATAGTGACCAGGGAGGGTACGTACTGTAATTACAGTACCGTGATATGTCGGGCCACAGCTGTATTTGTTATTCCTGATTAACCAGTCACTAATTCTGACCTTTAATGAGCCAATCATTTTTAATCTGTGTGTACCATGTCGTCTGTGGTAATTTGGGACGGCATCAGTCCTTCTTTCCTCAGCTGTGTGTGCAGTGTGTGTGTCTCTTATGCCGCAGTGATTATCTGACTCCGCTGTGCATTTGAGAATTGTGTGACTGTTGCAACAATGGAGAACTGATTATATGGGTAGAGAATTTAGCCTCTTTAATCACTGTTGCTTTTCCGTTTTATTGCTGATGTGTTTGTGTGTGATCTATGCCGCCTTGATTTGTTTTTGCTTTGTTTTTTGTTGTTGTTTATCTGTGAACTTCATTTTGTAGACATTTTTTCACAGGGTAGTAGCGTTCTTATGATCAACGTTGAAGTATGATCGTTATTTGTGCAATTGCTTGTTGTGATTCTGATGCATCAGTTGTTGGTCGCATTTTGTGGTGCCATGAAAATGCTTGATTTGATGGATCCTGGTTTATGATATACTTTCTTTGTGTGGTTTTTGATGTGATGAATTTTCATTCACAGAAAATAAGACTCGGTAGGTACACTTCTTGACCACTTCTCGATTGAAATAGATCCATTGGTGGTTATTTTGTATTATATGCATGCACGTTTGTTTAGTTTTGTTTAGTTTTAGTGGTTGTACAGACATGTCCACCCTACTCACCCATTTTTGGGAGCAAAACAAAAATTACATTGATTTTTAGGTTTTATTTTTTCGAAGCTGGATCTGTGGCTTTTGTTTCTGTTTCTCTTGGTCCATTTTCCTTTTTAAATTCTTGCAGTTGTCTGCGCTGCCTGTAGTGTGCGTTGATACTGGACGTGTGTTACTGAATGGTCTGCTGCACCTATGATATGATAATTTATATCTTTGCGGTTAGTGCAGTTTTTATTTTATCATTTTCATGTACAGATTTGTAGTTGTACTGGTTTTCTGCTCTTTTTTTTTTTTCTTTTTTTTTTTTTGTTTTTTTTTGTGAAGCAGGGTACGAGGGGTTAGCATGACTTATTCTGCCCGCGACACACCACAGCAAGATATGGCTCGGCCATGATATAGTCCAAGGGTGGTGGCAGATTCTGCCACCACCCGTGAACTATCATGGTCGATCTTTTTCCTGAATATAATGCAGTCCTCAGAGGATAACTCCAAAATGTGTGTATTTTGCACATTGGGCACAATGACTTAAAGGTGCAGCGTTCCTACCATATCTTAGGTGTCTTCTGCATTATTTGACCACCTAGCGACATATATTCCATATTCTGTTTTGTTTTGGGTTGGGTTTTTTTCTCACATGTAGTGCAGGCACGTCCTGAGAAACGTTAAGCAATGTACAACCAGCCAGTCGACCTACACACACTGACACAGACTGACTTAACCTCTCGACTACTGACCACAATACCGTTCGCAACAACGCGTCTTTTCCACCGAATGGTATTGTCTAAGTTCTACTTAGGGAGGCGTTTATGAATACTATTCTGTAGGTCGAACGACCATGATAGTTCAAGGGGTAGTGCTAGAATAGAGTTGTGCCTAGATACGTCAAGATATTGTGCTAGAATGGATTGTGCCTAGATGCGTCAAGATATTGAACTCCGGTGACTGTTTGATCACGTGTTGTGACGTCAGCTGAATGGGATAAGTTTGATTTGAACTAAACGATTTCTACAATTGTTAGTGTTCTTGCCATTTTGCAGGGTGGTGTCACTCAGTATGAATCTGATATGTATGTGAGCGACAGACCATTAACCCCGTTGTACACGCAGCCACCCGGTACTGTACATTTTGTCGGTGGCTTCATGCACAAAAGGGTTAAACTGCTCAAACAGACCTGCAGCAATTTGTTGTTAAAACATTATAATAGATAGTTTAACCCTTTGGCTGTTCATGTTGTTAGCGCTTTTTGTCGCGATGATTCCTGTCGGATGTCAGGTTGTTATTTCTGTCGGAATCATGGCGACAAAAAGCGCTAACGACAGCCAAAGGGTTAAATGTATATTTTTGTTGTTCTCTTCCTACATAATTTCTGAGCAGGTCTTGTATTGTCTTTTTGCCACGACATAATCTACTAGTTCTTTATCCAGTTGTTTGCTCATATCGGCAGCGTGTTTCTGTAAAGATCTAGCAAGATATGGTGAAATTCACGTATGTCTTAGTTGCCCATTCCTGAGTTGTTGTTGTTTGTTTGTTTGTTTGTTTTAGGTATGTAATTAGCTACATTCACAATTAACGACCTGATTTGACT
Organism: Semisulcospira habei; assembly: GCA_036245525.1. Taxonomy (NCBI): domain Eukaryota; kingdom Metazoa; phylum Mollusca; class Gastropoda; family Semisulcospiridae; genus Semisulcospira; species Semisulcospira habei. Next base: position 334,748,940 of record BTPG01000001.1, on the reverse strand, counting down.
CTTATCTGTACTGTAGTACATCTCGAATGTTTTATAGAGATCTGCTTTGATTGCTAAAATTTGCCGTGACAACAGATCTTCAGTATTATATTACCTCAGATGAGACTTTTCTACCCTTCGTTTCACAGTCCGCGTGAGCAGGCACACGCAACAGTTGTTTTCTACCAGCCTGTGGTGCGAGTCGGAGGAGCTGTCCTACGGACATGGAAGAGGAAGACCAGGTACATGTAACAGTTGTTTTCTACCAGCCTGTGGTGCGAGTCGGTGGAGCTGTCCTACGGACATGGGAGAGGAAGACCAGGTACATGTAACAGTTGTTTTCTACCAGCCTGTGGTGCGAGTCGGAGGAGCTGTCCTACGGACATGGAAGAGGAAGACCAGGTACATGTAACAGTTGTTTTCTACCAGCCTGTGGTGCGAGTCGGTGGAGCTGTCCTACGGACATGGGAGAGGAAGACCAGGTACATGTAACAGTTGTTCTCTACCAGCCTGTGGTGCGAGTCGGAGGAGCTGTCCTACGGACATGGGAGAGGAAGAGCAGAAAAGTCTCAAGATCGAGATTCAAGATGTGTTTATTGACCATATTGACAATGCCAATCAATACGGTCCAGGTGCTGAACACACACTCTCTCTGCCGTTGAACCAAAATGCATTCATAATAATAGATCTTTAAATTAAAAAAAGGCTAAATTAATGAGACCACATGCGTGTACAGTCTTTATACTCGTGCGCGTGCACGCACACACACACACACACACACACCGGCACACAACTTTACGCCACGCCTGACACTTTATATAGTGAAGTCGGCCCTTTTGTCCAGCATTATTGTAGGACGTGCTAAACATTTACAAGGAGATATTGCAAATTATCAACACCTTCATTTTCAGGAGCATGTCGCTTTAATATTCCAGACATGGTTCTAATAGTCCCTTCAACACTCCCCAACCTCATCCCCTCACCAACCCACCCATCTAAGTAAATTGGAATCATAAAATAAGTTTTTGGTAGCAGGGGTTTGCTGCACGGACCCTTGTAGACCTGAGGGAGGTCAAAGGAACCATTGTACCCCTCAGGCCTTCGGGGTACAATGGTTCCTTTGACCTTCCGAATGAATTATACTACTGTGGTATAAAAGCCATGTTTACATTTTGTTTTTGAGATTTTTTTTAAAATTAAATTTCATATCCATGTATTCGTATTGTTCTAAAACTATTTGCGTGTCGGTAGCGGTGTTGGTTGCGATGATTCCTACAGGAATCATCGCGACTAAAACCAGAACTGATACGCAAAGGGTTAATTCTGGTGCCAGTGGCATGTATGCAATCAATTGATATATTGGTGCGACTTTTCATTTTGCACAGATTTGTCAGTGTGCATGTTAAATCAGTTTTATTTTCTACCATCTGCAATTTTCTTTTCATGGGTGGAAGTTGGCAAATAAAAAGAAATCTGTACATTCAGAATTTCATTTCAGAAACAGAACTTCAATTTCTATTTCTACTGACAAAAGGAAATTAAGAAAAAGTTTGAAAGGGGCACCCAAAAATGATGTGAACATTCACCAAAAACAATCGTTGCTTTTTTTTTCTTCTTTTTGTTGGCTTCCACCATCACCTGTCTCCTGAGTTTGTTATGACTTTCTGTATCTTTTCACACAAAAAAGCATTTCGTAAATCAAAAGTAGGTTTGTAAAAAAACTGTGCGTCAGAACAAAGAGTGGATTAAAAGCCCGGACAAGCATGCGATATCGCCTTTGTTTAAGCCCTTGTTTTCGTCTCAACACGTGCAATTTTGACCTACCTTTGATTTCCGAGCAGAGACATGGAGATTGACAAAAACCACAGTCAACAGAGTACAGACCTTCATGAACAGTTGCCTTAGAAGAATTTTGAAAATCCACTGGCCAGAGAAGATCAGCAACGTCAGACTCAGGGAGAGAACAGAGCAGATAACAGCAGAGAATGAAATTGGGCGAAGAAGATGGGGATGGATCGGTCACAGTCTGAGAAAGCCAGCTTCCAGTATCACTAGGCAGGCATTGTCATGGAACCCCCAGGGAAAGAGGAAAAGAGGTAGGCCGAGAAACTCCTGGCGTCGAGACCTCCAAGCAGACACCAAGAGACTGGGAACCACCTGGAGTAGAATCGAAGGAGAAGCACAGGACAGGAGTTGCTGGAGGTCTCTCGTCGACGGCCTATACCCGGGTAGGGGTGACAGGCGTAAGTAAGTAAGTTTGATTTCCGAACAGGGTCTAGTCAACTGACTCCCATGCAAATATATACACTGCCATAAGTAGGGGGATGTTTCTCTTGATTTGTGTGCTTAAATAAAATTACAGCCGTACTTTGACTGTCTTTGATCATTTCCTTGTGGAGCAACTTCTCCTCAATTTGTTTGGTGTGGTATGGATGGCGTGGTGTGGTGTGATGTGTGTGGTATGGCATGACATGGCATGGTATTGTACGATGTAGCGTAGTACGATACGATATAGTATGGCATGGTATTGTACGATATACTGTGGTACGATATGATATAGTGTGGTGTGGTATGTTGTATGACATTTACATCCCGAATCTAGTCACACGTAAGTGGGGCTTCGGCATCACGGTATTGGACGATGTAGTGTCGTACGGTATGGCATGGAATTGTATGATGTAGTGCGGTACGATATGAGTTGTATTACGAGTTCGGTTTCGCCAGTGGTTCTTGTCGCCTCGAGGTTCCGGTCAGGGGGGGTTAATAACAGAGGTAGGAATCGAGGGTTTTAGCCCGAGACTCTTACCTCCGACACTGACTCCCCCCCCCCCCCCCCACCCACTCCCCCACCCCACCCCATCCCCCACCGACCGGACCCGAGAGGTGACAAAATGCACAGGCTAACTCGTAATACAACAATTTTATCTTCAACTTTAAAACGTATAACCGTGATGTATACCCTTGAAAGGACCCCAAACTTTACGTGTGACGTAGAGATTCAAGGGATGTAAATTCCATACTTCCGACTATTAGTTAACAACCTCCCGCGAACTGCATTCGCCTGGAATTACTCTCTCAAGTTTTTTTAATTCTTTTTATTTAACACATTTACAATCATTCTTTTGTATAAAACTGGTAATATAGACCGAACGCAACGCACGCATATAGTTATTTTGTTGCGTAACCCCCTCAATTTTTATTTATTCAGCTTTTAGTTTCTTCGCCGTTTCGAATACGGACAGTCAGTGGCTGTACTAGATCGGGTCTTCGCTTTAGTTGAATTGTCATGTCGTTGATATTATCTAACTTGTCCAATTTTTCAGTTATGTTTTGTATGAAACTGGTACCAGCGGTATCACAGACTAGTTCTGTTTGTTGTGTAGCCCCCAAAATTATTTATTGATTGGCGTATTTTTGTTAGGGTTTGCCTGAATGAAGATTAGGGTGGGTGTGTACCGAGAAAGGTGATTGGCCAAAGATTCATTTGGGGGAGGAAGCTTTGCTCAGCGAGTAACGTTGTCATCGTAACATTTAATAAGGGAGTCTACTTATCAAATGTTACCTTAGTAATAGTGTGACAAGGGGACTTCCGTCACCTTGAGAACGGACGACCAGGGGGAAAAATCAAATAGAGCCAGGCCAATGAGAAAAAGTGTAAAGAGACTGAAAGAAGACAAAGTACAATGAGTTATGGTATGTTACGGTTCGGTTCGGTATGGTACGGTGTGGTGTGGTTCGAGGTGGTGTGGTACATGCTGAATGTTCAGATTACTTTGAGTGATAGAATATGTCAATAAATGGTTCTCAATTGTAGTCCTTGTGTGCATATCGAAAGATACCAAGAACATTTATGAAGGAAATATTGCAAACTATTAACCCTTTACTGGCTGGGAAAAGGTCGCTTTAATGTTGGTATGATACAGTTTTTATGATGATGATCCAGACAGCAACATCTCTGCAGTGCTATAACAAAATAATTAGAAACAATTAAACTTTTGACTCTCAGAACTAATCGACTTCCATTCTGTAGAATGGGAGTCAAAAGATGAAATAGTTCTAACCGCATGAGCAGTACAGACACGCGCAACGCAAACACAGCAGTAGTGCATCAGCACTCTCATAATAGCTTGTGAAAATAAAACTCCACTTTAACAGTATCAACACTAGAAAAAATGTATATAACCATTTTTCTTTAAATTAATTTATTTTTATTTTTATTTTTTTTTATTTATTTATTTTTTTTTTTTTTTTTTTTTTTTTTTTTGGGGGGGGTGTTTTAAGTAATAGTAAACATCACAACCTGATCACACAATACGAACGTTTTAGAACGTACCTTTCGTGAGCTCGTCTTTGATTTCGCATATCACCGCTGAAAGCTTAACTCATTCAGTCCCGACATACCACAGCAGGATATGGCCAAGGATGGGCAAGTAGCGAGAGTAGAGACTACATTTTGTAGTTTCGCTACTATTTGGAGTAGTTTGTAACGATCCAAACTACATATTTTAAAAAAGTAGTTGTAAAGCAGCGAACTACTAATTTGTCAGTAGCGAAAATGTTTCTTTCGCTACGCTACTTTCCTTGCCGTGTGACTTGCCCATCCCTTTCAGTCAAGCCGAAGCGAGCGGCGAAATTGATTGAATGCACGTGACGTCACACAGCCAGCGTCGTACACACGTCGTCTGCAGTCGGCCATCTTGTGCAGTGAGATACCGCGAACGGAAGCTTGATTGTGATTGGCTGATAAGCAATAGCAAGCCACGTGACTTTCAAAAGCGCGTCAGTGTTACACTATAAGTGTATACGACCAATATCACGGTCGGGTAATTTTATAATTTCCCTTGATATGAAAATAACGAGAATATAATTAGTACCACGGGCAGAGCACGGAGAGGGTTATGACACGGTCCACTTTAGCTACCACAAGCTCACGTGGAGTTGACAAGTGGCCGGCCCTACTAAGCTGGGACTAATGAATGATAATTGCGAGTGGAAATACATCAATCTCACTTTAGCGGTCCCGATGCGGGCGGTAGCGAACTGGGAGCTGGGGCTAATGAGAGTCAGTAATAGATTACTGGTCAGCTAAGATCAGAGGACGCTGGCCACCATAATAGATGTGGGATAATTAGGAGAGACAGTAATAGGTCCCTGGTCAGCTAGGATCAGAGGACGCTGACCACCATAATAGATGTGGAATAATTAGGAGAGACAGTAATGGGTCCCTGGTCAGCTAAGATCAGAGGACGCTGGCCACCATAATAGATGTGGAATAATTAGGAGAGACAGTAATGGGTCCCTGGTCAGCTAAGATCAGAGGACGCTGGCCACCATAATAGATGTGGAATAATTATGAGAGACAGTAATGGGTTCCTTTGATAGCTAGGATCAGAGGACGCTGGCCACCATAATAGATGTGGAATAATTAGGAGAGACAGTAATGAGTTCCTTTGATAGCTAGGATCAGAGGACGCTGGCCACCATGATAGATGTGGAATAATATGGGTGACAGTAATAGCCCCTTTGACTGGTTGAGACAAAGGGGCGATGCCCTCGGCCAGAACGGGTATATATAGTGGGGAGAGCTCACAACGAAGAGGACTAGATAGATGGAGAGAGCTCACAACGAAGGGAACAAGATAGATGGAGAGAGCTCACAACGAAGGGAACGAGATAGAGAGGGAGCTCGCACAATGAAGGGAACGAGATAGATAGAGAGTACACAACGAAGAGAGTGAGATAGATAGATAGATAGAGGGAGCTGAGAAGCGAGAGACCGAGCTCCGGTATTTTGGCCATTTCAGTATGCCATGCTAGTAGGTTGGTTGTGCCCAACCTATTAGACCCACGATGACCAAGAAATAAAAGACTCTTCTGGAAACACTCTTGTCTGGCTGCGTCTTCCATCTACAACACCTTGCGTGTGGCTGCGGTAGTGTAACATCAGTCATCTCTTTGTTCTTCAAATCAAGCACAGAACGCACAAAATTTTGACCGCAGAAGATGGAGAAACTTCCGACTTTGTTTGAACCGTATCTAGAATTTTTTCATCTCAAAGAAGAAAAGGACAATGCATTTATATTCAAATGAAAGTATGGATGCAAAGAGCGGTATTCAGCGAGCAAGACGACAGCATCCAATAGCTTCATCTCAAGGTTTATTGACTTTTTGAGTTTTCCTATTTTCTTACATTGCGAAATGCGTCCGGTTTTATTCTATCGGCATTCACCTGGGATGACAAAAGCTATATTAATTTATTTTCATTTACTGAAAGAATTCCATTTTCTTGTTTGGAGTGCTGAACAGGATATATATATAGCCTATAAAACATAATGGCGGCTTTTCCGTATAAATCGGTTTTAAATTTAGTAGGGGAGTTGTCCGAGTGAATGCCGATCTATTATCATCTATTACTAGTATTAGAATGGCTGGGAACACAACAGGTGAATCATTAATCATGCCCTTCGATCACTGTACTTTTTGATACAGAACAGAACACAAAGCTTCGGAATTAATTTATATTACAGAAAAGCCTAGAATAAATGCATGATGTTGGCAATGCCTGGCATACTTCATATTTTTTTTTTTTTTTTTTGCATTTATTTATTTTATTTAGCTTAGTCTTTTTTAACACAATTTTTTAATTTACGTTCTGACATTGTGATAAAACGTTTAGACCAAGTTGAATATGGATGGTCTTGGAAGGGGGTAAGTGGGAATAAAAATGATATTTGCTACGCCTTTGTATGTTACAAATTTATGAACAAACAAAGGGGGGAAATCAAAGTGGTGTTTAGGCGAGGGAGGAGTGATAAACATAATTTAAACGGAGGGAAAGAGGACTGAATGCGTGGGTGGGGGGCGGTGTCCAGTAGTACCAAGTACTGAGTAGGCGGGGGAATTTCCCGACTGTGGAATGCTATGATGAGAGATGGAGATTGTGAGAGAGATAAAGGGTGGGAAAGTCTGGAGGGGGTGAGTGCGTAGGCGAGTATGAGAGGCGTGAGAGTGAGTGGGAGGTGGATGCGTGGGCGGTTACAGTAGTGACTAGGGGACGATACGGAATAGTGCGCCAGTCAGCAGCGCAGCAGTCAGGCGACAGCTAGAATTTGAAATGGCTCTCAAATCAGCGAGAAAGAAGGCTCTACTGAAAAATAGTGAGATGGACCATATTTTCCGTGACTGGGGCCTCGACGAAGAGGTGCAGAGTGCCCTGATCAGAGAAAAATTCATCTCTAGGCAAGCACTACTGCTAATGTCTGACGAAGACATTGACGCTCTTTCACGCTGAAACGTGGGGACAGAGTAGTGCTCCGTGCAGCGGTGGCCAAATTCCAAGTGGACAACGGCGGTGGCCCACTGTGCGGCGGACTGGGAGGAGTGTCGGACAACAGCGGCAGTAGAGCGTCACAGACCTTGCAGGACGCCCTATACAGTACACACCACAGCGGTGCCGGACTGGGTGAACTGTTGCGCGACAGCCTGTGCGTCAGTGGCAACAGTAGCGGGGGTGTAGCAAAAAGTGGCCGGACCCCGTTACGTATAGTAGATTTTCTGTCTTCAGCGGCAGTGGCAGAGGAAGAAGTGGCACTTGGGGGTGGTGTCACTATAAAGGTGAACAGCAAACCGAAGTTGGACAAGGTTTCCCCCGCACACTGGATAGTGGCAAACAGCCGTATTATGGCGGCCCTTATGGACAAACCCACACCGGGTTTCACGCCGCACGCCTACCTCAAGTACTCGGCGATGGTGGGGGAGCTGGCGGCCAGATACACCTGGCAAAGTGTCCTGCTGTTCGACGATGAGTATCGTCAGCGGCAAGCGGCCGAAGCATTCCAGTGGGGCACGGACGCCCCACACCTGTCCACAGTGGTGCTGCGCGACCGTACTGCGCAATCTGCGATCCCCGCTGGCTCACCTGCTCGCAGAACAGGAGGAGGGGCGGCCGGACCGCGCCCACAACGCCCCATCGGCCCCTCTGGGAGGGAAGTGTGCCTGCAGTACAACAGAGGGTACTGCACCTACGGCGCACGCTGCCAGCTGGACCATGTGTGTGCCGCCTGCGGGAGAGATCATCCGGCGCGGGAACATCGGAGTCGTGACTGTGACACACCTGCAGCAGCGGCAGGTGGCAAACACGGGACAGCCTAGGACACAGCGCAGCAGGTTGCACAAGGCGAGGTAGGCCCCACCCATTTTAGCACTTCTTACCATAGCCCGTATCCTGCACTAAGTCCATACAACTGTCAATTGTTAGGTTCTGGAGCGTCCATTAGTTCTAAGCTTTTAGTGTGGCAAGACGAATTAGCTTCTGATAAAGACAAAAACTTTCTCCTTGAAGGTATCGAACATGGGTTTTATATCACGGACAAGCATCAGACTGTTAGATCTGTAGAGCAGAAAAATCACACATCTGCCTTAAAAAACAGAGTAGCGGTAGAAAAGGAGCTCATCGATCAGATAAACAAAGGTCATTATATTGTAGCATCTCAAAAACCAACCGTAATTAGCGCTTTGGCTGCGATCCCAAAAGACGACAATAGCATACGCCTGATATACGACGGCAGCAAGCCTGTAGGACATGCAATGAACGATTACTCAGTACCTGAGACAGTAAAATTCCAGACTCTAGCGGACGCGTGCGGACTAGCCAAGTCCGGCTACTGGTGCGCGAAAGTTGACCTTAAGGCGGCATACCGATCTGTGTGTATCCATCCAGATAATTACCAAGTCACAGGCCTAAAATGGATTTTTACCGGCGAGCAGAAGCCCACATACCTGTTCGATAGTAGGCTACCCTTTGGTAGTAATGTGGGCCCTTCGCACTTTCACAGACTCTCGCAGGCAGTTCGCAGATGTATGTTACGGCGCGGCATGACAGGGATAGTAGCGTATATTGACGATTTCTTCATAGCAGCTAAGTCCAAAGAGGAATGCACTCAAATGATGATGACGCTCATTGCCCTTTTACGTAGATTAGGTTTCAATATTAGCTGGCCTAAGGTGGTGGGGCCTACACAAACCATTACTTTCCTCGGGATCCAGATCTGCACCCGCACAAGCACCTTGTCATTGGGCGACGACAAGCTACAGCAACTTCACAAACGCTTGCAGCAGTTTCAAGGCAAAACACGCGCGACAAAGCAAAGCTTGCAGTCACTAGCAGGGTCCCTTAACTGGGCGTGTCAAGCCGTCAAGGGAGGAAAATTTTTTCTCAGGCGGATTCTTGATACGATTAAACCCCTTCAGCAGCAAAGGCATAAAGCGAGACTCTCACGGGAGTTTCATGCAGACTTACAGTGGTGGCTATCTTACATGCATGTTTTTAATGGCACTGTGTATTATGACTCACAAAGCAAGGAACATGTCCATGTTGATGCCGCATGCAACCTGGCGGCAGGCGCGTTCTGGAAAGGAGATTGGAATTGTACACTGTTCTCTTCAGACATGCCGGCAGCCAAGGACTTGCATATTAATTATAAAGAGGTGTGCGCGGTGGTGCAGGCAGTCAACCGGTGGGCCCCCTCGTGGCAAGGGAAACAGGTGGTCATTCATACGGACAGCACGGTGACAAAGGCTATCATTAACAAAGGGCGCTCAAAAGACCGCTATGTCAATAGTCTGTTGAGGAAGATGGCATGGGAGTGTGTGAGAACGAATTGCAGCGTGTCAGCAATGCACGTGGCTGGCAGTGTGAATGTGTTTGCCGATACTATTTCCCGCCTGCACGAAGGACGGCTGCCCATGCTAGGACAATTTCTAACGAATTGGCACAGGGGCCGACCGCCTGACACCTACCTTCTGAATCATATGTCACAGCCAGCTCTTGCCTTTGTGCTGTCTAGGTGCCGGGTCTAGGCTCAGACACCAGCTACTGCAGGACTAGGTGGCAGGATATCGTGCCAGTGTTTCAAGTTTTGCCGACACTGAACACCAAGAGAACATATCAGACTCACTTGCGCTCTTATCTCAGATTTTGCCGTTACCAATAATGAACATCCAGCCGGTACCGGTGTGGGAGAGAACAGTGACTAGTGATCGCGTTACCGGTCATGTTGCGTCACCCTCTGTGTCCCGTGACGGCAGTGATCATCAGTATGTTTAGAGCGCTAGGCCCAGCGCCGCCTAAGGCACCGGCCTCCCACGTTCGGGGATCAGAGTTCAACAAACTGTTGCGAGAACTGACCTCTGCTGCTGAAGGGGTTTATACAGGCCACAGCGGGGCTGCCTGGGCCGTCTTGTGGAGTGCCTGGCGAGGTGGTGAAGTGTTTGTGGGACTGGGAAAGAACTGCATACCTACCATACTTGGACCAAATACCTCAAGATATTCAAGATTTCTACAGAAGCGTACTTATTCAGAAAATACCGACACCTTGAACACTCAACTTTTCTCTCAGTTGGGTGAAAAAACTGGCGTTTTTCCCGTTAGGAGTTGAGCGTGAGACCGAGGTGTGATAGTGAGAGCGTGTGGCCGTGCGCGCTGTTCTGACAAAACCTCGCCCTAGTTCTGGTCCGGAACTCTGGCCATCCATTAATTGGCCGAGAGGGGCGATGATGTCAGAACAGGGGCGCACTGGTGGGAAGGGGAGAGTGAGATCGGGGGAAAGGGGAGGGAGAGGGGGGGGGTATGAGAGTGACTGGAGTTTAAGTGGTGTTTAGGCGAGGGAGGAGTGATAAACATAATTTAAACGGAGGGAAAGAGGACTGAATGCGTGGGTGGGGGGCGGTGTCCAGTAGTACCAAGTACTGAGTAGGCGGGGGAATTTCCCGACTGTGGAATGCTATGATGAGAGATGGAGATTGTGAGAGAGATAAAGGGTGGGAAAGTCTGGAGGGGGTGAGTGCGTAGGCGAGTATGAGAGGCGTGAGAGTGAGTGGGAGGTGGATGCGTGGGCGGTTACAGTAGTGACTAGGGGACGATACGCAGCGCAGCAGTCAGGCGACAGCTAGAATTTGAAAACCCACCATCCAACCCCAAGCAACCACCTTTGTAATCTGCTGCATATAAAGTGTCTATAATTCTTTTTTCTTTGTTTTTGATAAGCATGTTCTCTGTAGCACATGACAAGTCTGGCAACTGACTTACATTTTCTTTGTTTGTTGTTGTTTTATTATGAGATAGTACTATACATGAACTGAATTGCCTCGGCTGAGTTGTACGCAGGGTGTTTTATGGAGGTTCTTTTTTGTGTTCGGATTTGTTGTTTTGTTTTTTAGTTTGTGTGTATTGTTGCAGGAAAAGGGGGGGGGGGGAGGCAGGAAACAACCAGTAAATCTACTGGTTGGGTTAGATGTTGTCTTACATGTTTGACAAGTGAGAGTCACGGGAATAAAACGCCTCCGTTATTTTTGCCCAACTGACAGAAAAGTGTGGTTCAGTGTATAAGCGTGAGGAAGTAGTGTGGAGTTGAGCGTGAGACCGAGGTGTGATAGTGAGAGCGTGTGGCCGTGCGCGCTGTTCTGACAAAACCTCGCCCTAGTTCTGGTCCGGAACTCTGGCCATCCATTAATTGGCCGAGAGGGGCGATGATGTCAGAACAGGGGCGCACTGGTGGGAAGGGGAGAGTGAGATCGGGGGAAAGGGGAGGGAGAGGGGGGGGGGGCATGAGAGTGACTGGAGTTTAAAGAAAAATAATAATGATAATAATAATAATAAATATATCATAATGATGGAGAAAAATAGGTAGGCCTTTGTATTGATAGCTATGATTAAAATAATTTGAAATACTACTAAAGATATTGTATATTTAAGAAAAGGCGCCTGTGTCACTGAACCACATTACGGACTGGGAAATACTTTCATTTCATTGTTAGGGATAGGCTATTGAATGAATTGGAAATAAAATGCTGATTTTTCTGTATAGTATAAAAGTTAAAACAGATTTAGTAGGGGAGTTGTTGTCCCAGCGTCTGTTTAGTCAGGCTGGACTTATTTTAACAAAGATTAGAGCCAGAGTTACTGATTCTAACTTTGAGGCAAAAGTGTTGGTTAAGTACAACTCCAAGAAAGGTTTATAAGGAAGTGTCAGTGTTTTCATGAATCATTGAATGATCAATTAACTTCTTTGGCCCATTTATTCTCAACTGCCTATACAACCTTGTGGCTGTATTTATGTTTTATACTAGACATCACTGTCAGTGTATATATAAGCTGCTTTTTTTTCTCCTATTTTTGACTTTAAAGTTGATTATTTACTTGAACTTCAAAATACTTATCAGTCCCAGTTGTGATTACAGTTTTTTTAAAAAGTAGTTTGAAAAGTAGTTAGCTACTTTTGTAAAAGTAGCGTAAAAGTAGCGAACTACATTTCTTCAAAATGTAATTGTAAAGTAGCGAACTACTATTTTTTACAAATGTAACTGTAGTGTAGCGGACTACTTTTCAAAAGTAGTTTGCCCATCCTTGGATATGGCTCGACCATGATAGTTCAAGGGTGGTGCCAGAATAGCTTGGCGCCTATAGGCGCCAAGCTATTCTGTCACCACCCTTGAACTATGACGGTCGATCTGCCTCATAAATTGTCACAGTCCTCGGAGGACAACTCCAAAATGTGGTCATTTCGTACCTGGGACACAGTGTGTCAATGTCCAAAATCACAGAGGATACAGCGAATTTATGTTTAAACCGTTTCTCGCTTAGAAGCAGACACACCTCTCCTCTGCCTAGTTTAATACGTGATTCCTTCGAAGTATTTAAAAGCCCAATACCGCCGTAACTGTCCAAAGAAACACAAAGGGATGCAAACAGGTGAATATATGGTTTATTTAGACACCGGAAAATCCAGTTCAGCACACGTCGTCTTTATAGCAAATTATTTGACAGTGACCTCTCAAAATGTGTGCATGCTATTTTAATGTTTGACATTCGGGCCTCTGGGGGCAAAAGCCAGTGGGTTCAACATGCTGTTGTTAGACTGACTGTGTTTTGGCCTTGGAGGACTCGTATAACTTTGCAGAACGCAATGTGGTGACTCGTTTTTATTCAGGCGACGCTGATAAGTGAATGTGTGTATGTGTGTGCGTGCGTGTGTGTGTGTGTGTGTGTGTGTGTGTGTGTGTGTGTGTGTGTGTGTGTGTGTGTGTGTGTGTGTGTGTGTGTGTGTGTGTGTGTGTGTGTGTGTGTGACATCTTGGTGACATTTCATAGCTGCCTTATTGTGATGCGAGTGTCTAAATTCTGTGATATTTATGTGATATTTAATGTTATGTTGAAATTAATTAGCTTACATGGTTTTTTTTTTTTTTGTGTGATACACCGTTAGAATGGGATGTGTTTAGTGGTTGTATTCTTCATCGGTCTCATTTTAGATTATGTTTCTTACTAATCCTTTTACCTATTTTTTATGAGCTGTGAGCTGTAACAAGAATGTCCCATCTGGTACAATAAAAATCTTGAATCTTGAAAACTGTCTGTACAATTAACTTTACTTACTTACTTACTTACGCCTGTCACCCCTACCCGGGTATAGGCCGTCGACGAGAGACCTCCAGCGACTCCTGTCATGTGCTTCTCCTTCGATTTTACTCCAGGTGGTTCCCAGTCTCTTGATGTCTACTTGGAGGTCTCGACGCCAGGAGTTTCTCGGCCTACCTCTTTTCCTCTTTCCCTGGGGGTTCCATGACAATGCCTGCCTAGTGATACTGGAAGCTGGCTTTCTCAGACTGTGACCAATCCATCCCCATCTTCTTCGCCCAATTTCATTCTCAGCTGTTATCTGCTCTGTTCTCTGCCAGAGTCTGACGTTGCTGATCTTCTCTGGCCAGAGGATTTTCAAAATTCTTCTAAGGCAACTGTTTATGAAGATCTGTACTCTGTTGACTGTGGTTTTTGTCAATATCCAAGTCTCTGCTCCATATAGGAGAGAACTGCTTTTACGTTGGAGTTGAAAATCCGGACTTTGGTGTGTTGTGACAGCTCTCTGGAACTCCACACTTTTTTCAACTGGAGAAAGGCTGCTCTGGCTTTACCGATTCGTGCTCTGACATCTGCATCAGTGCCGCCTTTTTTGTCTATGATGCTCCCGAGATAGGTGAAGGACTCCACCTCCTCCAACGGGGTGCCAGCAAGCAAGACTGGTTCTTCCCTGGTTGCGTTCAGCCTCATTGTCTTTGTTTTCTGTTTGTGGATGGTGAGGCCCACTTGGGACGAGATGTCAGCAAGCCTCGTGGTCTTGTCCTGCATTTGTTGATGAGTGTGGGACAGTAATGCCAAGTCGTCTGCAAAATCGAGGTCGTCAAGCTGTGTCCACAGTGTCCACTGTATTCCACTTCGTCTGTGCTCTGTGGTCCTATTCATGACCCAGTCTATGGCCAGTAGGAAGAGGAACGGAGACAGCAGACACCCCTGCCTGACACCGGTTCTGACCTGGAGCTCCCTGGTGAACTGCCCTTCGTGGATCACGCGACATGCCATGCCATCGTAGCTGCTCTTGATCAGGCTTTGTGGGTACACCGTAGTGTCGTAGGAGTTTCCACAGAGTCTCTCGGTCCACGCTGTCAAATGCTTTCTCGTAATCCACAAAGTTGACGTACAGCGGGGAGCTCCACTCCAGAGACTGTTCCACGATGATGCGGAGAGTGGCGATCTGGTCTGTACATGATCGTGAAAAAAACGATCATGTACAATTAACACTGAGCTAAAAATAGATAGGCGAGCTAACGGTCACTGCGTAGAATAAACACGATTACGCGTGTGCAAACTGCCGTAGACGTTCATTGGGTGTGTGGACCAGGCACAGCAAACACATACTGTGCCGAAATTAGTCTTAGTATATAATTTACGCGTAACGGTACTTTAACTCATTCAGCCCGACGCACGTATTTCCCCCCAATTATGGAGGCGTCATCTAACGACTACGCACCAGTCGCATGAGATGGATCGACCGTGATAATTCAAGGAAGTGCCAGATTAGCTTGGCGCCGACAGGCGTCAAGCTAATCTGGCACTACCTTGAATTATCCAGGTCGACCCATCTCCTGCTGTAGTGCGTCATGGCTGAATGGGTTAACTGTGAGAATTATGCACATGCGCGGTTTGTGAGGACATTTCTTTTGAAACGTGCTGTGTGAGTTTTCTTTTCAGTCATACACTTAGTCCGGAATGAAATCCTCCGTTTGAGAAACAGCTATGGACAATTTCGGTCTTGATCAACAAGAGGCATAGATTCTCATGAGCCCCTATGTGCATCTATTCCTCATGTGTGGTTTCACCGCGTGACTTTCAGTGCAGATTGAGTATCCATAATGCAAAGCTGCAGCGAGCGTGACGCGTGAAATTTTGTTGGCTGGCGATCCCATTTCAATTTTCAGTCCAATGGTGACAAACATCGTGGGTGAGGCGCCCGGGATTGTTGTAACCTGAAGCCGTAGCAGTGTGTTGCGTGTCGGAGTGCAATTCTAGTCAGAGTGCAATTCTAGCCAGATCCCACTGACCTAGCTTCGCTCAGTTTGCGACTGTGAGTACTGCTACATAGGCGTACAAGGCCTATCTTTTGAAAATGTTTGAAGCCTTTGTTTTCTATTCCTTAACCCATTCCGCAGCCCTGACGCACTACAGCAGGAGATGGGTCGACCATGATCATTCAAGGGTAGTGCCTGTCGGCGCCAAGCTAATCTGGCACTGCCCTTGAATTATCATGGTCGATCCATCTGGTGCACAGTCATTAGATGGCGCCTTCAAAATTTGGGAAATACGCCGTCAGGCTGATTGGGTTAACCTCGTCACTTTTGACGTATAAAAGTCTTCCACGTTGTTCATAAAAAGTTGCCGGTGTCAGGTAATGGATTACAACGAGCTGCTCCACTTTTACACGCTTCCCCGCAAAGCGCAAAAGGCCATCGGGTTGACATCGGCCCGATGGCCTTTTGCGCATTTGTTTGGAGCGCAGTCGCCTTTGGGTCTGGAAGAAGATGTTACGAGCTACTAGCCCTATGTTAATCAGTTGGAGCAGGCCACTTTAGCACTTTCACTTTCGGTTTCTAGGAATGGCGTCTCTGAAACCACCGTACCATGACGCTCTTGAGCTCCTGCGTTTCACCAGCAACAATAAAAGTCTGTCCTTTTCCCGTATGCAAACATACTGGGGTTAGCAGTATTAGAAATCATTATTATTATTATTATTATTTGAACATAGGACAGTTTCACCAATGAGCATAATACCACTGCTAAGCGTACCTACTCAGACGGATTATGAAAGGAAAGGTGGAACAGACCTTGTTGAGGCAGGGTATATTGAGAAACAGCTGTATCGGGGAACTTTAACTCATTCGCGGCCAGCCGCATCCGGATGCGCGGCTTATGAAACGCATCCGTATGCGGCTGGCTGCGAATGAGTTAATAATCAAACCCCGCCCTGGATCAGATGGCTTTATAAAATCAAGTCTTTTGTATTAGTCAGGAAAGCGGACGTCAAAGTTTGCTAAAGGCTAACAACGAAAAATAAACACTACGTGGACAGATGGAATCAGTAGAAACAACCAAAAGGGCTGGAAACGTGCGTTTCTTCTGGGGTCAACAATATAATAATGATAATAATAAACATCATCATCAATAAAAGTATTGTTGTTCTTCTTCTTATTATCATCATCATCATAATCAGCATCACCATAGTCATCATCATCACATTATTATTATTATTATTGTTACCATTATTATTATTATAGCTTACACCACTCCTTGATCGCTGAACCTCATCAGATTCTGCGACACATGTTCCGACACAAATTCAGGGTCTCAAACTTTAGGGTGAAATTATCAAACTTTGGAGACCTTGCCTGAGGTCTACGTCAAACCACTGTCAGTAGAGAAATCGACAATGACAGCTCAAATGTGGTGTCGGAATAGCTTTGTGCCTCCTGGCGCCAAACTATTCCGACACCACCCTTGAGCTATCATGGTCGATCTACTTCCTGTATTGTCATTTCAGGGCTGTAGGGGATAATATACGAGTTCATCCCTCTTCCTCGAGCACGGCTCACGATAGTGCAGTAACTTGTGTCTATATTTGAGTAGGCTATGTGTGCCACAAGACGGACTCTGGCAAGTCATGAGATCGTTCAACATAGAGGAGGGGCTGATCCAAATGATAGAAGCGCTTTACAAGAACGCCTGCAGCGCGGTTCTACTTAACAATCAGTCAGGCGAGTTCTTCAGGACAACGATCGGTGTCCGTCAAGGATGCCTGCTCTCTCCTGTCCTTTTCAACATATTCCTGGAGAAGATCATGCAGGAAACCCTCCACAACCACCATACTTCAATCTCTATTGGTGGCAGATCCCTGTGCAATCTTCGATTCGCAGACGACATTGACCTCATGGCAAGCAGCAATAGTGAGCTTCAAAACCTGACAGACAAACTTTCAAGTAGCGCAGGGTCTTATGGTATGGAGATCAGTACGGATAAAAGCAAAGTGATGATCAACACCACAAGCGACAGCAGCAGCAACATTCACATGAACGGCCAGAAGCTAGAAGAGGTCAATAGCTTCAAGTACTTGGGAGCCACCCTGTCCAAAGACGGTAGTTGCATAGCAGAGATCCGTATCAGGATAGGTACAGCAACATCCGCAATGGCCAGGCTGGACAGGATATGGCAAAGTAACTCCATCAGCTTCACCATCAAGTACAGGCTTTACAAGTCCCTCGTAGTGTCTATTCTACTCTACGGCTGTGAGACTTGGACGCTGCTTGCAGACTCAGAAAAGAAAATCCAGGCCTTTGAGAACAAGTGCCTGAGGAAGTTGCTCCACATCTCGTACCGCGAGCACAAGACCAACGAATATGTACGGAGCATCGTCACTTCCCTGGTGGGCCCACATGAACCCCTTCTGGCAACCGTGAAACGGCGCAAGCTTGCTTGGTTTGGCCACGTGACCCGACACAACACCTTGTCCAAGACTATCCTCCAAGGCACTCTCGAAGGAAGTCGTCGGCGAGGTCGTCAGAGAAAGAGTTGGGTCGCAAACATAAAAGAATGGACCGAACTCGAGATGCCAGACTTGCTTGCCACCGCCCAAAATAGAACTCAGTGGAGAGCACTGTCTGTTGCTGCTGCCTTTCAGTCCCCCCAACGCCCAGTTCGGGCAAGGGACTGATGATGATGATGATGATGATGATGATGCCACAAGAATTCGGAATAAATAGATTCCACATCATCAGCATATTATGATGGTAACAAGAAAACATTTACGTCACTCGACAGCAAGATGGCGTCATATTCTTGTAGTTCATAATGAATTTGACGTCTCATTCTTGCAGTATATATGTACTCCTTGAGAAGGTTCTTTACGGGAAGTAAAAGGAAAAATTCTCGGTAATTCTGCACCACCAGCTAAATATTTTTATCGAGACAAATCTGCGGCGGAGATAAAAGCATCACGTGTTCAAAAATTGAGATTTTTGTCGGGCTAACGACGAAAACGATTCACTCCAAACAACGGATCCGCTCCAACTTACATTGTGTGCCATGATAGCTTCAGTGAACTTAGGTGTTCCGTCAGCGTGATGATTAAAAAAAATATCATGTGTCACCACTAGATCATCCGGTAAGTTTATGCGTCAACGATTCTATACGGATGGATTAGAGGGTTCGGTTCTAGAGTCCCTCGAAAATAACTGAGGCCCCGGCCTGGGTTACTGCACCGCTAACCCCCACCCCACCCCACCCCACCTCCGAGATCCGCGCCTGCGCACTCGTCCTGCGCCGATGACTGTATCGATGCCTCATCTACAGCCTATTGTGTACGGGGGTTTATGTGGGATCTCTGCCAATATGTCCAGTTTTGAGAAAAGCAAGATTTTTCTTTATGAAAATGAAAATCTCGTTTTCTCTAAAAACGGTTAGTTAGTTGTTTGGGTTTAACGCTCTCTAAAAACAGACTCAAAGGGGTTAAGTATAAACGGGAACTGACTCATCCGCTTCACTGCGACTGAAGAATGTGGCAATCACTCAACTACACACACTTAAGCTGCGCCTCCTGTTGTTTAAGAGCTGTTGGGGTTTTAATGGTGTTGTTTGGTTTTTTTAATCTATTACGGGTACATATTGTGTAGGAACATTCTTGCACACGTTAAGCCCTTCCTTGCTGAGAACTAGTGAGCACGATCCAACTGCAAGAGACATAGATCCTCATGAGTCCCCGCAGTTGCGGGGGCTCATGAGGATCTATGCCTCTTGCTGAAACCACACTGTGTCCGTGGACGGTTGAGACTTTCGATTCGCCGAGTGAACACAGATTTCAGAAACCAAATATGCCCTGCCCTGCCGAGAACTAGTGAACACGATCCGGCTGCAAGAGACATAGATCCTCATGAGCCCCCGCAGTTGCGGGGGCTCACGAGGATCTATGCCTCTTGCTGAAACCACACTGTGCTGTGTCCTCCGCACGTCTGTGGCTTTCGGTCGCTGAAGGAATAAAATATGGGTCGACTGGATGGAAGGGCGGATCAGACACTTGTCACAGGGTGGGGTGTACGGGAGTCCAACATCTTTGCTATGGGGCATTTTACCCCTAATACACGAATTCGACGCAACTAACACACACAATGGTACTTTCCAGCTTCTAAGATCATCAAACATTTGGGGAGAGACTATCCCCATGGAACCTTCACCCCCACCCAACACCCACCGGATCCGGCTCAGATCAAATGTCGCTGAATAAATGTTGAACTTTTTCAGGAACCCTGCACACCAGTCAATAGCGTCAGAACTGACGAAGAGAGCTGAAGTAGCCTGGCGAAACAGGTTTGACCAGAATATACAAAATACGACCAGTGCCAGACCAGCTTCCACAATTAACTATAGGCAACCAAATCCCCGACTGGCATTGTTACGATTGTGGTTGTGTTGTCCTGTGAGAGCATACATGTGTTATTCGTAGGAAACGATCCGATATTTTATTTGAGCTATCATGATTATGATTCACGTATCTTTTTAGTAAAATTTTCTTTCAGTCGCGCAGAGCGGATTTCATTTTATTCATACGTTAGTTTAGTCCAGAACGTTCTAGAAAGGTCGCACTGTCTAGTTACCTCGGTTTGTATGACGTCTGTAAATACGTAACAGTTCGCTACATTTTGTTTTTCAGTGCGCGTGAATTGAGCAGCCTTTATCTTGTTTTGGGAATGTTCTCGTACTTTCTAGAGCTATCATAGAATGTGGTGATAGGGCTACCATACTTTTATGTGTCTTCATTATACTTTAGGATTTAGAGCTGAAGTGAACAGCCGAGTTTTTGTAGCCTATTTTAGCGATTCCAGAAGATTCTTATTTATGAGTTTCAGTTGCGTATTTCGTTCCGATTGGTTGCATTGTATTATTTCCGTAGATGATTCTAGAATTTCGTAGTATATATAAGGAGGGCGCTGGGAAAGCCCGTTCGTACATTGTCTTGCTTTGTCAGTTGTAGAGACACGCAGTTTATTGCGAGAGACGCTGTGTATGAGAAACTTTGTGTCGCAGTGTGGACATTGCAGAAGAGACTTTGTATCAGTATTTGTGCATTTGGAATTGCACTGTGTGGATATCGCATCGCTGAATTAAATATTGTTGAAACTGTTACTCCAGTATTGTCTACATCCTTAAGCCACGTGTGACGGATTGCAGCTGAACGAGGTTTATTTTAAAGAACTTACGTGCGTGCGTCTGGTGTGTTTATCATACTACGACTACAACTCCACCACGTAACAGGCATCAACAATTCTGTGGTTTGTGCATACTTTCATTGTGAGTATGCTTTGTTGTTGTTTTTTAACGCTTTCGAGACGTGCTACCTCCGGATACGCGGCTTTAAGCCGCGGATCCGGCCCGTCAAGTCTCGAATGAGTTAAATAATACGGTCTGTGTGCTGTTTATTCTGTCATACACGTATAATGACACCGCTGTTGTGCGTGCCGACTAACCCTGAAATAGACACTATCGTATTCTTTTCACGACACGATACCTGCCAGTGTTAGCTGAAGAGGTGGAAGCAGCCGTACGCGGCCTGAAGGGAGGAAAGTCTCCAGGTGTAGACAACGTACCTGCTGAACTGTTGAAACATGGAGGAGAAGTAACAACGAAGGTCCTCACTACACTCTGTCAAAAGATCTGGGAGCAAAAGAAATGGCCAGTAGAATGGACACAGTCTCTAGTGATCCCGCTCCCCAAGAAAGGAAACCTGAAACAGTGCCAGAACTACAGAACTATCAGTCTGATAAGTCACCCTAGCAAAGTAATGCTTAGAATCATTCTCAACCGCCTCAAAACTTTCGCCGAGGAACTGCTGGCAGAAGAACAGGCTGGCTTCAGAGTTGGAAGAAGCACTGTAGAGCAGATTTTCAACTGCCGCGTCCTGATCGAGAAACATCTGCATCATCAGCGCGAACTCTACCACAACTTCATTGATTTCAGGAAAGCATTTGATCGCGTCTGGCACGACGGACTCTGGCAAGTCATGAGATCGTTCAACATAGAGGAGGGACTGATCCAAATGATAGAAGCGCTTTACAAGAACGCCTGCAGCGCGGTTCTACTTAACAATCAGTCAGGCGAGTTCTTCAGGACGACGATCGGTGTCCGTCAAGGATGCCTGCTCTCTCCTGTCCTTTTCAACATATTCCTGGAGAAGATCATGCAGGAAACCCTCCACGACCACCATACTTCAATCTCTATTGGTGGCAGATCCCTGTGCAATCTTCGATTCGCAGACGACATTGACCTCATGGCAGGCAGCAATAGTGAGCTCCAAAACCTGACAGACAAACTTTCAACTAGCGCAGGGTCTTATGGCATGGAGATCAGTACGGATAAAAGCAAAGTGATGATCAACACCACAAGCGACAGCAGCAGCAACATTCACATGAACGGCCAGAAGCTAGAAGAGGTCAATAGCTTCAAGTACTTGGGAGCCACCCTGTCCAAAGATGGTAGTTGCATAGCAGAGATCCGTATCAGGATAGGTACAGCAACATCCGCAATGGCCAGGCTGGACAGGATATGGCGAAGTAACTCCATCAGCTTCACCATCAAGTACAGGCTTTACAAGTCCCTCGTAGTGTCTATTCTACTCTACGGCTGTGAGACTTGGACACTGCTTGCAGACTCAGAAAAGAAAATCCAGGCCTTTGAGAACAAGTGCCTGAGGAAGTTGCTCCGCATCTCGTACCGCGAGCACAAGACCAACGAATATGTACGGAGCATCGTCACTTCCCTGGTGGGCCCACATGAACCCCTTCTGGCAACCGTGAAACGGCGCAAGCTTGCTTGGTTTGGCCACGTGACCCGACACAACACCTTGTCCAAGACTATCCTCCAAGGCACTCTCGAAGGAAGTCGTCGGCGAGGTCGTCAGAGAAAGAGTTGGGTCGCAAACATAAAAGAATGGACCGAACTCGAGATGCCAGACTTGCTTGCCACCGCCCAAAATAGAACTCAGTGGAGAGCACTGTCTGTTGCTGCTGCCTTTCAGTCCCCCCAACGCCCAGTTCGGGCAAGGGACTGATGATGATGATGATGACCTCGGGTGCACTGCCCTGTGTTAAACTGTTCACGGCGATGTACACTGTCCTGTGTTAATTTATATCAAGCTTTTCCCAGTCTCGCTTGCTACGAGTGTGGTTCCAGATGCCAACACACCACTTTTTTTTACACAACGCGTCCATTCGCGACACTGAGCGGACACTGTTTTTAAAAAAATAAATAAAAAACGATACTTGTATAGCTTGGACGGTATACACACTTCAACACAAGAAAATGTGCCCTGTGTATAGGGCACATTTTCTTGTGTTGAAGTGTACACGGTGTATGTGTGTGCGTTAAATTATATCGACACAGGACAGTGTATCCGGTGTTGTAGTAAGGCATCTGTCAGTCTAGAGAGGCCATGGACTATTTCCAACAAATATTCATGAGGTGAAGGTCACGCATTGAAAGCGAGGCTATAGGGGGAGCATGTGGGAGGGGCAGATAGTATCAACAATGGCGACAGAGAAGGAGCAGTCGAAAAGCAGATCGAAACTCCATTGCTGTGTTTCTGTGTGCACATCAAATGGGGCACAGAATAATCAAAACACGAAACTTTCATTTCATACTTTTCCAAAAGCCACCGAAACTCAACGGAGGAAGGAGTGGTTGATCCGAATTCGTCGTGACGAAGGACGAGATTTCAAGGTAGGTAATTGATAATTTTCCAAATTCTGCTCGTGTATCACGACACGGGTTTATTTTTCCTATTTTTGTAGGGGAATTAAATATAGAGGGGTGACAGAGATTGGTTAGTCACCGGGTAATAGGATAGGACATCAGGAAAACGGATGAGTTGTTTGACCTTACAAAACAAATTGCTGCCATGCGAGCGTCGAGGGTCGGCGTGTGACGCACATGATTGCTCTGCGCGATCGGGTGGTTACTGATTCGCGTGCACTGAAACTGTACTTTTTACTGAGCGCAAGGTTTTGCTAAACCGTACTCACCCCCATATCCAAATTGTTAGTCAGTCGCTCCCAAGCAGCGAAAGTAGCAGCAGTCTCTGAGGGAGGGCTTGCAGGCGTGGTTTGCCATTTGCTGCAGTCTTTAAGCAGCTGTGTCGTTCTTCTGTAACGGCCCTGCGATACGGCCCCTGGTCGCTCCTGAGCCGGTGTCCTGGGAAGAGAGAATCTGCGACGACAGAACCCTTAGCTTGTCTTGTTTGTTTGTCTTCGTCCCAGCTGGGGCGTCTTCACGGATGACAGTAAGTGCACCCAACAATTCTTTAGTGGCCAAATGCTCGGGGGGGGGGGGGGGGGGGGGGTGTCTGTGTTTGCTTGTTCTGTTATTATTATTATTTTGGTTAGTGAGTATGGGAAGGGTGATAATAATAATAATAATAATGAGTATTTATATAGCGCTTAATCTTAATCAAAAGCTCTAAGAGCTTTACAATCTGTACACAAAAATAAAAATACATTGACATATGCACATAACAAACAAAACAGAATACCTGAACACACCACTTTTACAAAGAACTAATAAACAACAATGCATTCATAATAATTTAGTATGGGAAGGGTAAAAATGTAGAAATGTCATTTATTTTATTTGGTAGTATTTAGTGTCGGAGGGTAAATTCGGCAGTGAGTTATATGGTAATGTGCAAATATCCCTTTTGTTGAGTTTTAATTTATTGTTGTTTTGGGAGAAAGGTGAAGGAATATAAAAGAAGGCAATATAAGTGGTGGGAAGGGTGATGATTACCTTTCTTCTGTTGTTAGTTATTCATATGTGTATTTTTTTGCACCCTTGTTTTAGTGCATCTAAAGAACTAAGTAGATTAGTCTGCCGCCGTTGCTGTGCGAAAGGGCTGGGTGGCACGATTGTGAGAGTGGAGGCTGGCTGTGTCACTACTCGTGGGATTACGACGCCGTACCTGAGCGCTGTTGCGAGCGTCGGTGCAGACCCCGCGTTTAGCCCAGGTCGGATCGTCCCTTTTAGTGCTTACTAACTTACTTTAAGGTTGGTTGGTTAGTTCGGATTTAACGTCCACAGCACCGAGGTGATCATGGACGGCCCTGACGGTCGGGTTATGGGGGACAGGGAAATCTATTGCCTTTGGAGTACGACCTGAACACTAATCAACTCAGGCGCATTCCAACTGTGCCACTTTGATTTACCAGGACCTTTCAACGGACGTTCTATTGAACAAATCCGTTTTTTCCCCCTGGATTATGAATCCAGCTACCGGGGCCGGGACGGGATTCGAACCCACGACCCGGCGATTGCCTTCGCTCTCCTGCTCCGACGTTTAACCGCCTGAGCTATTTCGGACTCCTTACTTTAAGTAAAGTCTTGTCCATTTGTAAACTGGTAAAATAACGTCGTGAGACTAAGTTTGTTTCCTTGTTGTGACAATATTATGATAGGAATTTTGTCGCAGTGACGAAAATATTGTGTATTCTACTTATTCAAAAGGAGTCATGTGCTATTAAGGACTTTATCGCGGAAGCGAAAGCACTAATTTAATCTGAGTTTGTCATTATTTTGTGCTCCCGCCAAGGAGATCCCGTAACTTGTAAATTATATTAAGTTTTTTCTCAATTTGTATTTGTATTTTAGTAAGGATATTTGTTTTATTATATATTTGATGTTATTTTTGTATTATGTATGTTGGATATTCAAGCCGAGGAGTGTGGATGTGCGTGTGAATGCGATGCGTGAGTGTGGGGTTAGGATTGAGTGAGGATATTTTGGATTATTGTTATTTTTATATGTAATAAATGTTGTCGTAATTGTTCCTCTAGTGTTTGTTTTAGGTTGGGATGATTATACTCGAGTGGTAGCGCTCATAGTTCGCGCCCCGGAAGCGGGGGTCGTGACATCGTGTGCATGTGCAAGTGTGTTGGGTGTGAGAGAAACTTTAGTTTGCATGTATAGACTTTATGGTCTATAGTAGAAATTGTTTTGAGCGACCATCCTTACAGCAGATCACCTGTCTTTACAGACCAACATTTAGGTGGCTGCAGCCCAGGTGACGCTGTTTGCCCTTCAAGGTCGACCTCTTGAGAGCGCATGCGATTTTAAGGCCACTTTCGTTCATCTAGCAAAAATGGTGATTGCCAATGATTGAGTGGTGCTGCCAGACTCACACACACAGTGATGAATGTCACACATTTTATTCTGCTGCAGTTTTCTGACTTCAACAATTTTAACCCTTTAGCTGTCAGCGATTTTAGTTGAAATGCCTGTGAAAAACACTTCTGAAATTTTTACCAACTGCTAAATGGTTAAGAGAGGATAGACACTTGTACTTGTAGATAGTGTTAACCCACTAGCTTATATAGCTACCTGACGCACACCCACACATGCTTGAATAGACCAAACTGGAAACACGCACTCACTGTAGAAATAAACACCAGCTCGCAACATGTTGGCACATTCCTAACACGAAACACACATACACGCACACGCACGCACGCACGCACGCATGCACGCGCACACACACACACACACACACACACACATACATGGGCTAAACATATAAGACAACAGTAGACTATGAGCCAACCTTTCAAGGCAGCACATAAAGACTAAGCAAATCCTGATATGCTACCTGGAAAAGATTGGTCTTCAAAGTTGTTTTAAAAGTCGTCTATGTAGGAGATAGACGGACATGCAGTGGAAGTGAGTTCCAGACGTGAAGGGCCTGATAACTGAAGGAACGTGCATCAGTTTAAGGTGGACTCTGGGCTGAATAAGCAGTTTATGTGAACGTGAGTGTAGACTTCTACTTGTATTGTGTGATGCAAATGAAAAGGACTGATATGGATGGATGGATCTGCAGTTGCTCCTCGGTGATTGTGGCCAAAGCTGCATCATCCCCTTGCCGTACCACAGGCGTGCTTCAGCAGCTCAGCAATCAGGATACCGAATATGGTGGCGGCCAGGACGCATCCATGTGGTGACCCCGCTGTGGATATCGAACGCCTCGGATGTTGAGCCAGCATAATGCACAGTGCCTTTCATGTTGTCGATACCACCGGGGTGAAGTCTTCTAAAAGGTTTACGACATTGACCACATCAGCCCTACCAACATGGCTTGTGAAAAGAGTAGGAAACGCTTAATTAAGGCAGTACAAATATCGAGAACGCGTCCTACTGGTGAATTTCAGCATTCAAAACATTGAATTGACCGCAACTTTCAGTTCAGAATATTATCAGACATGCCAGAGCAGCTACGAAGGACCGTTATATGGTCTTATCCGCATGTCCGGAGTTAAACCCAAATTATTCAGTAAATTATAAAAGAAATTCTGGAAAAGGACGCTTTTAGCTCATTCAAGCGTGCATCATCTGGATATGCGGCATAAGCCGCGTATCCGGATGTAGTGCGTCCGTCTTCAGTGAGTTAATCTCGGGATGACATCTGCATTACTCTGGCCCCCTTTATGTTGCGGATTTTGGGTTTCAGGCGCCGCGATGTTGCAAAAAGGGTGGAAGTCGACACTGTTCAACGTAGTCGTGACCCTTCTCGCAGTCACGTGCACTGTGGCAGCCGGTGGCGAGTGGGTACCTGGGCCGGTAACTCCGGCCGCCCCTCCGGCCACCACTCCGTCGTTGGGTAATATTGCTGTTCATCATCCATCATACATCCACACATTCATGTTCGTATTTTTAAGCTTATCATACTGATCCATTTCCCTACTCTCTAACCCAGCCTATGATCAAAACACACAAATAAACGGACACATGGCATTTCCCGCCATTAATACTGGGCTGGAGTTGCGACAGTAATTCTGAAGAGGAAGAATAGCATGAGCAGCAAAATGACGTCACAATAAGCTTCACGTCATAACATCGCTAGTCCCAGACGCCGTGCACACAGTGACGCATCTGATGGCAATTCAGAAACATTGTATAAAACTGACATCTGGTGCTTTGCGACAATTTAGGAACATTGTGTAACACTGACGTGTTTGGCACCGACGTCACCGTCACTGCCTGATCCTTATCTAAATGTCCAGAATTTTCACTATTTAATTTTTGTCTGCAATGAATTACTTTTTACGAAAAGGTTAAATGGATACATAGCTGGCTAACAAACTCATTCAATGTCTATCTTCAAGCTAGCTATATCCAAAATTCCGAGTGACTAGAACGAAAATTACGGACTCAAATGGGGGTCAACCGACTTTATATAAACGGCATTGTTTTTTTTTTTTTCTTTTTAACGAGTCTACTGTTTAAAATATGCTCGGAAGCTTTCCGACATGCATCTCGATCGAAGCATTTTCTAAAGTTTCAGACCTGTACGTACACAAAAACCGGAGATACGCGTGTCTACACACACACACACACACACACACACACACACACACACACACACACACACACACACACACACACACACACACACACACACACACACACACACACACACACACACGGTGCTTCCCACCATATGTACGTTCGCGCGGTTAGCGTAGCTAGGCAAGACGTAATTTTTATCGTGTTACTTTATTGTTAGAGACTGATATACGCCCGCCTATGTTCGTCATTTGCATGATAAGGAACGTGCTCCGACCAGCCCCATCTCAAAGACTGCTGTATTTTCAATACGGTAGACAAAAATTGGCATTCAAGACGCGTCACAAAGAGGGCATACAAAAAGTCCGCCATTATTCGCTATAAGGGTGTTTGTATATTATATTATATTATATTTATATTTATTATATTATATTATATTATATTATATTATATTATATTATATTATATTATATTATATTATATTATATTATATTATAGCAACAGTGACAACGCCAGTGCCAACCACAGTCCAACCCACGACACAACCCACCACAACACAACACGCTACAACTCAACCAGTCACTACCAAATCAGCCACAACACTGCCAGCCTCTGTTCAGCCGGGCTCCACGCAGCCAGCCACTGCCCAGGCAGCCACTACTCAACCAATCACTACCACCCCGGCTACCACGACTCGGCAAGTCACAACACTAGCTGCAACAACGAGACAAGTTACCACCCAACCTTTAACAACATTGCCACTGACAACAGCGGTTCAAGAAGTTACAACTGTGGCTGCAACCACACCACAAGCGATTACAACACAGCCGCCTATTACTGCTACTACGGCTCGGTTACCTACATCAGGTAGGCCTAGTCAATATCTTGATAACTGTGACCCTATTTGGTACCCTGTCCTGTTTATGGCCAAAAGGAGAAAAGTCCTATTATAGTCTACAAATTGTCAGAGTAATGCAAAGAAAGTGGTGAGTGACTGTTCGTCTCAAACAAACTTTAAAATTCTTCAGTTGAATAGTTGCATGTGCTTTCGATTCCTCAAATACTCTTTCTTAAGTGACCTGTTACACACTGTTGCTGCAAATGTGTGCTACAAACAACTTCAGTAGTATACCTGTTCTTTCGAACAGCATTAAAGTAACTTTGTACCTTAGAACGTTTGTGTAGTCTTTTATAGAACAAAACTATCATTCAATTCGCGTCACACAGAGGACATACAAAAAGTCCGCCATTATTCGCTACATATTATAAGTTATTGGTCGCAGGGGTTTGCTACACGGACCCTTGTAGGCCTGAGGGAGGTCAAAGGAAACATTGTACCCCGAAGACCGAAGTCCTGAGAGGTACAATGGTTCCTTTAACCTCCCGAAGGCCTACAAGAGTCGTACAGCAGGCCCCTGCTACCAATAACGTATTTGTTTTCATTCCTCCACTATTTTCGTAAAAGAAATCAAGAAGACATCTTCCGACCTGGATCACGCCAGACATAACTGATGTCAAAGGAATATACATTTATACATAATATACTTATGACGTAATTTAAAATCTTTTATGACGTTGCCGTCTCCAGTACTGAGTGTGCTTGTTGTTTCGAACAACACTAAGTAATTTTTTACTTTAGAATGTTTTTGGTGATCTTTTATAGCACAAAATTCGCATTCAAGATGCGTCACAAAGAGGGCTACAAGAAGTCCTCCATTTGTCGCAACAAGGATTTTTGTCTCATGGTCACATGGTACAGTTTGCGCTAAAGTGACTGGTCCTGTGACGTAATAATGAAAACAAAGAATCTTACATCGGTGTTAAGGTGATACTGAGAATCTCTATCGAGTGGTTTCAAAACCTTATCCTACCAGCGAAAGCAAGTAGGATAAGGTTTTAAGACCATGAGAGTGAGATTCTCAGTATCATCGAAACACCGATGTAAGATTCTATTTCCTACTCATCTTTATCTTGGCATAAATCGTATGTCACCTGGTCTTCGGCACACGGTGGTTGGTGGCTAGTTCGGGTTTAACGTCCACGGCACCGAAGTGATAATGGACGGCCCTGACGGGCGAGTTATGGGGGACAGGGAAATCTATTACCTATAGAGTACGACCTAAACTCTAATCAACTCTAGCGCACTCCAACTGTGTCACTTTGATTTATCAGGAACTTTCAACGGACACTATTGATGCGGATGCTATTGAACAAACCCGTCCTTTCCCCCAGGATTGCGAGTCCAGCTACCGGGGCCGGGACCCGGCGATTCCCTTCGCTCTCCTGCTCCGCCTGAGCTATTTCGGACTTTTCGGCACACACCTAGTCACAACACAATCGTCATTGTTTCTTGGCAAAGGTCTTGACGTAATTTACCCTGTAATGTGACGTCAATATTTTGGATGCCAGACAAATGTTTCTATAGAGCAGTACATGACTCCAGAGTACCAGTCATCACAGTGAATTGATGTCATTGGTCGAGAGCTAAAAGTAGGGCAAGTTTCAATATCGCGAGTGCCCATACCTTTTTGTTGACCACACTTTCTACAAGACAACGTTGTGCACACTTGACCGTTCACGCAACACGGTTTTACTTTAAAGGTGTGTTACAGCCATAACACGTGTGTGATACAACTTTTCCGCTCAAAGGCAGCATAGTAGGAGGGGTGTAAGATTAAAGGTATTTGTATATTATATTATATTATATTATATTATATTATATTATATTATATTATATTATATTATATTATATTATATTATATTATATTATATTACAGCAACAGTGACAACGCCAGTGCCAACCACAATCCAACCCACGACACAACCCGCAACAACACAATCCGCTACAACTCAACCAGTCACTACCAAATTAGCCACAACTCTGCCAGCCTCTGTTCAGCCGGGCTTCGCCCAGTCAGCCACTACCCAGCCATCCACTACTCAACCAGTCACTAACGCCCCAGCTGCAACAACGAGACCAGTTACCACCCAACCTTTAACAACATTACCACTGACAATAGCGGTTCAAGGAGTTACAACTGTGGCTGTAACCACAACACAAGCATTCACAACACAGCCGCCTATTACTGCTACTACGGCTCGGTTACCTACATCAGGTAGGCCTAGTCAATATCTTGATAACTGTGACCCTATTCAGTACCCTGAGGAGGGAAGCCCTATTATGATCTACAAATTGTCAGAGTAATGCAATGGACTTGGTGAGTGACCGTCTCAAACAAACGTTAAATTTCTTAAGTTGAGTAGTCGAATGTGCTTTCGATTCCGCAAATATTCTTTCTTTAGTGGTCTGTTACACACTGTTGCTGGAAATGTGTGCTACAAACAACTTCAGTAGTATACCTGTTCTTTCGAACAACATTAAAGTAACGTTGTACCTTAGAACGTTTTGGTGGCCTTTTATAGAACAAAACTGTCATCCATTACGCGTCGACAAACAGGGCATACAAAAAGTCCGCCATTAGTCACTACATATAGAATCTTACATCGGTGTTAATCCTGGAATCTACTTCTTCCAAAACCCTCTACGCTACCATCAACACACTCCTAGGCACTTCTAAAGACTCTCCTCTCCCCAACACACAGCAAAGAAGAACTCCCGTCCGCTTTTTCCACCTATTTTTCCGACAAAATCCAAACTCTGCGCAACACGCTGGATACTCTGCCTTCTCCGCCTTGCCCTCCCGACCCCCACCCCCACCCCCCACCCCCACCTCTTTTCCTTCACTCCCCTCTCGTCCTTCCGCCCCGTCTCTCATGATGAAGTCCGCAAGACCTTAAAGTTCATGCCTTTCAAAACTGCGAACTAGACCCCCTCCCAGCTTCTCTCTACCGGGACGGCCTTTTGTTACGTGTTGAGTCGTAGTCGTAGTATGATATCACACCAGACGCACGCACGAAGGTTCTTTTTAAATAAACTTCATTCAGCTGCAACCCGTCACACGTGGCTTAAGGATGTAGACAATACTGGAGTAACAATTCCAACAATATTTTAACTCAGCGATGCGATCTCCACACAATGCATTCCCAAATGCACCAACACTGATACAATGTCTCCTCTTCGAAAATATGTCAACACTGGCGACACAAAGTTCTTCATACAACGTACACCACCGTTACGCTGCGTCTCTCACAATGTACACCCTATACGGGCCACGTACCTACGATAAACTGTGTGTCCCTACAACTGACAATGCATGACAATGTATGACAATGTACACACGTGCTTCCTAGCACCATCTTTTATAGTAAAACAACTTTCCAGAAAAATCTAATGAATTCACACGACGCAACCAATCAAAACGGAACACGTTACTGAAACTCATAAACATTATAAATAAATAAAAGAACTTTGTAGAATAACTACAATAGTCTACAAAAATTCGACTGCTCATTTCAGCCTTAAATCCTAGGGTGTAATAACGTCACACAAAAGTATGGCAGACCGTTCACGACCTTTCATAAACCACAAAGAACGGCTGCTAACTTTACGCGCACAGGGAACAACTTTGACTAAAAATAGAGCTTGCACTTTAACGTCACACGTACGGGTCACTAGACAGAGCGCGTTTTCGCGCGAACGTTCTAATCTATTCTCAGTGAATCTACGCATAACAAAAATCGACCGCTCTTCTCCGTGCGACTTTGCGAGAAACTTCCGACTAATCTTAACGTATTATAACAATACAAATTCCGATATCTGCGCGAATGATAAAGAATCTTACTGAAAAGTTACGTGATACGTAACCATGAAAGCTCAAATAAATATCGGATCGTTTCCTACGATTAACACATTCATGTTCTCACAGAACAACGCAACCACAATCGTAACACCTTCCAAAACTTCTGCCCTTCATTACCAACATCATTAACACATCTCTAGAGAACGGCTCCGTCCCCGATATCTTCAAGTCCGCCATCGTCCGTCCTCTTCTCAAAAAACTCAACCTCTACCCAAACGATCTCAAGAACTGTCGCCCAGTCTCCAATCTCTCTTTCCTGTCCAAGCGTCTTGAGAAGGTTGTTCTCAAGCAGCTCAACCTCCACCTCACCGACAACAACCTCCTCAATCCCTTCCAGTCTGCCTATCGCAAACATCACAGCACTGAAACAGCCCTTCTACATATCCTAAACGACCTGCTCCTCTCCACCGACTCGGGCAACATCTCCCATCTAACGCTACTCGATGTCTCTGCCGCCTTCGACAATATCGACCACTCTATCCTCCTCCACCGCCTTCACCACTCCTTCGGTATCACTGACTCTGCTCACCCCTGGTTCCTCTCCTACCTCTCCGACAGACAGCAGTCCGTCACCATCGACGGCGTCTCCTCCAACCCAGTCAGGCTCTCCTGCGGAGTTCCACAGGGGTCCGTCCTGGGCCCGGTCCTTTTCACACTCTACACCTCTCCCCTGTCCATCATCATCCAGTCTCATCACATACACCACCACCTCTACGCTGACGACTCACAACTACTAGACAAAGACAAACTCGACAACACTCAGTCACTACTGACTCGCACGGCTGACTGCTACGAAGACGTGAAAAAATTGGATGACAGCAAACAAGCTTAAACTGAACGCCGACAAAACGGAAGCCATGCTGGTAGGCACTCGCCAGAAACTTCCCCAGCTCCCTCCCTCGCTCCACCTTCAACTCGACAGCACCCCCATCTCCCTCCCTGACTCGGCCAACAACCTCGGTGTTATC
>BTPG01000001.1:334664325-334712960 GCA_036245525.1 Semisulcospira habei | reverse complement strand
TTTTAAAAACCTTATACTACGAGCGAAAGCGAGTCGGATATGGTTTTAAGACCACGAGAGTGAGATTCTCAGTATCACCTAAACACCGATGTAAGATTCTATTTCTTACCTTTTTTGGCATAAATCCGATGTCAGCTGGTCTTTGGCACATTTTCAACAGTCTATCATGTGGCTGTGCTACAGCTGCATTAACATAGGTTTGGTTTTTGGTAGGTGCTAAAAGTCTGCCCTTTTTCACTATACTTGTGCTTAAAAAATTGACTATTTGCCCTCAAAATTGACCCAAAAAAAGGCCAAAACCCAAACATATGTTAATGCAGTGTACAACTGGAACAGGTTGTTTAGTTTTCTCTTCTTTTTTCTCACCAAGTCCACTCCAAATACTTCTTTTTCTGCTGGGTGCGTCTGCACACCTTTAGTTCTTTATAGCCTTGAGAGGAATTCAGATTTTCAAATTCTTGATCTGATCGCCTCCTCCAGCAGGTCTATCTTTATCTTCTAGCTTGCTATTTAAGAATTTGCACTCTGCAGTGATGGCCAGGTAGTCTAATGGTGAAATCTCTAAAGCAACGAGACCAGTTACCGCCCAACCTTTAACAACATTACCACTGACAACAGCGGTTCAAGGAGTTACAACTGTGGCTGTAACCACAACACAAGCGTTCACAACGCAGCCGCCTATTACTGCTATTACGGCTCGATTATCTACATCAGGTAGGCTTGGTCAATATCTTGATAACTGTGACCCTATTCGGTACCCTGTACTGTGGTGGGCCAAAAGGAGACAATTCCTATTAGGATCTACAAATTGTCAGAGTAATGCAATGGAATTTGTGAGTGACCGTCTCAAACAAACGTTGAATTTCTTAAGTTGAGTATCGCATGTGCTTTCGATTCCGCAAATATTCTTTCTTTAGTGGCCTATTACACACTGTTGCTGGAAATGTGTGCTACAAAACAACTTAAGTAGTATACCTGTTCTTTCGAACAACATTAAAGTAACGTTTTACCTTAGAACGTTTTGGTGGTCTTTTATAGAACAAAACTGTCATTCAATACACGTCACAAATAGGGCATAAACAAAGTCCGCCATTAGTCACTACATACAGAATCTTACATCGGTGTTAAGGTGATACTAAGAATCTCACTCTAGTGTTTTTTAAAACCTTATCCTATTAGCGAAAGCGAGTCGGATATGGTTTTAAGACCACGAGAGTGAGATTTTCAGTATCACCTAAACACCGATGTAAGATTCTATTTCTTACTCACCTTCTTCTCGGCATAAATCCGATGTCAGCTGGTCTTCGGCACACTCTTAGTCACAACACAGCCGCCATTGTTTCTTGGTAAAGGTTTTGACGTAATTTACTGTGTAATGTGACGTCAATACTTTTGGATTCCAGACAATTGTTCCTATAGCGCAGTACATGTCTCCAGAGTGCCAGTCGTCAATGTGAAATTATGTCATTTATCACACTTGACCGTTCACGCAACACGGCTGTATCACAAAGGTGCGAAGCCAGGCTGTATCACACCTGTGTGATACAACTTTTCCGCTCAAGGCAGCAAAGTAGGAGGGGTGTAAGATTAAAGGTTTTTGTATATTATATTATATTATATTATATTATATTATATTATATTATATTATATTATATTATATTATATTATATTATATTATATTATATTATATTACAGCAACAGTGACAACGTCAGTGCCAATCGCAGTCCAACCCACGACGCAACCCGACACAACACAACCCGCTACAACTCAACCAGACACTACCAAATCAGCCATAACTCTGCCAGCCTCTGTTCAGCCGGGCTCCACGCAGTCAGCCACTAATAATAATAATAATAATAATAATACCAGTTATTATACTACCCAGCCAGACACTACTCAACCAGTCACTACCACCCCGGCTGCCACGACTCAGCCAGTGACAACACTAGCTGCAACAACGACACCAGTTACCAACCAACCTTTAACAACAGTGCCACTGACAACAGCGTTTCGAGGAGTTACAACTTTGGCTGCAACCACAACACAAGCGGTTACAACACAGCCGCCTATTACTGCTACTACGGCTCAGTTACCCACATCAGGTAGGCCTAGTCAATATCTTGATAACTGTGACCCTATTCGGTGCCCTGTCCTGTGTATGGCCAAAAGGAGAAAAGTCTTATTATAGTCTACAAATTGTCAGAGTAATACAAAGGAAGTGGTGAGTGACTGTTTGTGTCAAACAAACTTTAAAATTCTTCAGTTGAATAGTTACATGTGCTTTCGCTTCCGCAAATATTCCTTTTTTACTGGCTTGTTACACACTGTTGCTGCAAATGTGTGCTACAAACCACTTCAGCATTATACATGTTCTTTCGAACAACATTAAAGTAACTATGTACTTTAGAACGTTTTGGTGGTCTTTTATATAACAAGACTGTCATCCAATACGCGTCACAAATAGGGCATACATAAAGTCCAATATTAGTCGCTCCATATAGAATCTTACATCGGTGTTAAGGTGATACTAAGAATCTCACTGTAGTGGTTTTAAAAACGTAATACTACGAGCGAAAGCACACTCCTAGTCACAACACAGCCGCCATTGTTTCTTGGTAAAGGTATTGACGTGATTTACTTTGTAAAGTGACGTCTATATTTTGGATGCCAGACAAATGTTCCTATAGCGCAGTACATGACTCCGGATTGACAGTCGTCACTGTGAAATGATGTCATTGGTCGTGAGCTGAAAGTATGACAAGTTTCAATATCGCGTGTGCCCATACCTTTTTCTTGACCAGACTTTCTACAGGACAATGTTGTGCACACCGCTTGACTGTTCACGCAACACGGCTGTATCACAAAGGTGTGATACAACCAAGCTGTGTTGAAGGTGTGTGATACAGCTTTTCAGCTCAAAGGCAGCAAAGAAGGAGGGGTGTAAGATTAAAGGTATTTGTGAAATATATTATACTATATTATATTATATTATATTATATTATATTATATTATATTATATTATATTATATTATGTTATATTATATTTTGTTTTCCTCCCCACGTCACACAACCAGTCACTTTAGCGCAAACCGTACCATGTGACCGTGATATAAAAACCCCTGTTGCGAAAAATGGCGGACGTTTTGTAGCCCTCTCGATGACGCATCTTGGATGCCAGTTTTGTTCTAGATCGCCAAACGTTCTAAAGTACAAAGTTACTTATTGTTGTTCGAAACAACAAGCACACTCAGTACTGGAGACGGCAACGTCATGACATATTTTAAATTACGTCATAAGTTTATTATGTATAAATGTATATTCCTTTGACGTCAGTCATGTCTGGCGTGATCCAGGTCGCAAGATGTCTTCTTGATTTCTTTTACGAAAATAGTGGAGGAATGAAAACAAATACGTTATTGGTCGGAGGGGTTCGCTGCACGGACCCCGCCGACCAATAACTTATAATATTATATTATATTATATTATATTATATATTATATTATATAATGTTATGTTATGTTATGTTATATTATATTATATTATATTGTATTATATTATATTATATTATATTATATTATATTATATTATATTATATTATATTATATTATATTATATTATATTATATTATATTATATTATATTATATTATATATTATATTATATTATATTATATTATATTATATTATATTACTGGAACAGTTACAACGACAGTGCCAACCACAGTCCAACCCAAGACACAACCCGCCACATCACAATCCGCTACAACTCAACCAGCCACTACCAAATCAGCCACAACTCTGCCAGCCTCTGTTCAGCCGGTCTCCACTCAGTCAGCCACTACCCAGCCATCCGCTACTCAACCTGTCACTACCACCCCGGTTGCCACGACTCAGCCAGTCACAACACTAGCTGCAACAACGAGACCAGTTACCACCCAACCTTTAACAACAGTGCCACTCACAACAGCGGTTCAAGGAGTTACAACTGAGGCTGTAACCACGACACAAGCATTCACAACACAGCCGCCTATTACTGCTACTACGGCTCGGTTACCTACATCAGGTAGGCCTAGTCAATATCTTGATAACTGTGACTCTATACGCTGCCCTGTCCTGTGTATGGTCAAAAGGAGAAAATTCCTATTATAGTCTACGAATTGTCAGAGTAATGCAAAGAAAGTCGTGAGTGAATGTTTGTCTCAAACAAACTTTAAAATTCTTAAGGTAAATAGTTGCATGTGCTTTCGATTCTCCAAATAATCTTTCTTTAATGGCCTGTTACACACTGTTGCTGCAAATGTGTGCTACAAACAACTTCAGTAGTATACCTGTTCTTTCGAACAGCATTAAAGTAACTTTGTACCTTAGAACGTTTGTGTAGTCTTTTATAGAACAAAACGGTCATTCAATTCGCGTCACACAGAGGACATACAAAAAGTCAGCCATTATTCGCTACATATTATAAGTTATTGGTCGCAGGGGTTTGCTACACGGACCCTAGTAGGCCTGAGGGAGGACAAAGGAAACATTGTACCCGGAAGGCCGAAGTCCTGAGGGGTACAATGGTTCCTTTGACCTCCCGAAGGCCTACAAGTATCACTCAGCCGTTTAAAGACCAGCTAGCTAACACGTTCAAATGACCTGATACTCTCTAGGCGATTCTGGAGCGCGTACCTCATTATTAACCCGCTACTGCATAATCTCGAGAAGCGCCAGCTACCATGCTGACTTGTACGTATCAGTTAGTGGTATGGTTAAAGATTAGGTGCCAACTCGCTTATCTGAGAGGTATGGTGGCTGAGGACACTAATCAGGCTTACATCATACCAAACTCATGCATCTTATCTAAACATCACATGCAACAACTAATAACACGACAGCTAACATCACAACAACTAACCAAGACAACGTTTAACAATGACAATCAGAGCACATTACGAATTACAAAAAAAAGGATCGTTCACACTTCAAGCATTCTCAGACATAAGGAGAGAGTGAAGGAGTTTACATCACTACATTTTACTTAGCTTAGGCATAGTGATGACTTAAGTCTGCTCACCCAACAATGTGAGGCGTTGACTTGGAAGCATGGTGATGGTCGGTGCGCTGTCAGTAGAGGGTGCCACAACGTGTCACGTCAGGAACGGAGCCCCCCGAAACGCCCACCGACCATTCCTTATATACATCTGCATAATTCAACTTTTCCTTCTATCACGTGTGTTCTTATCCAATGTCCTACGTCATTTTTACCACGTTGACCATCCATACACGTATTTGGACACTGAACATATACGAATATCTATTTAACCTATTTCTCTTTATCACGCGCGTTTTGACACCTTGCTCACGATCATAATTCCGTCTTGGTCAATATCTCGTACCTGGCCCTTGACCTAACATTTAACCCTAATCAGGTATTTAACACTGACCATCTCATACTATACATAATAGGCACTCTGTGACACAAGGGTCCGTTTAGCAAGCCCATGCTACCAATAACGTATTTGTTTTCATTCCTCCACTATTTTCGTAAAAGAAACCAAGAAGACATATTCCGACCTGGATTATTACAGACATTACTGCCGTCGAAGGAATATACATTTATACATAATAGACTTCTGAATTCATTTAAAATATTTTATGACGTTGCCGCCTCCAGTACTGAGTGTGCTTCTTGTTTCGAACAAAACTAAATATTTTTTTTTAATTTTAGAACGTTTTGGTGATCTTTTATAGAACAAGATTCGCATTCAAGATGCTTCACAAAGAGGGCTACAAGAAGTCCTCCATTTGTCGCAACAAGGATTTTTGTCTCATGGTCACATGGTACAGTTTGCGCTAAAGTGACTGGTCGTGTGACGTAGGGATGAAAACAAAGAATCTTACATCAGTGTTAAGGTGATACTGAGAATCTCTCTCGGTTGGTTTCACAACCTTATCCTACCAGCGAAAGCAAGTAGGATAAGGTTTTAAGACCACGAGAGTGAGATTCTCAGTATCACCTAAACACCGATGTAAGATTATATTTCCTACTCATCTTTATCTTGGCATAAATCGTACGTCACCTGGTCTTCGGCACACGGTGGTTGGTGGTTAGTTCGGGTTTAACGTTCACGGCACCGAAGTGATAATGGACGGCCCTGAGGGGCTGGTTATGGGTGACAGGGAAATCTATTACCTATGGAGTACAACCTGAACACTAATCAACTCAAACGCACTCCAACTGTGCCACTTTGATTTACCAGGACCTTTCAACGGACATGCTATTGAACAAGCCCGTCCTTTCCCCCAGGATTGCGAGTCCAGCTACCGGGGTCGGGACCCGGCGATTCCCTTCGCTCTCCTGCTCCGACGTTTAACTGCCTGAGCTATTTCGGACTCTTGAGCACACACATAGTCTCAACGCAATCGTCATTGTTTCTTGGCAAAGGTCTTCACGTAATTTACTTTGTAATGTGACGTCAATATTTTGGATGCCAGACAAATGTTCCTATAGCACAATACATGACTCCAGAGTACCAGTCATCACTGTGAAATGATGTCATTGGTCGTGAGCTAAAAGTAGGGCAAGTTTCAATATCGCGTGTGCCCATACCTTTTTGTTGACCGGACTTTCTACAGGACAATGTTGTGCACACTTGACCGTTCACGCCAAACGGCTTTATTATAAAGGTGTGATACAGCCAAGCTGTATCACACGTGTGTGATACAGCTTTTCCGATCAAATGGAGCATAGTAGGAGGGGTGTAAGATGAAAGGTATTTGTAAATTATATTATATTACAGCAACAGTGACAACGCCAGTGCCAACCACAGTCCAACCCACGACACAACCCGCAACAACACAACCCGCTATAACTCAACCAGTCACTACCAAATCAGTCGCAACTCTGAAGGCCTCTGTTCAGCCGGGCTCCAACCAATCAGCCACTACCCAGCCAGCCACTACTCAACCAGCCACTAACGCTCCAGCTGCCACACCTCAGCCAGTCACAACACTAGCTGCAACAACGACACCAGTTACCACTCAACCTTTAACAACATTGCCACTCACAACAGCGGTTCAAGGAGTTACAACTGTAGCGACAACCACAACACAAGCATTCTCAACACAGCCGCCTATTACTGCTACTACAGCTCGGTTATCTACATCAGGTAGGCCTAGTCAATATCTTGATAACTGTGACCCTATTCGGTACCCTGTACTGTGGTGGGCCAAAAGGAGAGAATTCCTATTAGGATCTACAAATTGTCAGAGTAATGCAATGGAATTGGTGAGTGACCGTCTCAAACAAACGTTAAATTTCTTAAGTTGAGTATCGCATGTGCTTTCGATTCCGCAAATATTCTTTCTTTAGTGGCCTATTACACACTGTTGCTGGAAATGCGTGCTACAAAACAACTTAAGTAGTATACCTGTTCTTTCGAACAACATTAAAGTAACGTTGTACCTTAGAACGTTTTGGTGGTCTTTTATAGAACAAAACTGTCATCCAAAACACGTCACAAAGAAGTCATACATAAGTCCGCCATTCGTCGCTGCATATAGAATCTTACATCGGTGTTAAGGAGATACTGATTATCTCACTCGAGTGGTTTTAAAAACTTTATACTACGAACGAAAGCGAGTCGGATATGGTTTTAAGAC
Source organism: Semisulcospira habei (assembly GCA_036245525.1). Classification (NCBI taxonomy): domain Eukaryota; kingdom Metazoa; phylum Mollusca; class Gastropoda; family Semisulcospiridae; genus Semisulcospira; species Semisulcospira habei. The sequence continues at coordinate 334,705,314 of BTPG01000001.1, read as the reverse complement.
CACGAGAGTGAGATTCTCAGTATCACCTAAACACCGATGTAAGATTCTATTTCTTACCTTTTTTGGCATAAATCCAATGTCAGCTGGTCTTCGGCATATTTTTCATAGTCACAACACAGCCGCCATTGTTTCTTGGTAAAGTTCTTGACGTAATTTAATTTGTAATGTGACATTAATATTTTGGATGCCAGACAAATGTTCCTAATAGCGCAGTACATGACTCCAGAGTGCAAGTCGTCACTGTGAAATGATGTCATTGGTGGTGAGCTGAAAGTAGGTCAAGTTTCAATATCGCGTGTCCCATACCTTTTTCTTGACCAGACTTTCTACAGGACAATGTTGTGCACACCGCTTGACCGTTCACGCAACACGGCTGTGTCACAAAGATGTGACACAGCCAAGCTGTATAACACTTGTCTGATACAGCTTTTCCGCACAAGGCAGCAAAGAAGTAGGGGTGTAAGAAAATTGTATTTGTATATTATATATATATATATTACAGCAACAGTGATAACGACAACCACAGTCCAATCCACTACACAAGCCGCCACAACACTACCCGCTACAACTCAACCAGTCACTACCAAATCAGCCACAACTCTGCCAGCCTCTGTTCAGCCGGGCTCCCCCCAGTCAGCCACTATCCAGCCATCCACTACTCAACCAGTCACTACCACCCCGGCTGCCACGACTCAACCAGACACAACACTAGCAGCAACAACGAGACCAGTTACCGCCCGACCTTTAACAACATTGCCACTCACAACAGCGGTTCAAGGAGTTACAACTGTGGCTGCAACCACAACACAAGCGGTCACAACACAGCCGCCTATTACTGCTACTACGGCTCAGTTACCCACATCAGGTAGGCCTAGTCAATATCTTGATAACTGTGACCCTATTCGGTGCCCTGTCCTGTGGTGGACCAAAAGGACAAAAGTCCTATTAGGGTCTACAAATTGTCAGTGTAATGCAATGGAATGGCTGTATCACACGTGTGTGATACAGCTTTTCCGCTCAAGGCAGCAAAGAAGGAGAGGTGTAAGATTAAATGTTTTTGTATATTATATTATATTATATTATATTATATTATATTATATTATATTATATTATATTATATTATATTATATTACAGCAACAGTGACAACGTCAGTGCCAATCGCAGTCCAACCCACGACGCAACCCGCCACAACACAACCCGCTACAACTCAACCAGACACTACCAAATCAGCCATAACTCTGAAGGCCTCTGTTCAGCCGGGCTCCACGCAGTCAGCCACTACCCAGCCAGCCACAACTCAATCAGTCACTACCACCCCTGCTGCCACAACTCAGCCAGTCACAACACTAGCTGCAACAACGACACCAGTTACCAACCAACCTTTAACAACATTGCCACTGACAACAGCTTTTCGAGGAGTTACAACTTTGGCTGCAACCACACCACAAGCGATTACAACACAGCCGCCTATTACGGCTCGGTTATCTACATCAGGTAGGCCTAGTCAATATTTTGATAACTGTGACCCTATTCGGTGCCCTGTCCTGTGTATGGCCAAAAAGAGAAAAGTCCTATTATAGTCTAAAAATTGTCAGAGTAATAATAATAAATAATACATTGTTCTTGTATAGCGCTGTTCTCCAGGAAAACACTGGACTCACTGCGCTTGCACAACGGCACACCCTTTCTCTCAGACACACACGAATAAGTGGCAGTCAGTCAACAGTTAGCTAAATATGAGCTAAGTGTTAAATGCCCTACAAAAAAGAAAAGTCTTTAAGTGAGCTTTGAACTGTGACAATGTGGGTAGATGCCGCATTTCAGTTGGCAGCGAGTTCCACACACTTGGGGCTAAAAAGGTGAAAGAACGCTCCCCGACAGTTTTCACGTTAAGCTTCGGGATTTTTAAAAGTTTTTCACTGGAGGAACGGAGGGTGCGTGATGGCTGATAAGCAGACAGCTTGGCAGAAAGGTACGGCGGGAGAGATCTGTCAAAATGCCGATAGGCGAAAATTGCAATTTTGTACTGGCAGCGGAATTTGACGGGCAGCCAGTGCAGTTGCTTCAGTAGAGGCGTAACGTGGTCTCTCTTTCGTTTCTTCAAGATGAGACGCGCCGCATTGTTTTGAATCATCTGCAAGCGTGAAATCTGATCTGCCGGTAAACCTGCCAGTACAGAATTGCAATAATCGAGCCTGGAAGTAATGAATGCATTTACAAGTCTTGACGCCGCACTTTCTGTGAGATACGGTCTGAGGGAAGAAATTCTGCGCAGCTCAAGGAAACCAGCTCGGCAGACGCTACTGATATGATCATGCATGGAGAGAGTCGAATCAATCTTCACACCCAGATATTTGACACATTTCTGGAAGGGAACGCTGCAGCCACAATGTTTGCGAACTCGCCGTCAATCAGACTAAGGCGAGACTGAGAGCCGGCAGGCATGACTTCGGTTTTGTCAGTGTTATGCAAAGAAAGTGGTGAGTGACTGTTTGAGTCTAGAGAATGGCTCCGTCCCCGATATCTTCAAGTCCGCCATCGTCCGTCCTCTCCTCAAAAAACACAACCTCGACCCAAACGAACTCAAGAACTACCGCCCAGTCTCCAATCTCTCTTTCCTGTCCAAGCTTCTTGAGAAGGTTGTCCTCAACCAACTCAACCTCCACCTCGTCGACAACAACCTCCTCAGTCCCTTCCAGTTTGCTTATCGCAAACATCACAGCACTGAAACAGCCCTTCTACATATCCTAAACGACCTGCTTCTCTCCACTGACTCGGGCAACATCTCCCTTCTTGCGCTACTCGATCTCTCTGCCGCCTTCGACACCATAGACCACTCTATCTTCCTCCACCGCCTTTACCACTCCTTTGGCATCACTGACTCTGCTCACTCCTGGTTTCTCTCCTACCTCTCCGACAGACAGCAGTCCGTCACCATCGACGGCGTCTCCTCCAACCCAGTCAGGCTCTCCTGCGGCGTTCCACAGGGGTCCGTCCTTGGCCAGGTCCTTTTCACACTCTACACCTCCCCCCTGTCCAACATCCAGTCTCACCACATACACCACCACCTCTTCGCTGACGACTCACAACTACTAGACAAAGACAAACTCGACAACACTCAGACACTACTGACTCGCACGGCTGACTGCTATGAAGACGTGAAAAACTGGATGACAGCAAACAAGCTCAAACTGAACGACGACAAAACGGAAGCCATGCTGGTAGGCACTCGCCAGAAACTTTCCCAGCTCCCTCCCTCTCTCCACCTTCAACTCGACAGCACCCTCATCTCCCTCTCTGACTCGGTCAAGAACCTTGGCGTTATCCTCGATTCCTCTCTTTCCATGACCAGCTTCGTCTCCGCCACGGCCCAGGCATGTTATTTCCACCTCCGCCGCATCAGTCAGATCAGAAAATACCTCACTACCGAAGCTGACACCAAACTCGCTGTCTCTCTCATCTTATCTCGCATTGACTACTGCAACTCTCTCCTTTCCGGCCTTCCTCACTCCACCACTCTCACTCTCCAGCGCGTCCAGAACAATGCTGCCCGCCTCGTCCTCAGAAAGAAAGAATCTGACCACATCACTCCCCTGCTCAAGCTCCTTCACTGGCTCTCCATCCCCCAACGCATCCAATACAAGATTCTGTCGCTCTGCTACAAATCCCTGAACAACTACGCTCCTGCCTATCTCTCCAACTTACTTCACCCCTACACTCCTCCCCGCTCCCTCCGCACCGCCTCCGTCCCTCTCCGCCTCCTCATTCCCCACACCAAACTCAGCACTTTCGGCCCCCGCTCCTTCTCAGTATACGGTCCATCCACCTGGAACACTCTCCCACTCTCTCTCCGTCAGAAACACTCGCTCTCCTCCTTCCAGTCCGCCCTCAAAACTCACCTTTTCCAACAGTTCTAGCACTATATAACCACACTCCCCACCCCAAGCTGACCGTCGTAATGTATTTTCACTATTTGTGTTACGTGAGTCATTGTCTAAAGCGTGCGCATGCGTGTGCGAGTTGTGAGTGCGCTCTTAGAGTTATAATTATTATAAGACAAGCGCATTATAAATACCGTAATTATTATTATTATTATTGAGTCAAACAAACTTTAAAATTCTTCAGTTGAATAGTTACATGTGCTTTCGCTTCCGCAAATATTCTTTCTTTAGTGGCCTGTTACACACTGTAAATGCTTGCTACAAAAAAATATTCTTTCTTTAGTGGCCTGTTACACACTGTTGCTGTAAATGCTTGCTACAAACAACTTCAGTATTATACCTGTTCTTTCGAACAACATTAAAGTAACTTTGTACCTTAGAACGTTTTGTGGTCTTTTATAAAACAAAACTGTCATCCAATACGCGTCACAAAGAAGGCATACAAAAGTCCGCCATTCGTCGCTGCATATAGAATCTTACATCGGTGTTAAGGAGATACTGATTATCTCACTCGAGTGGTTTTAAAAACCTTATACTACGAGCGAAAGCGAGTCGGATATGGTTTTAAGACCACGAGAGTGAGATTCTCAGTATCACCTAAACACCGATGTAAGATTCTATTTCTTACCTTTTTTGGCATAAATCCGATGTCAGCTGGTCTTTGGCACATTTTCAACAGTCTATCATGTGGCTGTGCTACAGCTGCATTAACATAGGTTTGGTTTTTGGTAGGTGCTAAAAGTCTGCCCTTTTTCACTATACTTGTGCTTAAAAAATTGACTATTTGCCCTCAAAATTGACCCAAAAAAAGGCCAAACATATGTTAATGCAGTGTACAACTGGAACAGGTTGTTTAGTTTTCTCTTCTTTTTTCTCACCAAGTCCACTCCAAATACTTCTTTTTCTGCTGGGTGCGTCTGCACACCTTTAGTTCTTTATAGCCTTGAGAGGAATTCAGATTTTCAAATTCTTGATCTGATCGCCTCCTCCAGCAGGTCTATCTTTATCTTCTAGCTTGCTATTTAAGAATTTGCACTCTGCAGTGATGGCCAGGTAGTCTAATGGTGAAATCTCTAAAGCAACGAGACCAGTTACCGCCCAACCTTTAACAACATTACCACTGACAACAGCGGTTCAAGGAGTTACAACTGTGGCTGTAACCACAACACAAGCGTTCACAACGCAGCCGCCTATTACTGCTATTACGGCTCGATTATCTACATCAGGTAGGCTTGGTCAATATCTTGATAACTGTGACCCTATTCGGTACCCTGTACTGTGGTGGGCCAAAAGGAGACAATTCCTATTAGGATCTACAAATTGTCAGAGTAATGCAATGGAATTTGTGAGTGACCGTCTCAAACAAACGTTGAATTTCTTAAGTTGAGTATCGCATGTGCTTTCGATTCCGCAAATATTCTTTCTTTAGTGGCCTATTACACACTGTTGCTGGAAATGTGTGCTACAAAACAACTTAAGTAGTATACCTGTTCTTTCGAACAACATTAAAGTAACGTTTTACCTTAGAACGTTTTGGTGGTCTTTTATAGAACAAAACTGTCATTCAATACACGTCACAAATAGGGCATAAACAAAGTCCGCCATTAGTCACTACATACAGAATCTTACATCGGTGTTAAGGTGATACTAAGAATCTCACTCTAGTGTTTTTTAAAACCTTATCCTATTAGCGAAAGCGAGTCGGATATGGTTTTAAGACCACGAGAGTGAGATTTTCAGTATCACCTAAACACCGATGTAAGATTCTATTTCTTACTCACCTTCTTCTCGGCATAAATCCGATGTCAGCTGGTCTTCGGCACACTCTTAGTCACAACACAGCCGCCATTGTTTCTTGGTAAAGGTTTTGACGTAATTTACTGTGTAATGTGACGTCAATACTTTTGGATTCCAGACAATTGTTCCTATAGCGCAGTACATGTCTCCAGAGTGCCAGTCGTCAATGTGAAATTATGTCATTTATCACACTTGACCGTTCACGCAACACGGCTGTATCACAAAGGTGCGAAGCCAGGCTGTATCACACCTGTGTGATACAACTTTTCCGCTCAAGGCAGCAAAGTAGGAGGGGTGTAAGATTAAAGGTTTTTGTATATTATATTATATTATATTATATTATATTATATTATATTATATTATATTATATTATATTATATTATATTATATTACAGCAACAGTGACAACGTCAGTGCAAATCGCAGTCCAACCCACGACGCAACCCGACACAACACAACCCGCTACAACTCAACCAGACACTACCAAATCAGCCATAACTCTGCCAGCCTCTGTTCAGCCGGGCTCCACGCAGTCAGCCACTAATAATAATAATAATAATAATAATACCAGTTATTATACTACCCAGCCAGCCACTACTCAACCAGTCACTACCACCCCGGCTGCCACGACTCAGCCAGTGACAACACTAGCTGCAACAACGACACCAGTTACCAACCAACCTTTAACAACAGTGCCACTGACAACAGAGTTTCGAGGAGTTACAACTTTGGCTGCAACCACAACACAAGCGGTTACAACACAGCCGCCTATTACTGCTACTACGGCTCAGTTACCCACATCAGGTAGGCCTAGTCAATATCTTGATAACTGTGACCCTATTCGGTGCCCTGTCCTGTGTATGGCCAAAAGGAGAAAAGTCTTATTATAGTCTACAAATTGTCAGAGTAATACAAAGGAAGTGGTGAGTGACTGTTTGTGTCAAACAAACTTTAAAATTCTTCAGTTGAATAGTTACATGTGCTTTCGCTTCCGCAAATATTCCTTTTTTACTGGCTTGTTACACACTGTTGCTGCAAATGTGTGCTACAAACCACTTCAGCATTATACATGTTCTTTCGAACAACATTAAAGTAACTATGTACTTTAGAACGTTTTGGTGGTCTTTTATATAACAAGACTGTCATCCAATACGCGTCACAAATAGGGCATACATAAAGTCCAATATTAGTCGCTCCATATAGAATCTTACATCGGTGTTAAGGTGATACTAAGAATCTCACTGTAGTGGTTTTAAAAACGTAATACTACGAGCGAAAGCACACTCCTAGTCACAACACAGCCGCCATTGTTTCTTGGTAAAGGTATTGACGTGATTTACTTTGTAAAGTGACGTCTATATTTTGGATGCCAGACAAATGTTCCTATAGCGCAGTACATGACTCCGGATTGACAGTCGTCACTGTGAAATGATGTCATTGGTCGTGAGCTGAAAGTATGACAAGTTTCAATATCGCGTGTGCCCATACCTTTTTCTTGACCAGACTTTCTACAGGACAATGTTGTGCACACCGCTTGACTGTTCACGCAACACGGCTGTATCACAAAGGTGTGATACAACCAAGCTGTGTTGAAGGTGTGTGATACAGCTTTTCAGCTCAAAGGCAGCAAAGAAGGAGGGGTGTAAGATTAAAGGTATTTGTGAAATATATTATACTATATTATATTATATTATATTATATTATATTATATTATATTATATTATATTATATTATATTATATTATAGCAACAGTGACAACGCCAGTGCCAACCACAGTCCAAACCACGACACAAGCCGCCACAACACAACCCGCTACAACTCAACCACTCACTACCAAAACAGCCACAACTATGCCAGCCTCTGTTCAGCCGGGCTCCACCCAGTCAGCCACTACCCAGCCAGCCACTACTCAACCAGTCACTACCACCCCGGCTGCCAAAACTCAGCCAGACACAACACTAGCAGCAACAACGAGACCAGTTACCGCCCAACCTTTAACAACATTACCACTCACAACAGCGGTTCAAGGAGTTACAACTGTGGCTGTAACCACAACACAAGCATTCACAACACAGTCGCCTGTTACTGCTATTACGGCTCGATTATCTACATCAGGTAGGCCTGGTCAATATCTTGATAACTGTCACCCTATTCGGTACCCTGTACTGTGGTGGGCCAAAAGGAGAGAATTCCTATTAGGATCTACAAATTGTCAGAGTAATGCAATGGAATTGGTGAGTGACCGTCTCAAACAAACGTTAAATTTCTTAAGTTGAGTATCGCATGTGCTTTCGATTCCGCAAATATTCTTTCTTTAGTGGCCAATTACACACTGTTGCTGGAAATGTGTTCTTCAAAACAACTTAAGTAGTATACCTGTTCTTTCGAACAACATTAAAGTAACAATGTACCTTAGAACGTTTTGGTGGTCTTTTATAGAACAAAACTGTCATCCAATACACGTCACAAATAGGGCATAAACAAAGTCCGCCATTAGTCACTACATACAAAATCTTACATCGGTGTTAAGGTGATACTAAGAATCTCACTCTAGTGTTTTTTAAAAAATTATCCTATTAGGGAAAGCGAGTCGGATAAGGTTTTAAGACCAAGAGAGTGAGATTCTCAGTATCACCTAAACACCGATGTAAGATTCTATTTCTTACTCACCTTCTTCTCGGCATAAATCCGATGTCAGCTGGTCTTCGGCACACACCTAGTCACAACACAGCCGCCATTGTTTCTTGGTAAAGGTTTTGACGTAATTTACTGTGTAATGTGACGTCAATATTTTGGATTCCAGACAAATGTTCCTATAGCGCAGTACATGTCTCCAGAGTGCCAGTCGTCACTGTGAAATTATGTCATTTATCACACTTGACCGTTCACGCAACACGGCTGTATCACAAAGGTGCGAAGCCAGGCTGTATCACACCTGTGTGATACAACTTTTCCGCTCAAGGCAGCAAAGTAGGAGGGGTGTAAGATTAAAGGTTTTTGTATATTATATTATATTATATTATATTATATTATATTATATTATATTATATTATATTATATTATATTATATTATATTATATTATATTACAGCAACAGTGACAACGTCAGTGCCAATCGCAGTCCAACCCACGACGCAACCCGCCACAACACAACCCGCTACAACTCAACCAGACACTACCAAATCAGCCATAACTCTGCCAGCCTCTGTTCAGCCGGGCTCCACGCAGTCAGCCACTAATAATAATAATAATAATAATAATACCAGTTGTTATACTACCCAGCCAGCCACTACTCAACCAGTCACTACCACCCCGGCTGCCACGACTCAGCCAGTGACAACACTAGCTGCAACAACGACACCAGTTACCAACCAACCTTTAACAACAGTGCCACTGACAACAGCGTTTCGAGGAGTTACAACTTTGGCTGCAACCACAACACAAGCGGTTACAACACAGCCGCCTATTACTGCTACTACGGCTCAGTTACCCACATCAGGTAGGCCTAGTCAATATCTTGATAACTGTGACCCTATTCGGTGCCCTGTCCTGTGTATGGCCAAAAGGAGAAAAGTCTTATTATAGTCTACAAATTGTCAGAGTAATACAAAGGAAGTGGTCAGTGACTGTTTGTGTCAAACAAACTTTAAAATTCTTCATTTGAATAGTTACATGTGCTTTCGCTTCCGCAAATATTCCTTTTTTTACTGGCTTGTTACACACAGTTGCTGCAAATGTGTGCTACAAACGACTTCAGCATTATACCTGTTCTTTCGAAAAACATTAAAGTAACTTTGTACTTTAGAACGTTTTGGTGGTCTTTTATATAACAAGACTGTCATCCAATACGCGTCACAAATAGGGCATACATAAAGTCCAATATTAGTCGCTCCATATAGAATCTTACATCGGTGTTAAGGTGATACTAAGAATCTCACGCTAGTGGTTTTAAAAACGTAATACTACGAGCGAAAACACACACCTAGTCACAACACAGCCGCCATTGTTTCTTGGTAAAGGTATTGACGTGATTTACTTTGTAAAGTGACGTCTATATTTTGGATGCCAGACAAATGTTCCTATAGCGCAGTACATGACTCCGGATTGCCAGTCGTCACTGTGAAATGATGTCATTGGTCGTGAGCTGAAAGTATGACAAGTTTCAATATCGCGTGTGCCCATACCTTTTTCTTGACCAGACTTTCTACAGGACAATGTTGTGCACACCGCTTGACTGTTCACGCAACACGGCTGTATCACAAAGGTGTGATACAACCAAGCTGTGTTGAAGGTGTGTGATACAGCTTTTCAGCTCAAAGGCAGCAAAGAAGGAGGGGTGTAAGATTAAAGGTATTTGTGAAATATATTATACTATATTATATTATATTATATTATATTATATTATATTATATTATATTATATTATATTATATTATATTATAGCAACAGTGACAACGCCAGTGCCAACCACAGTCCAATCCACGACACAAGCCGCCACAACACAACCCGCTACAACTCAACCACTCACTACCAAAACAGCCACAACTATGCCAGCCTCTGTTCAGCCGGGCTCCACCCAGTCAGCCACTACCCAGCCAGCCACTACTCAACCAGTCACTACCACCCCGGCTGCCAAAACTCAGCCAGACACAACACTAGCAGCAACAACGAGACCAGTTACCGCCCAACCTTTAACAACATTACCACTCACAACAGCGGTTCAAGGAGTTACAACTGTGGCTGTAACCACAACACAAGCATTCACAACACAGTCGCCTGTTACTGCTATTACGGCTCGATTATCTACATCAGGTAGGCCTGGTCAATATCTTGATAACTGTCACCCTATTCGGTACCCTGTACTGTGGTGGGCCAAAAGGAGAGAATTCCTATTAGGATCTACAAATTGTCAGAGTAATGCAATGGAATTGGTGAGTGACCGTCTCAAACAAACGTTAAATTTCTTAAGTTGAGTATCGCATGTGCTTTCGATTCCGCAAATATTCTTTCTTTAGTGGCCAATTACACACTGTTGCTGGAAATGTGTTCTTCAAAACAACTTAAGTAGTATACCTGTTCTTTCGAACAACATTAAAGTAACAATGTACCTTAGAACGTTTTGGTGGTCTTTTATAGAACAAAACTGTCATCCAATACACGTCACAAATAGGGCATAAACAAAGTCCGCCATTAGTCACTACATACAAAATCTTACATCGGTGTTAAGGTGATACTAAGAATCTCACTCTAGTGTTTTTTAAAAAATTATCCTATTAGGGAAAGCGAGTCGGATAAGGTTTTAAGACCAAGAGAGTGAGATTCTCAGTATCACCTAAACACCGATGTAAGATTCTATTTCTTACTCACCTTCTTCTCGGCATAAATCCGATGTCAGCTGGTCTTCGGCACACACCTAGTCACAACACAGCCGCCATTGTTTCTTGGTAAAGGTTTTGACGTAATTTACTGTGTAATGTGACGTCAATATTTTGGATTCCAGACAAATGTTCCTATAGCGCAGTACATGTCTCCAGAGTGCCAGTCGTCACTGTGAAATTATGTCATTTATCACACTTGACCGTTCACGCAACACGGCTGTATCACAAAGGTGCGAAGCCAGGCTGTATCACACCTGTGTGATACAACTTTTCCGCTCAAGGCAGCAAAGTAGGAGGGGTGTAAGATTAAAGGTTTTTGTATATTATATTATATTATATTATATTATATTATATTATATTATATTATATTATATTATATTATATTATATTATATTATATTATATTACAGCAACAGTGACAACGTCAGTGCCAATCGCAGTCCAACCCACGACGCAACCCGCCACAACACAACCCGCTACAACTCAACCAGACACTACCAAATCAGCCATAACTCTGCCAGCCTCTGTTCAGCCGGGCTCCACGCAGTCAGCCACTAATAATAATAATAATAATAATAATACCAGTTGTTATACTACCCAGCCAGCCACTACTCAACCAGTCACTACCACCCCGGCTGCCACGACTCAGCCAGTGACAACACTAGCTGCAACAACGACACCAGTTACCAACCAACCTTTAACAACAGTGCCACTGACAACAGCGTTTCGAGGAGTTACAACTTTGGCTGCAACCACAACACAAGCGGTTACAACACAGCCGCCTATTACTGCTACTACGGCTCAGTTACCCACATCAGGTAGGCCTAGTCAATATCTTGATAACTGTGACCCTATTCGGTGCCCTGTCCTGTGTATGGCCAAAAGGAGAAAAGTCTTATTATAGTCTACAAATTGTCAGAGTAATACAAAGGAAGTGGTCAGTGACTGTTTGTGTCAAACAAACTTTAAAATTCTTCATTTGAATAGTTACATGTGCTTTCGCTTCCGCAAATATTCCTTTTTTTACTGGCTTGTTACACACAGTTGCTGCAAATGTGTGCTACAAACGACTTCAGCATTATACCTGTTCTTTCGAAAAACATTAAAGTAACTTTGTACTTTAGAACGTTTTGGTGGTCTTTTATATAACAAGACTGTCATCCAATACGCGTCACAAATAGGGCATACATAAAGTCCAATATTAGTCGCTCCATATAGAATCTTACATCGGTGTTAAGGTGATACTAAGAATCTCACGCTAGTGGTTTTAAAAACGTAATACTACGAGCGAAAACACACACCTAGTCACAACACAGCCGCCATTGTTTCTTGGTAAAGGTATTGACGTGATTTACTTTGTAAAGTGACGTCTATATTTTGGATGCCAGACAAATGTTCCTATAGCGCAGTACATGACTCCGGATTGCCAGTCGTCACTGTGAAATGATGTCATTGGTCGTGAGCTGAAAGTATGACAAGTTTCAATAGCGCGTGTGCCCATACCTTTTTCTTGACCAGACTTTCTACAGGACAATGTTGTGCACACCGCTTGACTGTTCACGCAACACGGCTGTATCACAAAGGTGTGATGCAACCAAGCTGAGTTGAAGGTGTGTGATACAGCTTTTCAGCTCAAAGGCAGCAAAGAAGGAGGGGTGTAAGATTAAAGGTATTTGTGAAATATATTATATTATATTATATTATATTATATTATATTATATTATATTATATTATATTATATTATATTATATTATATTATATTATATTATATTATAGCAACAGTGACAACGCCAGTGCCAACCACAGTCCAACCCACGACACAAGCCGCCACAACACAACCCGCTACAACTCAACCACTCACTACCAAAACAGCCACAACTATGCCAGTCTCTGTTCAGCCGGGCTCCACCCAGTCAGCCACTACCCAGCCAGCCACTACTCAACCAGTCACTACCACTCCGGCTGCCAAAACTCAGCCAGACACAACACTAGCAGCAACAACGAGACCAGTTACCGCCCAACCTTTAACAACATTACCACTCACAACAGCGGTTCAAGGAGTTACAACTGTGGCTGTAACCACAACACAAGCATTCACAACACAGTCACCTGTTACTGCTATTACGGCTCGATTATCTACATCAGGTAGGCCTGGTCAATATCTTGATAACTGTGACCCTATTCGGTGCCCTGTACTGTGGTGGGCCAAAATAAGAGAATTCCTATTAGGATCTACAAATTGTCAGAGTAATGCAATGGAATTGGTGAGTGACCGTCTCAAACAAACGTTAAATTTCTTAAGTTGAGTATCGCATGTGCTTTCGATTCCGCAAATATTCTTTCTTTAGTGGCCTATTACACACTGTTGCTGGAAATGTGTGCTACAAAACAACTTAAGTAGTATACCTGTTCTTTCGAACAACATTAAAGTAACGTTGTACCTTAGAACGTTTTGGTGGTCTTTTATAGAACAAAACTGTCATCCAATACACGTCACAAATAGGGCATAAACAAAGTCCGCCATTAGTCACTACATACAGAATCTTACATCGGTGTTAAGGTGATACTAAGAATCTCACTCTAGTGTTTTTTAAAACCTTATCCTATTAGCGAAAGCGAGTCGGATAAGGTTTTAAGACCACGAGAGTGAGATTCTCAGTATCACCTAAACACCGATGTAAGATTCTATTTCTTACTCACCTTCTTCTCGGCATAAATCCGATGTCAGCTGGTCTTCGGCACACACCTAGTCACAACACAGCCGCCATTGTTTCTTGGTAAAGGTCTTGACGTAATTTACTGTGTAATGTGACGTCAATATTTTGGATTCCAGACAAATGTTCCTATAGCGCAGTACATGTCTCCAGAGTGCCAGTCGTCACTGTGAAATTATGTCATTTATCACACTTCACCGTTCAAGCAACACGGCTGTATCACAAAGGTGCGAAGCCAGGCTGTATCACACCTGTGTGATACAACTTTTCCACTCAAGGCAGCAAAGTAGGAGGGGTGTAAGATTAAAGGTTTTTGTATATTATATTATATTATATTATATTATATTATATTATATTATATTATATTATATTATATTATATTATATTATATTATATTACAGCAACAGTGACAACGTCAGTGCCAGTCGCAGTCCAACCTACGACGCAACCCGCCACAACACAACCCGCTACAACTCAACCAGACACTACCAAATCAGCCATAACTCTGCCAGCCTCTGTTCAGCCGGGCTCCACGCAGTCAGCCACTAATAATAATAAGAATAATAATACCAGTCATTATACTACCCAGCCAGCCACTACTCAACCAGTCACTACCACCCCGGCTGCCACGACTCAGCCAGTGACAACACTAGCTGCAACAACGACACCAGTTACCAACCAACCTTTAACAACAGTGCCACTGACAACAGCGTTTCGAGGAGTTACAACTTTGGCTGCAACCACAACACAAGCGGTTACAACACAGCCGCCTATTACTGCTACTACGGCTCAGTTACCCACATCAGGTAGGCCTAGTCAATATCTTGATAACTGTGACCCTATTCGGTGCCCTGTCCTGTGTATGGCCAAAAGGAGAAAAGTCTTATTATAGTCTACAAATTGTCAGAGTAATACAAAGGAAGTGGTCAGTGACTGTTTGTGTCAAACAAACTTTTTAAATTCTTCAGTTGAATAGTTACATGTGCTTTCGCTTCCGCAAATATTCCTTTTTTTACTGGCTTGTTACACACTGTTGCTGCAAATGTGTGCTACAAACGACTTCATCATTATACCTGTTCTTTCGAACAACATTAAAGTAACTTTGTACTTTAGAACGTTTTGGTGGTCTTTTATATAACAAGACTGTCATCCAATACGCGTCACAAATAGGCATACATAAAGTCCAATATTAGTCGCTCCATATAGAATCTTACATCGGTGTTAAGGTGATACTAAGAATCTCACTATAGTGGTTTTAAAAACGTAATACTACGAGCGAAAGCACACTCCTAGTCACAACACAGCCGCCATTGTTTCTTGGTAAAGGTATTGACGTGATTTACTTTGTAAAGTGACGTCTATATTTTGGATGCCAGACAAATGTTCCTATAGCGCAGAACATGACTCCGGATTGCCAGTCGTCACTGTGAAATGATGTCATTGGTCGTGAGCTGAAAGTATGACAAGTTTTAATATCGCGTGTGCCCATACCTTTTTCTTTACCAGACTTTCTACAGGACAATGGTGTGCACACCGCTTGACTGTTCACGCAACACGGCTGTATCACAAAGGTGTGATACAACCAAGCTGAGTTGAAGGTGTGTGATACAGCTTTTCCGCTCAAAGGCAGCAAAGAAGGAGGGGTGTAAGATTAAAGGTATTTGTGAAATATATTATATTATATTATATTATATTATATTATATTATATTATATTATATTATATTATATTATATTATATTATATTATATTATATTATATTATAGCAACAGTGACAACGCCAGTGCCAACCACAGTCCAACCCACGACACAAGCCGCCACAACACAACCCGCTACAACTCAACCACTCACTACCAAAACAGCCTCAACTATGCCAGCCTCTGTTCAGCCGGGCTCCACCCAGTCAGCCACTACCCAGCCAGCCACTACTCAACCAGTCACTACCACCCCGGCTGCCAAAACTCATCCAGACACAACACTAGCAGCAACAACGAGACCAGTTACCGCCCAACCTTTAACAACATTACCACTCACAACAGCGGTTCAAGGAGTTACAACTGTGGCTGTAACCACAACACAAGCATTCACAACACAGTCGCCTGTTACTGCTATTACGGCTCGATTATCTACATCAGGTAGGCCTGGTCAATATCTTGATAACTGTGACCCTATTCGGTACCCTGTACTGTGGTGGGCCAAAAGGAGAGAATTCCTATTGGGATCTACAAATTGTCAGAGTAATGCAATGGAATTGGTGAGTGACCGTCTCAAACAAACGTTAAATTTCTTAAGTTGAGTATCACATGTGCTTTCGATTCCGCAAATATTCTTTCTTTAGTGGCCTATTACACACTGTTGCTGGAAATGTGTGCTACAAAACAACTTAAGTAGTATACCTGTTCTTTCGAACAACATTAAAGTAACGTTGTACCTTAGAACGTTTTGGTGGTCTTTTATAGAACAAAACTGTCATCCAATACACGTCACAAATAGGGCATAAACAAAGTCCGCCATTAGTCACTACATACAGAATCTTACATCGGTGTTAAGGTGATACTAAGAATCTCACTCTAGTGTTTTTTAAAACCTTATCCTATTAGCGAAAGCGAGTCGGATAAGGTTTTAAGACCACGAGAGTGAGATTCTCAGTATCACCTAAACACCGATGTAAGATTCTATTTCTTACTCACCTTCTTCTCGGCATAAATCCGATGTCAGCTGGTCTTCGGCACACACCTAGTCACAACACAGCCGCCATTGTTTCTTGGTAAAGGTCTTGACGTAATTTACTGTGTAATGTGACGTCAATATTTTGGATTCCAGACAAATGTTCCTATAGCGGAGTACATGTCTCCAGAGTGCCAGTCGTCACTGTGAAATTATGTCATTTATCACACTTGACCGTTCACGCAACACGGCTGTATCACAAAGGTGCGAAGCCAGGCTGTATCACACCTGTGTGATACAACTTTTCCGCTCAAGGCAGCAAAGTAGGAGGGGTGTAAGATTAAAGGTTTTTGTATATTATATTATATTATTATATTATATTATATTATATTATATTATATTATATTATATTATATTATATTATATTATATTATATTATATTATATTATATTATATTACAGCAACAGTGACAACGTCAGTGCCAATCGCAGTCCAACCCACGACGCAACCCGCCACAACACAACCCGCTACAACTCAACCAGACACTACCAAATCAGCCATAACTCTGCCAGCCTCTGTTCAGCCGGGCTCCACGCAGTCAGCCACTAATAATAATAATAATAATAATAATAATACCAGTTATTATACTACCCAGCCAGCCACTACTCAACCAGTCGCTACCACCCCGGCTGCCACGACTCAGCCAGTGACAACACTAGCTGCAACAACGACACCAGTTACCAACCAACCTTTAACAACAGTGCCACTGACAACAGCGTTTCGAGGAGTTACAACTTTGGTTGCAACCACAACACAAGCGGTTACAACACAGCCGCCTATTACTGCTACTACGGCTCAGTTACCCACATCAGGTAGGCCTAGTCAATATCTTGATAACTGTGACCCTATTCGGTGCCCTGTCCTGTGTATGGCCAAAAGGAGAAAAGTCTTATTATAGTCTACAAATTGTCAGAGTAATACAAAGGAAGTGGTCAGTGACTGTTTGTGTCAAACAAACTTTAAGATTCTTCAGTTGAATAGTTACATGTGCTTTCGCTTCCGCTAATATTCCTTTTTTTTACTGGCTTGTTACACACTGTTGCTGCAAATGTGTGCTACAAACGACTGCAGCATTATACCTGTTCTTTCGAACAACATTAAAGTAACTTTGTACTTTAGAACGTTTTGGTGGTCTTTTATATAACAAGACTGTCATCCAATACGCGTCACAAATAGGGCATACATAAAGTCCAATATTAGTCGCTCCATATAGAATCTTACATCGGTGTTAAGGTGATACTAAGAATCTCACTATAGTGGTTTTAAAAACGTAATACTACGAGCGAAAGCACACTCCTAGTCACAACACAGCCGCCATTGTTTCTTGGTAAAGGTATTGACGTGATTTACTTTGTAAAGTGACGTCTATATTTTGGATGCCAGACAAATGTTCCTATAGCGCAGTACATGACTCCGGATTGCCAGTCGTCACTGTGAAATGATGTCATTGGTCGTGAGCTGAAAGTATGACAAGTTTCAATATCGCGTGTGCCCATACCTTTTTCTTGACCAGACATTCTACAGGACAATGTTGTGCACACCGCTTGACTGTTCACGCAACACGGCTGTATCACAAAGGTGTGATACAACCAAGCTGAGTTGAAGGTGTGTGATACAGCTTTTCAGCTCAAAGGCAGCAAAGAAGGAGGGGTGTAAGATTAAAGGTATTTGTGAAATATATTATACTATATTACATTATATTATATTATATTATATTACATTATATTATATTATATTATATTATATTATATTATATTATATTATATTATATTATATTATATTATATTATATTATATTATATTATATTATAGCAACAGTGACAACACCAGTGCCAACCACAGTCCAACCCACGACACAAGCCGCCACAACACAACCCGCTACAACTCAACCACTCACTACCAAAACAGCCACAACTATGCCAGCCTCTGTTCAGCCGGGCTCCACCCAGTCAGCCACTACCCAGCCATCCACTACTCAACCAGTCACTACCACCCCGGCTGCCAAAACTCAGCCAGACACAACACTAGCAGCAACGAGACCAGTTACCGCCCAACCTTTAACAACATTACCACTCACAACAGCGGTTCAAGGAGTTACAACTGTGGCTGTAACCACAACACAAGCATTCACAACACAGCCGCCTGTTACTGCTATTACGGCTCGATTATCTACATCAGGTAGGCCTGGTCAATATCTTGATAACTGTGACCCTATTCGGTACCCTGTACTGTGGTGGGCCAAAAGGAGAGAATTAATAATAATAATAATTACGGTATTTATAATGCGCTTATCCTATAATAATTATAACTCTAAGCGCGCACTCACAACTCGCACACGCATGCGCACGCTTTAGACAATGACTCACGTAACACAAATAGTGAAGATACATTAGGACGGTCACATTGGGCTGGGGGGTGTGGTGATACAGTGCTAGAACTGTTGAAAGAGATGAGTTTTGAGGGCAGACTGGAAGGAGGAGAGCGAGTGTTTCTGACGGAGAGAGAGTGGGAGAGTGTTCCAGGTGGTTGGACCGTATACTGAGAAAGAGCGGGGGCCGAAAGTGCTGAGTTTGGTGCGGGGGATGAGGAGGCGGAGAGGGTCAGAGGCGGAGCGGAGGGAGCGGAGAGGAGTGTAGGGGTGAAGTAAGTTGGAGAGATACGCAGGAGCGTAGTTGTTCAGGGATTTGTAGCAGAGAGACAGAATCTTGTATTGGATGCGTTGGGGGATGGGAAGCCAGTGAAGGAGCTTGAGCAGGGGAGTGATGTGAGAATTCCTATTAGGATCTACAAATTGTCAGAGTAATGCAATGGAATTGGTGAGTGACCGTCTCAAACAAACGTTAAATTTCTTAAGTTGAGTATAGCATGTGCTTTCGATTCCGCAAATATTCTTTCTTTAGTGGCCTATTACACACTGTTGCTGGAAATGTGTGCTACAAAACAACTTCAGTCTTATACCTGTTTTTTTCGAACAACATTAAATTAACGTTGTACCTTAGAACGTTTTGATGGTCTTTTATAGAACAAAACTGTCATCCAATACACGTCACAAATAGGGCATAAACAAAGTCCGCCATTAGTCACTACATACAGAATCTTACATCGGTGTTAAGGTGATACTGAGAATCTCACTCGAGTGTTTTTGAAACCTTATACTACTAGCGAAAGCGAGTCGGAAAAGGTTTTAAGACCGCGAGAGTGAGATTCTCAGTATCACCTAAACACCGATGTAAGATTCTATTTCTTACTCACCTTTTTCTTGGCATAAATCCGATGTCAGCTGGTCTTCGGCACACACCTGACAACACAGCCGCCATTGTTTCTTGGTAAAGGTCTTGACGTATTTTACTGTGTAATGTGACGTCAATATTTTGGATTCCAGACAAATGTTCCTATAGCGCAGTACATGTCTCCATAGTGCCAGTCGTCACTGTGAAATTATGTCATTTATCACACTTGACCGTTCACGCAACACGGCTGTATCACAAAGGTGCGAAGCCAGGCTGTATCACACCTGTGTAATACAACGTTTCCGCTCAAGGCAGCAAAGTAGGAGGGGTGTAAGATTAAAGGTTTTTGTATATTATATTATATTATATTATATTATATTATATTATATTATATTATATTATATTATATTATATTACAGCAACAGTGACAACTTCAGTGCCAATCACAGTCCAACCCACGACGCAACCCGCCACAACACAACCCGCTACAACTCAACCAGATTCTACCAAATCAGCCATAACTCTGCCAGCCTCCTTTCAGCCGGGCTCCACGCAGTCAGCCACTAATAATAATAATAATAATAATACCAGTTATTATACTACCCAGCCAGCCACTACTCAACCAGTCACTACCACCCCGGCTGCCACGACTCATCCAGTGACAACACTAGCTGCAACAACGACACCAGTTACCAACCAACCTTTAACAACAGTGCCACTGACAACAGCGTTTCGAGGAGTTACAACTTTGGCTGCAACCACAACACAAGCGGTTACAACACAGCCGCCTATTACTGCTACTACGGCTCAGTTACCCACATCAGGTAGGCCTAGTCAATATCTTGATAACTGTGACCCTATTCGGTGCCCTGTCCTGTGTATGGCCAAAAGGAGAAAAGTCTTATTATAGTCTACAAATTGTCAGAGTAATACAAAGGAAGTGGTCAGTGACTGTTTGTGTCAAACAAACTTTAAAATTCTTCAGTTGAATAGTTACATGTGCTTTCGCTTCCGCAAATATTCCTTTTTTTACTGGCTTGTTACACACTGTTGCTGCAAATGTGTGCTACAAACGACTTCATCATTATACCTGTTCTTTCGAACAACATTAAAGTAACTTTGTACTTTAGAACGTTTTGGTGGTCTTTTATATAACAAGACTGTCATCCAATACGCGTCACAAATAGGCATACATAAAGTCCAATATTAGTCGCTCCATATAGAATCTTACATCGGTGTTAAGGTGATAATAAGAATCTCACTCTAGTGGTTTTAAAAACGTAATACTACGAGCGAAAGCACACTCCTAGTCACAACACAGCCGCCATTGTTTCTTGGTAAAGGTATTGACGTGATTTACTTTGTAAAGTGACGTCTATATTTTGGATGCCAGACAAATGTTCCTATAGCGCAGTACATGACTCCGGATTGCCAGTCGTCACTGTGAAATGATGTCATTGGTCGTGAGCTGAAAGTATGACAAGTTTCAATATCGCGTGTGCCCATACCTTTTTCTTTACCAGACTTTCTACAGGACAATGGTGTGCACACCGCTTGACTGTTCACGCAACACGGCTGTATCACAAAGGTGTGATACAACCAAGCTGAGTTGAAGGTGTGTGATACAACTTTTCAGCTCAAAGGCAGCAAAGAAGGAGGGGTGTAAGATTAAAGGTATTTGAGAAATATATTATATTATATTATATTATATTATATTATATTATATTATATTATATTATATTATATTATATTATATTATATTATATTATAGCAACAGTGACAACGCCAGTGCCAACCACAGTCCAACCCACGACACAAGCCGCCACAACACAACCCGCTACAACTCAACCACTCACTACCACAACAGCCTCAACTATGCCAGCCTCTGTTCAGCCGGGCTCCACCCAGTCAGCCACTACCCAGCCAGCCACTACTCAACCAGTCACTACCACCCCGGCTGCCAAAACTCATCCAGACACAACACTAGCAGCAACAACGAGACCAGTTACCGCCCAACCTTTAACAACATTACCACTCACAACAGCGGTTCAAGGAGTTACAACTGTGGCTGTAACCACAACACAAGCATTCACAACACAGTCGCCTGTTACTGCTATTACGGCTCGATTATCTACATCAGGTAGGCCTGGTCAATATCTTGATAACTGTGACCCTATTCGGTACCCTGTACTGTGGTGGGCCAAAAGGAGAGAATTCCTATTGGGATCTACAAATTGTCAGAGTAATGCAATGGAATTGGTGAGTGACCGTCTCAAACAAACGTTAAATTTCTTAAGTTGAGTATCACATGTGCTTTCGATTCCGCAAATATTCTTTCTTTAGTGGCCTATTACACACTGTTGCTGGAAATGTGTGCTACAAAACAACTTAAGTAGTATACCTGTTCTTTCGAACAACATTAAAGTAACGTTGTACCTTAGAACGTTTTGGTGGTCTTTTATAGAACAAAACTGTCATCCAATACACGTCACAAATAGGGCATAAACAAAGTCCGCCATTAGTCACTACATACAGAATCTTACATCGGTGTTAAGGTGATACTAAGAATCTCACTCTAGTGTTTTTTAAAACCTTATCCTATTAGCGAAAGCGAGTCGGATAAGGTTTTAAGACCACGAGAGTGAGATTCTCAGTATCACCTAAACACCGATGTAAGATTCTATTTCTTACTCACCTTCTTCTCGGCATAAATCCGATGTCAGCTGGTCTTCGGCACACACCTAGTCACAACACAGCCGCCAATGTTTCTTGGTAAAGGTCTTGACGTAATTTACTGTGTAATGTGACGTCAATATTTTGGATTCCAGACAAATGTTCCTATAGCGCAGTACATGTCTCCAGAGTGCCAGTCGTCACTGTGAAATTATGTCATTTATCACACTTGACCGTTCACGCAACACGGCTGTATCACAAAGGTGCGAAGCCAGGCTGTATCACACCTGTGTGATACAACTTTTCCGCTCAAGGCAGCAAAGTAGGAGGGGTGTAAGATTAAAGGTTTTTGTATATTATATTATATTATATTATATTATTATATTATATTATATTATATTATATTATATTATATTATATTATATTATATTATATTATATTATATTATATTATATTATATTATATTACAGCAACAGTGACAACGTCAGTGCCAATCGCAGTCCAACCCACGACGCAACCCGCCACAACACAACCCGCTACAACTCAACCAGACACTACCAAATCAGCCATAACTCTGCCAGCCTCTGTTCAGCCGGGCTCCACGCAGTCAGCCACTAATAATAATAATAATAATAATAATAATAATAATACCAGTTATTATACTACCCAGCCAGCCACTACTCAACCAGTCGCTACCACCCCGGCTGCCACGACTCAGCCAGTGACAACACTAGCTGCAACAACGACACCAGTTACCAACCAACCTTTAACAACAGTGCCACTGACAACAGCGTTTCGAGGAGTTACAACTTTGGTTGCAACCACAACACAAGCGGTTACAACACAGCCGCCTATTACTGCTACTACGGCTCAGTTACCCACATCAGGTAGGCCTAGTCAATATCTTGATAACTGTGACCCTATTCGGTGCCCTGTCCTGTGTATGGCCAAAAGGAGAAAAGTCTTATTATAGTCTACAAATTGTCAGAGTAATACAAAGGAAGTGGTCAGTGACTGTTTGTGTCAAACAAACTTTAAAATTCTTCAGTTGAATAGTTACATGTGCTTTCGCTTCCGCAAATATTCCTTTTTTTTACTGGCTTGTTACACACTGTTGCTGCAAATGTGTGCTACAAACGACTTCAGCATTATACCTGTTCTTTCGAACAACATTAAAGTAACTTTGTACTTTAGAACGTTTTGGTGGTCTTTTATATAACAAGACTGTCATCCAATACGCGTCACAAATAGGGCATACCTAAAGTCCAATATTAGTCGCTCCATATAGAATCTTACATCGGTGTTAAGGTGATACTAAGAATCTCACTATAGTGGTTTTAAAAACGTAATACTACGAGCGAAAGCACACTCCTAGTCACAACACAGCCGCCATTGTTTCTTGGTAAAGGTATTGACGTGATTTACTTTGTAAAGTGACGTCTATATTTTGGATGCCAGACAAATGTTCCTATAGCGCAGTACATGACTCCGGATTGCCAGTCGTCACTGTGAAATGATGTCATTGGTCGTGAGCTGAAAGTATGACAAGTTTCAATATCGCGTGTGCCCATACCTTTTTCTTGACCAGACATTCTACAGGACAATGTTGTGCACACCGCTTGACTGTTCACGCAACACGGCTGTATCACAAAGGTGTGATACAACCAAGCTGAGTTGAAGGTGTGTGATACAGCTTTTCAGCTCAAAGGCAGCAAAGAAGGAGGGGTGTAAGATTAAAGGTATTTGTGAAATATATTATACTATATTACATTATATTATATTATATTATATTACATTATATTATATTATATTATATTATATTATATTATATTATATTATATTATATTATATTATATTATATTATATTATAGCAACAGTGACAACACCAGTGCCAACCACAGTCCAACCCACGACACAAGCCGCCACAACACAACCCGCTACAACTCAACCACTCACTACCAAAACAGCCACAACTATGCCAGCCTCTGTTCAGCCGGGCTCCACCCAGTCAGCCACTACCCAGCCATCCACTACTCAACCAGTCACTACCACCCCGGCTGCCAAAACTCAGCCAGACACAACACTAGCAGCAACGAGACCAGTTACCGCCCAACCTTTAACAACATTACCACTCACAACAGCGGTTCAAGGAGTTACAACTGTGGCTGTAACCACAACACAAGCATTCACAACACAGCCGCCTGTTACTGCTATTACGGCTCGATTATCTACATCAGGTAGGCCTGGTCAATATCTTGATAACTGTGACCCTATTCGGTACCCTGTACTGTGGTGGGCCAAAAGGAGAGAATTAATAATAATAATAATTACGGTATTTATAATGCGCTTATCTTATAATAATTATAACTCTAAGCGCGCACTCACAACTCGCACACGCATGCGCACGCTTTAGACAATGACTCACGTAACACAAATAGTGAAGATACATTAGGACGGTCACATTGGGCTGGGGGGTGTGGTGATACAGTGCTAGAACTGTTGAAAGAGATGAGTTTTGAGGGCAGACTGGAAGGAGGAGAGCGAGTGTTTCTGACGGAGAGAGAGTGGGAGAGTGTTCCAGGTGGTTGGACCGTATACTGAGAAAGAGCGGGGGCCGAAAGTGCTGAGTTTGGTGCGGGGGATGAGGAGGCGGAGAGGGTCAGAGGCGGAGCGGAGGGAGCGGGGAGGAGTGTAGGGGTGAAGTAAGTTGGAGAGATACGCAGGAGCGTAGTTGTTCAGGGATTTGTAGCAGAGAGACAGAATCTTGTATTGGATGCGTTGGGGGATGGGAAGCCAGTGAAGGAGCTTGAGCAGGGGAGTGATGTGAGAATTCCTATTAGGATCTACAAATTGTCAGAGTAATGCAATGGAATTGGTGAGTGACCGTCTCAAACAAACGTTAAATTTCTTAAGTTGAGTATAGCATGTGCTTTCGATTCCGCAAATATTCTTTCTTTAGTGGCCTATTACACACTGTTGCTGGAAATGTGTGCTACAAAACAACTTCAGTCTTATACCTGTTTTTTTCGAACAACATTAAATTAACGTTGTACCTTAGAACGTTTTGATGGTCTTTTATAGAACAAAACTGTCATCCAATACACGTCACAAATAGGGCATAAACAAAGTCCGCCATTAGTCACTACATACAGAATCTTACATCGGTGTTAAGGTGATACTGAGAATCTCACTCGAGTGTTTTTGAAACCTTATACTACTAGCGAAAGCGAGTCGGAAAAGGTTTTAAGACCGCGAGAGTGAGATTCTCAGTATCACCTAAACACCGATGTAAGATTCTATTTCTTACTCACCTTTTTCTTGGCATAAATCCGATGTCAGCTGGTCTTCGGCACACACCTGACAACACAGCCGCCATTGTTTCTTGGTAAAGGTCTTGACGTATTTTACTGTGTAATGTGACGTCAATATTTTGGATTCCAGACAAATGTTCCTATAGTGCAGTACATGTCTCCATAGTGCCAGTCGTCACTGTAAAATTATGTCATTTATCACACTTGACCGTTCACGCAACACGGCTGTATCACAAAGGTGCGAAGCCAGGCTGTATCACACCTGTGTGATACAACGTTTCCGCTCAAGGCAGCAAAGTAGGAGGGGTGTAAGATTAAAGGTTTTTGTATATTATATTATATTATATTATATTATATTATATTATATTATATTATATTATATTATATTATATTATATTATATTATATTACAGCAACAGTGACAACGTCAGTGCCAATCACAGTCCAACCCACGACGCAACCCGCCACAACACAACCCGCTACAACTCAACCAGATACTACCAAATCAGCCATAACTCTGCCAGCCTCTGTTCAGCCGGGCTCCACGCAGTCAGCCACTAATAATAATAATAATAATAATACCAGTTATTATACTACCCAGCCAGCCACTACTCAACCAGTTACTACCACCCCGGCTGCCACGACTCAGCCAGTGACAACACTAGCTGCAACAACGACACCAGTTACCAACCAACCTTTAACAACAGTGCCACTGACAACAGCGTTTCGAGGAGTTACAACTTTGGCTGCAACCACAACACAAGCGGTTACAACACAGCCGCCTATTACTGCTACTACGGCTCAGTTACCCACATCAGGTAGGCCTAGTCAATATCTTGATAACTGTGACCCTATTCGGTGCCCTGTCCTGTGTATGGCCAAAAGGAGAAAAGTCCTATAATAATAATAATAATAATAATAATAATAATGTATATTTTAAGGCGCCTATACTTTTGGTAGAAAAGCTCTAGGCGCCGTACAAATGACATACTAACATACTCAGACCTTGCATCCTACAGCACATATATATGCCCTAACATACACACTCACGAAACAAGATATACAGGGAAAATAAACTTAGCAGAGTAAACACACCAACAAGAAATGCTCACACACACCAAAGATATACGTGTACCATAAACTAATAACAGATACACTAGGCAGCTCTCACTCACAGCAACACCAAAAACAAAAGTAAAATAATTATAACGGTGAATGCACGTTTAAAGGAATAGATGTGTCTTTAAAGACTGCCGGAAAATATTCGCTGGTTCAACATATCTGAGGGACTGTGGGAGTTTATTCCAAAGAAATGGTCCTTAGTATGAGACAGACCTCTCGCCAAAAGATTTAGTTCTGACAGTCGGAAAGCGTAATAGTTTGATGTCTGCTGAGGAACGGAGCTGTCTTGAAGGTGTGTACACATGAAGAAGCTCAGAAAGATAGACAAAGATAGACAAGGATAGTCTACAAATTGTCAGAGTAATGCAAAGGAAGTGCTGAGTGACTGTTTGTGTCAAACAAACTTCAAAATTCTTCAGTTGAATAGTTACATGTGCTTTCGCTTCCGCAAATATTCCTTTTTTTACTGGCTTGTTACACACTGTTGCTGCAAATGTGTGCTACAAAAGACTTCAGCATTATACCTGTTCTTTCGAACAACATTAAAGTAACTTTGTACTTTAGAACGTTTTGGTGGTCTTTTATAAAACAAGACTGTCATCCAATACGCGTCACAAATAGGGCATACATAAAGTCCACCATTAGTCGCTCCACATAGAATCTTACATCGGTGTTAAGGTGATAATAAGAATCTCACTCTTGTGGTTTTAAAAACCTTATACTACGAGCGAAAGCACACACCTAGTCACAACACCGCCGCCATTGTTTCTTGATAAAGGTATTGACGTGATTTACTTTGTAATGTGACGTCAATATTTTGGATACCAGACAAATGTTCCTATAGCGCAGTACTATGACTCCGGATTGCCAGTCGTCACTGTGAAATGATGTCATTGGTCGTGAGCTGAAAGTATAACAAGTTTCAATATCGCGTGTGCCCATACCTTTTTCTTTACCAGACTTTCTACAGGACAATGGTGTGCACACCCCTTGACTGTTCACGCAACACGGCTGTATCACAAAGGTGTGATACAACCAAACTGTGTTGAACGTGTGTGATACAGCTTTTCCGCTCAAAGGCAGCAATAAAAGAGGGGTGTAAGATTTAAGGTATTTGTGAAATATATCATATTATATTATATTATATTATATTATATTATATTATATTATATTATATTATATTATATTATATTATATTATAGCAACAGTGACAACTCCAGTGCCAACCACAGTCCAACCCACGACACAAGCCCCCACAACACAACCCGCTACAACTCAACCACTCACTACCAAAACAGCCACAACTATGCCAGCCTCTGTTCAGCCGGGCTCCACCCAGTCAGCCACTACCCAGCCATCCGCTACTCAACCAGTCACTACCACGCCGGCTGCCACAACTCAGCCAGACACAACACTAGCAGCAGCAATGAGACCAGTTACCGCCCAACCTTTAACAACATTACCACTCACAACAGCGGTTGAAGGAGTTACAAATGTGGCTGCAACCACAACACAAGCATTCACAACACAGCCGCCTATTACTGCTACTACGGCTCGATTATCTACATCAGGTAGGGTTAGTCAATATCTTGTTAACTGTGACCCTATTCGGTACCCTGTTCTGTGGTGGGCCAAAAGGAGAAAAGTCCTATAAGGGTCTACAAATTGTCAGAGTAATGCAATGGAATTGGTGAGTGACTGTCTCAAACAAACGTTAAATTTCTTAAGTTGAATAATCGCATGTGCTTTCGATTCCGCAAATATTCTTTCTTTAGTGGCCTATTGCACACTGTTGCTGGAAATGTGAGCAACAAACAACTTAAGTAGTATACCTGTTCTTTCGAACAACATTAAAGTAACGTTGTACCTTAGAACGTTTTGGTGGTCTTTTATAGAACAAAACTGTCATCCAATACACGTCACAAATAGGGCATACATAAAGTCAACCATTAGTCACTACATATAGAATCTTACATCGGTGTTAAGGTGATACTGAGAATCTCACTCTAGTGTTTTTTAAAACCTTATCCTATTAAGGCGAGTCGGATAATGTTTTAAGACCACGAGAGTGAGATTCTCAGTATCACCTAAACACCGATGTAAGATTCTATTTCTTACTCACCTTCTTCTCAGCATAAATCCGATGTCAGCTGGTCGTTGGCACACACCTAGTCACAACACAGCCGCCATTGTTTCTTGGTAAAGGTCTTGACGTAATGTACTGTGTAATGTGACGTCAATACTTTTGGATTCCAGACAATTGTTCCTATAGCGCAGTACATGTCTCCAGAGTGCCAGTCGTCACTGTGAAATTATGTCATTTATCACACTTGACCGTTCACGCAACACAGATGTATCACAAAGGTGCGAAGCCAGGCTGTATCACACCTGCGTGATACAGCTTTTCCGCTCAAGGCAGCAAAAAAGGAGGGGTGTAAGATTAAAGGTTTTTGTATACTATATTATATTACAGCAACATTGACAACGTCAGTGCCAACCACAGTCCAACCCACGACGCAACCCGCCACAACACAACCCGCTACAACTCAACCAGTCACTATCAAATCAGCCACAACTCTGACTGCCTCTGTTCAGCCGGGCTCCACCCAGTCAGCCACTACCAAGCCACCTACTACTCAACCAGCCACTACCACCCCGGCTGCCACGACTCAGCCAGCCACAACACTAGCTGCAACAACGACATCAGTTACCACCCAACCTTTAACAACATTGCCACTGACAACTGCGTTTCGAGGAGTTACAACTGTGGCAGCAACCACAACACAAGCATTCACAACACAGCCGCCTATTACGGCTACTACGGCTCGGTTATCTACATCAGGTAGGCCTAGTCAATATCTTGATAACTGTGACCCTATTCGGTACCTGTCCTGTGTATGGCCAAAACGAGAAAAGTCCTATTATAGTCTACAAATTGTCTAGCAAAGGAAGTGGTGAGTGACTGTGTGTGTCAAACAAACTAAAATTCTTCAGTTGAATAGTAACATGTGCTTTCGCTTCCGCAAATATTCTTTGTTTTACTGGCCTGTTATACACTGCTGCTGCAAATGTGTGCTACAAACAACTTCAGTAGTATACCTGTTCTTTCGAACAACATTAAAGTAACTTTGTACTTTAGAACGTTTTTGTGGTCTTTTGTGGTGTATTGTCATCCAATACGCGTCACAAATAGGCCATACAAAAAAGTCCATAATTAGTCGCTGCATTTAGAATCTTACAATGGTGTTAAGGTGATACTAAGAATCTCACTCTAGTGGTTTTAAAAACCTTATACTACGAGCGAAAGCACACACCTAGTCACAACACAGCCGCCATTGTTTCTTGGTAAAGGTATTGACGTGATTTACTTTGTAATGTGACGTCAATATTTTGGATGCCAGACAAATGTTCATGTAGCACAGAACATGACTTCGGAGTACAAGTCGTCACTGTGAAATGATATCATTGGTCGTGAGCTGAAAGTATGGCAAGTTTGAATATCGCGTGTGCCCATTCCTTTTTCTTGACCAGACGTTCTACAGGACAATGTTGTGCACACCGCTTGACCGTTCACGCAACACGGCTGTATCACAAACTTATGATACAGCCAAGCTGTGTTGAACGTGTGTGATACAGCTTTTCCGCTCAATGGCAGAAAAGAAGGAAGGTGTAAGATTAAAGGTATTTGTGAAATATATTATATTATATTATACTATATTATATTATATTATATTATATTATATTATATTATATTATATTATATTATATTATATTATATTATATTATATTACAGCAACACAAGCCGCCACAACACAACCCGCTACAACTCAACCACTCACTACCAAATCAGCCACAACTCTGCCAGCCTCTGTTCAACCGGGCTCCACCCAGTCAGCCACTACCCAGCCATCGACTACTCAACCAGTCACTACCACGCCGGCTGCCACAACTCAGCCAGTCACAACACTAGCTGCAACAACGACACCAGTTACCACCCAACCTTTAACAACAGTGCCACTGACAACAGCGGTTCGAGGAGTTACATCTGTGGCTGCAACCACAACACAAGCATTCACAACACAGCCGCCTATTACTGCTACTACGGCTCGGTTATCTACATCAGGTAGGCCTAGTCAATATCTTGATAACTGTGACCCTATTGGGTACCCTGTCCTGTGTATGGCCAAAAGGAGAAAAGTCCTATTATAGTCTACAAATTGTCAGAGTAATGCAATGGAAGTGGTGAGTGACTGTTTGTCTCAAACAAACTTTAAAATTCTTCAGTTGAATAGTATAGTCGCATGTGATTTTAAATCCGCAAATATTCTTTCTTTAGTGGCCTGTTACACATTGTTGCTGCACATGTGTGCTACAAGCAACTTCAGTAGTATTCCTGTTCTTTTGAACAACATTAAAGTAACTTAGTACCTTAGAACGTTTTTGTGGTCTTTTATGGAACCAAACTGTCATCAATACGCCTCACAAAGAGGGCATACAAAAAGTCCTCCATTATTCGCTACATATAAAATCTTAAATTGGTGTTAAAGTGATTCTGAGATTCTCACTCGATAGGTTGCAAAACCTTATCCTACTAGCAAAATCGTGTAGGATAAGGTTTTAAGGCTACGAGAGTGAGATTCTCAGTATCACCTAAACACCGATGTAAGATTCTATTACTCACATTTTCCTTGGCATAAATCCGATGTCAGCTAGTCTTTGGCACACACCTAGTCACAACACAACCGCCATTGTTTCTTTGTAACAAGTCTTAACGTAATTTTCTTTGTAATGTGACACCCAATATTTTGGATGCCAGAGAAATGTTTCTAAAGCGCAGTACATGACTACAGAATGCCAGTCGTCACTGTGAAATGATGTCATTAGTCTTGAGCTGAAAGTAGGGCAAGTTTGAATATCGCGTGTGCCCATACCTTTTTGTTGACCAGACTTTCAAAAGGACAATGTTGTGCTCATCGCTTGACTCTTTCACGCAACACATATGTATCACAAAGGTGTGAAACAGCCAAGCTGTATCGCACGTGTTTGATAGCTTTTTCGCTAATAGGCAGCAACGATCGAGGGGTGTAAGATTAAAGGTATTTGTAAATTATATTTATTATATTATTATATTATAATATATTATATTTCATTATATTACAGCAACAGTGCCAACCACAGTCCAACCCACGACACAACCCGCCACAACACAACCCCTTACAACTCAACCAGTCACTACCAAATCAGACACAACTCTGCCAGCCTCTGTCCACCCTAGCTCCATCCAGAGAGCCACTACTCAGCCAGCCTCTACTCAACAAGTCACTTCCACTCCGGCTGCCACGACTCAGCCAGTCACAACACTAGCTGAAATAATAAGACCAGTTACCACCCAAACTTTAACAACAGTGCCACTAACAACGGTTCAAGGAGTTACAACTGTGGCTGCAACCACAACACAAGCGGTCACAACACAGCCGCCCATTACTGCTACTACGGCTCAGTTATCTACATCAGGTAGGCCTAGTCAATATCTTGATAACTGTGACCCTATTCGCTGCCCTGTCTTGTGTATGGCCAAAAGAAGAGAAGTCCCAATATAGTCTACAAATTGTCAGAGTAATGCAATAGAAGTAGTGTGTGACTGTTTGTTTCAAATAAAAATTTAAACATCTTCGGTTGAAGTCTCATGTGCTTTCCATTCCGCAAATATTCTTTCCTAAGTGGCCTGTTACTCACTGTTGCTGCAAATGTGTGGCTACAAACAACTTCAGTAATATACCAGTCCTGTTCTTTCGAACATTACAGTAACTTTGTCTCTAATAACGTTTTGGTGGTCTTTTATAGAACAAAACTGTCATGCAATACTCGTCACAAAGAGGGCATACAAAAATCCGCCATTAGTCGCTGCATATAGAATCTTACATCGGTGTTAAGGTGATATTGAGAATCTCACTCGAGTGGTTTTATAAACCTTATCCTACGAGCGCAAGCGAGTAGGATATGGTTTTAAGGCCACGATTCTCAGTATCACCTAAACACCAATGTAAGATTCTATTTCTTACTTACATTTTTCTTGGCATAAATCCGATGTCAGCTGGTCTTCGGCACACACCTAGTCACAACACAACCGCCGTTGTTTCTTGGTAAAGGTCTTGACGTAATTTACTTAGTAATGTGACGTCAATATTTTGGATGCCAGACAAAAATGTTCCTATAGCATAGCGCAGTACATGACGCCAGAGTGCTAGTCGTCACTGTGAAGTGATGTCATTGGTCGTGAGCTAAAGGTAGGGCAAGTTTGAATATCGCGTGTGCCCATACCTTTTTCTTTACCAGACCTTTTACAGGACTTGTTGTGCACACCTCTTGACCATTCACGTAACACGGCTGTATCACACAGGTGTGATACAGCCATCTGTATCACACGTGTGTGATACAGCTTTTCCTCTCAAAGCCTGCAAATTCTGAAGGAGGGGTGTAAGATTAAAGGTATTTGTATATTATATATAATTATATTATTATATTATATTATATTATATTATATTATATTATATTATATTATATTATATTATATTATATTATATTATATTATATTATATTATATTACAGGAACAGTTACAACGCCAGTGCCAACCACAGTCCAACCCACGACACAACCCGCCACAACACAACCCGCTACAACTCAACCAGTCACTACTAAATCAGCCACAACTCTGCCAGCCTCTGTTCAGCCGGGCTCTACCCAGTCAGCCACTACCCAGCCACCCACTACTCAACCAGTCACTACCACCCCGGTTGCCACAACTCAGCCAGTCACAACACTAGCTGCAACAACGAGATCTTTTACCACCCAACCTTTAACAACATTGCCACAGACAACAGCGGTTCCAGGAGTTACAACTGTCTCTGTAACCACAATACAAGCATTCACAACACAGCCGCCTATTACTGCTTCTACAGCTCGATTACCTCCATCAGGTAGGCCTAGTCAATATCTTGATAACTGTGGCCCTGTTCGCTGTCCTGTCCTGTGTATGGCCAAAAGGAGAGATGCCCTATTATTGTCTACAAATTGTCAGAGTAATGTGACGTCAACATTTTGGATGCTAGTCAAATGTTCCTATAGCGCAGTACATGAATCCGGAGTACCAGTCGTCACTGTGAAATGATGTCATTGATCGTTAGCTGAAAGTAGGTCAAGTTTCAATATCGCGTGTGTCCATACCTTTTTGTTGACCAGACTTTCTCGACAATGTTGTGGACACCGATTGACCGTTTACGCAACACGGCTGTATCACAAAGGTGTGATACAGCCAGGCTGTATCACACGTGTGTGATAACGTTTTCGCTAATAGGCAGCAAAGAAGGAGGGGTGTAAAAGAAAGGTACTTGTAAATTATATTTATATATTATATTATATTATATTATATTATATTATATTATATTATATTATATTATATTACATTACATTATATCACATTACCTTACATTATATTAAATTACAGCAACAGTGATAACGCCAGTGCCAACCACAGTCCAACCTATAACACAACCCGTCACAACACAACCCGCTACAACTCAATTAGTCACAACTCTGCCAGCCTCTGTTCAGCCGGGGTCCACCCAGTCAGCCACTACCCAGCCATCCACTAATCAACCAGTCACTACCACCCCGGCTTCCACGACTCAGCCAGTCACAACACTAGCTGCAACAACGAGACCAGTTACCACCCAACCTTTAACAACATTGCCACTGACAACAACGGGTCGAGGAGTTACAACTTTGGCTGCAACCACGACACAAGCATTCACAACACAGCCGCCTATTACTGCTACTACGGATCGGTTACCTACATCAGGTAGGCCTAGACAATATTGTGATAACTGTGACCCTATTCGGTACCCTGTCCTGTGGTGGGCCAAAAGGAGAGAAGTCCTATTATAGTCTACACATTGTCAGAGTAATGCAATGGAAGTGGTGAGTGACTGACTCAAACAAACTTTAAAAATTCTTAATTTGAATAGTCGCATGTGCTTTCGACATATAGTGATATATAAGGTGATACTGAGAATCTCACTCTAGTGTTTTTTGAAACCTTATCCTACTAGCGAAAGCGAGTCGGATAAGGTTTTAAGACCACGAGAGTGAGATTCTCAGTATCACCTAAACACCGATGAAAGTTTTTATTTCTTACTAACCTTTTTCTTGGCATAAATCGGATGTCAGCTGTTCTTCGGCACACACCTAGTCACAACACAGCCGCTATTGTTTCTTGGCAAAGGTCTTGACGTAATTTACTTTGTAATGTGACGTCAATATTTTGGATGCCAGACAAATGTTCCCATAGCGCAGTACATGACTCCAGAGTGTGCCAATCGTCACTGTAAAATGATGTCATTGGTCGTGAGCTGAAAGTAAGTCACGTTTAAATATCGCGTGTGTCCATACCGTTTTGTTGACCAAGCTTTCTACAGGACAATGATGTGTACACTTGACCGTTCAAGCAACACGGCCGTATCAGAAAGGTGTGATACAGTCAGACTGTATCATACTTGCGTGATACAGCGTTTCCGCTCAAGGCAGCAAAGAAGAAGCGGTGTAAGAAAAAGGTATGTGTATATTATATTATATTATATTATATATATTATATTATATTATATTATATTATATTATATTATATTATATTATATTATATTATATTATATTATATTATATTATATTATATTATATTATATTACAGCAACAGTGACAACTCCAGTGCCAACCACAGTCCAACTCACGACATATCCCGCCACAACACAACCCGCTACAACTCAACCAGTCACTACCAAATCAGCCACAACTCTGCCATCCTCTGTTCAGCCAGGCTCCACCCAGTCAGCCACTACCCAGCCAGCCACTACTCAACCAGTCACTACCACCCCGGCTGCCATGACTCAGCCAGTCACAACACTAGCTGCAATAATAAGATCAGTTACCACCCAACCTTTAACAACATTGCCACTGACAACAGCGGTTCAAGGAGTTACAACTGTGGCTGTAACCACAACACAACCATTCACAACACAGTCGCCTATTACTGCTACTACGGCTCGGTTATCTACATCAGGTAGGCCTAGTCAATATCTTGATAACTGTGACCCTATTCGCTGTCCTGTCCTGTGTATGACCAAAAGGAAAGAAGTAGTATTATAGTCTACAAATTGTCAGAGTAATGCAATGGAAGTGGTGAGTGACCGTCTCAAACAAACTTTAAAAGTCTTCAGTTGAATAGTTGCATGTGCTTTAGATTCCGCAAATATTCTTGCTTTAGTGGCATGTTGCACGCTGTTGCTGCAAATGCGTGCTACAAACAACTTCAGTAGTATACCTGTTCTTTCGAACAACATTAAAGTAACTTTGTACCTTAGAACGTTTTGGTGGGGTTTTTATAGAAAAAAAACCTGACATCCAATACGCAACACAAATAGGGCATACAAAACGTCCGCCATTAGTCACTATATATAGAATCTTACATCGGTGTTAAGATGATACGGAGAATCCCACTCGAGTGGTTTTAAGAACTTTATCCTACGAGCGCAAGAGATTTTCAGTATCACCTAAACACCGATGTCAGATTTTATTTCTTACTCACCTTGTTCTTGGCATAAATCCGATGTCAGCTGGTCTTCGGCACACTCCTAGTCACAACACAGCCGCCATCGTTTCTTGGCAAAGGTCTTGACGTAATTTACTTTGTAATGAGACGTCAATATTTTGGTTGCCAGTCAAATGTTTCTAATAGCGCAGTACTTGACTCCATAGTGCCAGTCGTCACATTGAAATGGTGTCATTGGCCGTGAGCAGAAAGTAGGTCAAGTTTTAATATCGGGTGTGCCCATTCCTTTTTGGTGACCAGACATTCTACAGGGCAATGTTGTACTCACCGCTTGAAACTTCACGCAACACAAATGTATCACAAAGGTGTGATACAGCCAAGCTGTATCGCACGTGTGTGATAGCTTTTTCGCTAATAGGCAGCAAAGAAAGAGAGGTGTAAGATTAAAGGTATTTGTATATTATATTATATTATATTATATTATATTATATTATATTATATTATATTATATTATATTACATTATATTACAGCAAAAGTGACAACCACAGTCCAACCCACGACACAACCCGCCACAACACAACCCGCTACAACTCAACCAGTCACTACCAAATCAGACACAACTCTCCCAGCCTCTGTCCAACCAGGCTCCACCCAGAGAGCCACTACCCAGCCAGCCTCTACTCAACAAGTCACTTCCACCCCGGCTGCCACGACTCAGCCAGCCACAACACTAGCTGCAATAATAAGACCAGTTACCACCCAAACTTTAACAACAGTGCCACTAACAACGGTTCGAGGAGTTACAACTTTGGCTACATTCACAACACAAGCGGTCACAACACAGCCGCCTATTACTGCTGCTACGGCTCAGTTACCTACATCAGGTAGGCTAGTCAATATCTTGATAACTGTGACCCCATTCAATGCCCTGTCCTGTGTATGGCCAAAAGGAGAGAAGTCCTATTATTCTCTACAAATTGTCAGAGTAATGCAATAGAAGTGGTGTGTGACTGTTTGTCTCAAATAAAATTTAAACTTGTTCAGTAAATGGTCTCATGTGCTTTCGATTCCGCAAATAATAATTTTTTGTTTAGTGGACTGTTACACACTGTTGCTGCAAATGTGCACTACAAACAACTTCAGTAATATACCAGTCCTGTTCTTTCGAACAACATTACAGTAACTTTGTATCTAATAACGTTTTGGTGGTCTTTTATAGAACAAAACTGTCATGCAATACTCGTCACAAAGAGGGCATTCAAAAATCCGCCATTAGTCGCTGCATATAGAATCTTACATCGGTGTTAAGGTGATACAGAGAATCTCACTCGAGTGGTTTTATATACCTTATCCTACGAGCGCAAACGAGTAGGATAAGGTTTTAAGACCACGAGAGTGAGATTCTTAGTATCACCTAAACACCGATGTAAGATTCTATTTCTTTCTCACCTTTTTCTTGGCATAAATCCGATGTCAGCTGGTCTTCGGCACACACCTAGTCACAACACAACCGCCATTGTTTCTTGACAAAAGTCTTGACATAATTTACTTTGTAATGTGACGTCAATATTTTGGATGCCAGACAAATGTTCCTATAGCGCAGTACATGACTCCAGAGTGCCAATCGTCACTGTGAAGTGATGTCCTTGGTCGTGAGCTCAAGGTAGGGCAAGTTTGAATATCGCGTGTGCCCATACCTTTTTCTTGACCAGACTTTCTACAGGACAATGTTGTGCACACCGCTTGACCGTTCACGCAACACGCCTGTATCACAAAGATGTGACACATCCAACCTGTATCACACGTGTCTGATACAGCTTTTCCTCTCAAAGCTTGCAAGGACTGAAGGAGGGGTGTAAGATTAAAAATATTTGTAAATTAAATTATATTATATTATATTATATTATATTATATTATATTATATTATATTATATTATATTATATTATATTATATTATATTATATTATAGCAACAGTGACAACTCCAGTGCCAACCACAGTCCAACTCACGACATATCCCGCCACAACACAACCCGCTACAACTCAACCAGTCACTACCAAATCAGCCACAACTCTGACAACCTCTGTTCAGCCGGTCTCCACCCAGTCAGCCACTACCCAGCCAGCCACCACTCAACCTGTCACTACGGCCCTGGCTGCCACGACTCAGCCAGTCACAACACTAGCTGCAATAATAAGATCAGTTACCACCCAACCTTTAACAACATTACGACTGACAACAGCGGTTCAAGGAGTTACAACTGCGGCCGTAACCACGACAAAAGCATTCACAACACAGCCGCCTATTACTGCTACTACAGCTCGGTTACCCACATCAGGTAGGCCTTGTCAATATCTTGATACGTGTGACCTTACTCGGTGCCCTGTCCTGTGTATGGCCAAAAGGAGAAAAGTCCTATTATAGTCTACAAATTGTCAGAATAATGCAATGGAAGTGCGTCTCAAGCAAACTTGAAATTTCTTCAGTTGAATAGTCGCTTGTGCTTTCGATTCCGCAAATATTTTTTCTAAAGTGGCCTGTTACACACTGTTGCTGCAAATGCGTGCTACAAACAATTTCAGTAGTATACCTGTTCATTTGCAAAACATTAAAGTAACTTTGTACCTTAGATTGTTTGGGTGGTTTTTAAAAGAAAACAAGCTGTCATCCAATACGAGTCACAAAGAGGGCATACAAAAAGTCCGCCATTAGTCACTACATATAGAATCTTACATCGGTGTTAAAGTGATACTGAGAATCCCGATCGAGTGGTTTTAAGAACCTTATCCTACGAGCGCAAGCGAGTAGGATACGGTTTTAAGACCACGAGAGTGAGATTCTCAGTATCACCTAAACACCGATGTAAGATTCTATTTTTTACTCACCTTTTTCTTGGCATAAATCCGATGTCAGCTGGTCTTCGGCACACACCTAGTCTCAAACACAGCCGCCATTGTTTCTTGGCAAAGGTCTTGGCGTAATTTACTTTGTAATGTGACGTCAATATTTTGGTTGCCAGACAAATGTTTCTAATAGCGCAGTACTTGACTCCAGAGTGCCAATCGTCACTTTGAAATGGTGTCATTGGTCGTGAGCTGAAAGTAGCTCATCGAGTTTTAATATTGCGGGTTTTTTTTTTACCTTTTTTTTACCTTTGACCAGACTTTCTACAAGACAATGTTGTGCACACTTGACCGTTCACGCAACACGGCTGTGTCACAAAGACGTGATACAGCAAGCTGTATCGTCACACGTGTGTGATACAGCTTTCCCCCTCAAAGACAGCAACGTAGGAGGTGTGTAAGAAAAAGGTGTTTGTATATTATATTATATTATATTGTATTATATTATATTATATTGCGCAGCATTTTGCTTGATATAGTGCCGATAACAGGCAATTGTTATTACGAGACCCGATTCAAAATGTTCGAGTCGGTACGACGATGACATTTTGATCGGGTCAATTAATCGCATCTGTCTGTTTTCGGAACTATATCAAGCAAATTGCTGCTGAATATAATTTATGTACCCATTCCAAAACAAAACTTTACCTTCTCTTCGTGCCCGAAACAAAACATATGCATATTCACAAAAAAAAAGTTAATTCATAAGCACCTTTTAGCAATGAAACACTCATAGCAGCAATGTAGATAATAACTTGGAAAATATATATATATATATATAGCAGCGAACAAACAAGAAAACGTGACTCCACTATAAGTGCTATTTGAAGCAGACGATAGTTTTGTTGACGCAAGAGACTGAGCTAACTGTGTTTAGTGATTTTGAGCATGTGGCTGTTCCGTCTCCCTCCTACGTTAATACAGTTTCGGTGGGATATTTTTTAGCTTGGAATTTGCATTTCGCGACTCTAGTTAAAATTGCGTTACATATCTACAACAATTAAGGTTTCAAGTTATAGGTTAGTGTCTTTGGCCTGTTGTACTCTTTGTATCGCTTTTTACGGGTTCCCACGTTGAATGCGAGTGCCGAAGCACACGATGACAGCATGGCACGTACACAGACGATAAAAGTATCTTCGGCATTGGTGAAGAACGGCAAGTTTAAAATTAATCAAAGTGTTAACGTTTTCATAGTTGAAAAGGATGCATCAGTGTTGTAGCAGAACAGTATTTTGTGATTTATTTCGTAAGACACTGGCTCGAGAATCCATCAACTACTTTGCGGGCCAGGTCCGCAAGGCTTTTCGGGAAGGAAAGTATATCGAGCAAGCTCATGAATAATTAATTTGCTTGTTATATAATATATCAGTACATGTGTCAAGGAAGGGAAAAAGTATGAAGTGGGTACATTTTTTTTTATATTACAACAACAGTGACAACGACAGTGCCAACCACAGCCCAACAATCTAGAAAGTACGATGATTTTCTGCCTTCAGGTTTTAACTGCAGCTTTGACGCTGATTTCTGCGGCTGGACTCAGTCAGTAGCGGACCAAATGGACTGGACTCGGGGGTCGGGCAGAACACCCTCAGCTGGAACC
>BTPG01000001.1:334556825-334659325 GCA_036245525.1 Semisulcospira habei | reverse complement strand
ACTTTGTTCAAAAGAGTATCGTATTATACTGTGCTGCTTTGGATGTTGCAAGATAATTTCATCCTATTTTTGTTGTGCAAAATGAGCATTTGTTACAAATTTTATTTGGTGATTAAACTGTTGAATTCGAGTTATTGTATACTATTTACGAAAATAAATGCGTCGCTCCTGTTCAGATAGCTTCGACCTACATCGCTATTCTGCGGTTGTGAAAGGTTCTATAAAACATGGAAGTGAAGTTTTTGTATACTATCATATCTAGACAGACCGAGCGGCTGACACTTCTGCAACTTTTGATCCATAGTCACCGAGCGCGCAACGCGCTCGGTGACTATGGATCAAACGTTGCAGAAGTGTCAGCCGCTTGGTCTGTCTATAATTAATGATAGTGTGCGAACACTCCACTTCTATGCTACAATGTTCGGACGAACGAACTTCCTCCCAGTATGAACGTTGACAAGCTCTTTCCCGACCGAAAATGCTTGCAGCATTCGATTCTGAATTGTACTGAAGTGTCTACTGAGGCCATTGCACGTCTGCGCTCCGATATCTGCGCTGCGCTCCGCCTAGCGAAATGCCCGGTGGGGTCAAAATGTGTACTGACCCTATTTTGTGCCCTGTCTTTGAAATCACCTTCGCGGTGGCAAAAGATGTTAAGCCCTAAACGTTTACGTTTTTCCTTGGCGAACTCAGAATAACGGAGATAGAGAAACTGAAGCTACATGGT
Organism: Semisulcospira habei; assembly: GCA_036245525.1. NCBI lineage: Eukaryota > Metazoa > Mollusca > Gastropoda > Semisulcospiridae > Semisulcospira > Semisulcospira habei. Next base: position 334,658,598 of record BTPG01000001.1, on the reverse strand, counting down.
GCTTTGGAAGATATAGCAAAGCTTTTCTTTTTTTAAACATTACTTCTGAATAGAGATGATCAGACCAAATGTGTTTAGTAATAATCTGTGTGTTGTTGTTTTTGTTGTTGTTTTGGTTTTGGGATTCTTTTTTCTTTTTTTTTCTTTTTTCTGAAAGGGGGGGAGGGGGTAGGTGTTTGTTTTGTTGTTGTTTTTTGTTGTTGTTTTTTTTAGTGGGGGGGGGGGGGGTCTCTCAACAAAAAACATTTTTTGTTAAGGCAGAAAAATATTCTGACTTCGATTTTGACCTATTTCTGATTGCCCGAAGTCACCTATTGTTATGTGGCGATCACCAATCTGCTTTGATTGCTAAAATTTGCCATGACAACAGATTTTCAGTATTATCATACCTCAGATGAGACTTTTCTACCCTTCGTTTCACAGTCCGTGTGAGCAGGCACACGTAACAGTTGTTTTCCACCAGCCTGTGGTGCGGACATGCGTGGTAGTGCTCATCGTTCGCGCCCCGGAAGCGGGGGTCATGGCACAATTTAATAGAACTTTAAATTAATATATCTTCGCACACACACACACCCGTGCGCGCGCGCACACACACACACACACACACACACACACACACACACACACACACACACACACACACACACACACACACACAGGGAGACGCAACCATCAGAGTGGGTTACCTAGCATTTCATGTGAAAATGGGTTCCCATATTTCTATTTATTCTAGGGCTCTGGAATTGATGCCAATGTTTAGAACTCACATTATAACTAAGCTCTATAACTTAAAATAAAATAGACATTTTCTAGAAACAGAGCCACTAGATGCCGAAAAAATGGGTTTCTGCCAATAAAGTGGGTGGGTGTCTCTCTCACACAAATGAAACTGGCATTACAGTCAAAATGGGTGTCTTCACAACAGTAGGCGTCTGTAATAAGGTCAAGTTCATGGAATACTTCTTTTTCACATTAATTTTTTTTTCCCAACTTAAATGTGTATGTGTGCTTTAACATTCTTTACATAGTATGGTGCAAAATTCAATAAACACTGGCCCGAAACCTTTCGATTATGATTTTTACAGAGGAAATCGTTTAAACATTGCTGCGTTTTGTCCTTTTGAAGCAAAACAGTTTATCATGGCATTGATGTGAGAATCAACATAATGTATTCTGGAAATTAAAGGACTTTTTTTGTGCGTTTTGGGGTACTCTGGAGTTTCAGACAAACAGCAACAGAGCATTTTGAATATTAACCCTTATCATTCGGAATACACCAGTGTGTGCAACTAGTGTAACTGAAATAGTCCAAGGGTTAGTGCCAGAATAGCTTGGTGCCTCTAGGCGCCAAGCTATTGTGGCACCACCCTTGAACTAAAGCCATTGGTCTATGTCCTCATCTGTAAGTACTGTAATGTAGCTTGCATAGAATTATGGCAGTGAACAGATTTGAAGCTATTAGCCTCAGTATGACTATGATGCGGGTCAAAAAGTGTGGAAAAATATCAAAGATAGAAAAAGACCCAGACGAAGAAACGAACACTTAACTTATTCTACCCCAGCAAAATTTAAGATCCACCACGATAGTTCAAGGGTGATGCCAGAATAGCTTGGCGCCTATGGGCACCAACCTATTCTAGCATCACCCTTGAACTATCGTGGTGGATCTGTGTCCTGCACTGCAACGCAGTCTTCTGAAGACGACTTCAACATTTGGGCTTAACTTATTCTACCCCAGACACACCACAGCAAAATAAAGATCCACCATGATAGTTCAAGGGTGATGCCAGAATAGCTTGGTGCCTATGGGCGCCAAGCTATTCTGGCATCACCCTTGAACCATCATGGTGGATCCGTGTCCTGCACTGCAACGCAGTCTTCTCAAGACGACTTCAACATTGGGCTCAACTTATTCTACCCCAGACACACCACAGCAAAATAAAGATCCACCATGATAGTTCAAGGGTGATGCCAGAATAGCTTGGCGCCTATGGGCGCCAAGCTATTCTGGCATCACCCTTGAACTATCATGGTGGATCTGTGTCCTGCACTGCAACGCAGTCTTCTGAAGACGACGTCAACATTTGGGGATTCCGATCTTGGGGTAGAACGAGTTAAAATGACAGAACAGAACACTGACATTAATTAACTAACTGACAACATAAGAAATCACTTGAAACTTCAGCCTTTATTTAACGTCTTTCGTCTCCAACCAACAACCAGCCATTCTTTCATTTGCAAAATGGTATGGCAGTACAACCAACCATTCTTTCATTTGCAGAGTTTTTAAAATGGCATGCAGTATATTACAAAATGATCCGCCCCCCCCCCCCCCCCCCCCCCCAATAACACTCTTGTAATCAATTTTTACATTGTCAATGGTTTTCTTATCTTATTATATTGTCTTTTGTCCCCAGCCGGCTGTTTCGTTTTGCAAATGCAAAGGTTATACAGTATACAAAATGTGACCCTTTCTCACGAAACCAGTCTTAACTCGCAGCGAGCCAATCAGCACTACACGCAGTAATATGTGGTGGGGGGTCAATCTGGGGCATTTTCACTTTTTGGGAGAAATGTATTCTACATACACCAAAGTATCGTATGGTTAAAATCTTTATCATGAAAAATGCCATTAAATAGGTAAAAAATGATTTTAAAAGTCTGCCCTTGGCCCCAATTATGCTGCACACAGAAACTTCACAGGCTGTTTTCTCAAAATGGCCGCCGGAGGCTTTAACAACTTTAAACACTTAAGAACAGCTTTTACAATTTTTGCACTACAGCATACAGTCATATATCACAGTAATCAGCAAACACTGTAGTTTTCATAAATGCATATATGTCAAAACATCCAAAATGCGAGTTCTTAAGACTGATTTTGTGAGAGAGAGGGTCACAAATGATCCAGGCGTCCATCAGATAAAAAAAAAAAAAAAAAAAAAAAAAAGCAGGCTATACATGCTGAAACCACCCCAATAATAACACTGATGTAATAAATCTGTATGAAATCGAAAATGCTGCGAGTGGCGGCTCAATTCATTTCTTTTGTAACTTTTTCAGTCTGTTGCGGACGTAATCCTTAATGTTTGTCCAGCGCCTATGTCTAAGTGCAGGTTCCAGCGCCATTGCATACTGTATCTCGGCCTTTCCAGGAAGTTTGTTCATGACGAGGGTGTCTTGAAACGAGTTTGAACAGCTTTCTCTTCAGCTTCCCCCCCCCCCCCCCCCCCCATGGTTTTCTTGTAAATCTAGCTTTCTTTCGAACAGGAGCTGACGCAGTACTGTCATCATCAAAACTATCTAGATTGTCATCAGGCTCTGGACGTCTTTTCTCCGTCATGCTCATCGATTCCTGTGTTGCTGACTTGCTACTTGCTTCATTCACAGGTGCTGTTCCCCCCGAGACCTCTCTGCCAGTTTCTGATGCGTCTTCATTGTCAAAGTCAATCTCTTCATCATCGCCCAGCTCAGCTCTAATGCAACTCTCAAAATCTGTCATCCCATTGTTAACTGACAGAAGAATCTTTGCCACTTTTGCCTTTTGAAGGACGTCTTGAGGTTGGCGGTAGATATGGCGATGTGTCCGAATATCATGGCCAAGGAAATCTGCCAGCTGATCCTGGTCTAACTCCGAGATGGCCATTGACTGAGCCAAAGTTGCAACCTGCTTCCGCAACTGAGTAAATGTGAACATGGCTGGGTATGACACCCCTGCTTCTAGGGCATGGGCCTTCAGAACATCATGGCCTCTGTAAGGCCTCTGACCAGAAGGTGTGGCAAAGATGTACTGGGAATCAGCGAGAGCTGGCACCGATTGCCTCATTTGAAGGATTCTGTCCACAGTTGTCATCATCTTCTTCGTCAGCAAAACGGGAACACTCCTATTAAACTTGCCTCTGATTTCCACTCGCTGAAAATGATTCACCATTTTCTTCTCAACCTCTGTGAGACCTTTCAAGATATCTTGATTGGTGATCGATCCAATCTTAGCATTCTGGAAGTCTGACACCTTCATTCTCTGAACTTCTCCCCCTCGTTTTCGGTTGAAAAGTGATACAGCACAAAGAGTTGCTTTAACCACTGTCGGATAATCTTCCGAAACCATCCTTGTCTCAAGAAGCTGTTGGATCTTCCTCACATCTTCACATGATGGGATCAGCTTGGGTTTGTTCATGGTCATTTTCCCGACCGACTGGGCTGCTGTAGCGGACACACAATCATACCAGTCCCCGTTGAAGACAGAGTCAAAGCGCTGCGCCTCAGAGAGCTCCTGTCGCCACCTGTCGTCTGAACCCTGTCCAAGCTGTTTGGATGCCTGTGACTGTTTGATCTGTGAACACTTTTTCAAAGCATGGCCTATGCGCATTGCGAGATTGCCTTTTTTGAACTGATGTGTGTCCTCATCAAAATCTGCTAGCTCTTTTACAGCCAGGACAACATGATCAAAGCTAGCTGAATTGATCACAGCATTTAAACTTGCGATTTTCATTTCTGACCTCACTCTGATAATCTTTAACAGTCTCCCTAACTCCCGCATCCTGGAGCTGATTTGTCCAGCCGTGTGTTCTTCAATGTCCCTGCGGTCAAATAATCTCTTTCCATACTCAAGAAGCAAGGGGTCAGTTCTGATGAGACGGCTTATCTCATCATCTCTCTGGGTAGCCAAGACCTTGTGGTAGAAGGAAAATTCAACGTCTAAGGGTATTGGAAGCATGAGCCGACCACGGCGAGCGGCGTCCCCTCGCCGAGTGATCTGAAACCCTCCTGGCTTCTGACAGCAACGTTTTGAGTGTACAGAGATCAGCTTTTTTTGATAGAGCCCTTTGCAATGGCTACAGGCGAGAAGGTCGTCTACCTTACTAGTTTTGGTGCGATACTTAGGAATCAAACATCCGGATTTGTTTTCAAGAACAGCAACGTTATGCATGTAATCACCCTCATCTTGTAGTCTGATCCATGCTCGACGTCTCTGCTTGGTCCCTTTTTTCATCGACAAAATTTTAGCAACGTCAGCCTCATCTGCATGGACATCTTGTAAGTGCGTGCTCATTTTCAAGACAAGCTTGCCACACAATTTGCATGCATGTTTCTTGTCCCATTTGTACTTTCCTTTCCCTCTCTGCGACACGTGCACACCTGTTTCTTCTGTAAGTGCTCTTTCCCCACTCTTTCCAGCATCATGTTCCTCCTGCCTATCCACATTCTCATTGCCACCCCCTAACGCACACTGCACCTTGCTGGTACTAGCGTCACCAACACCTGGCCACCCCAAACCTGCCACTTTGATGAAATCTAACATAGTCGATACAATACTGTCTATGTCCGAGATCCCAGCAATTGATGCCGACACACCCTCTGAATCCGGTGAGCTCGAGCCAGGAACAAACTCCTCGTCATCACTGCCCTCGTATTGCGATGCGCTGGCACTGCTCTCAGTCTCGGGTCCATCCCAGGCGCCATTTGCCAACTGGAGAAAGAAAGAAAGAAAGATTAAAACCAAAGCTGCATTAGAAACAGAAACAGCCCAATTTTGGTTTAAAGGGGCCTTGCACAAGAATAAAAAGAATAATCCCGTGTATGACCGATTTACATATGTGTGACCTCGGTGACGAGGGCTGGCTTCTGCAGCAGTCAAAATCCACGTTTTCTGAAAATGCAAGCAGTTTTCACACATTTGTCAACCCTGCGTGACCCTTTGAGAGAGGTCACTCAAATTGGCATGTTTAAAAAGGTCTTGCCACAAAGTATCCTTGGGCCAAGCTTGAAGAATGTGGCTTGAATAGTCTCCGAGAAAATGCCACCGTTAACTCATTCTACCCCCAGACACACCACAGCAGGATAACAGGGGTGGGATTCTAGTAAGAAAGAAAACGCGGAAAATCAAACGACATTGGTGGGGGGGGGGGGGGTTTCATGTCCTTCATTTTCAGCGGCCGAAAAATCAAACGACAGGGGGGGGGGGGGGGGGGGGATAGGCACGCGTGTCCACCGTTCGCCAAAGTATCCAAAAACCGACAGGGGGAGCGAGACCAAACACACCCGAAAATGGACTTTGTTATGACACTCCTGATCTGCAGTATAAAAATGGAATGTGCGTACCAGTTTATGTTCAGATGCACACTAAACGGCACTCTGTCTTGGACAATATCCTTTTTCACCGCCATTTTCCACTGCGACCTAAAGCTACCGGAAGTGTCGGGCGATAGTGAACCAAACTACATACAAATCCAACCCATTTGAGATTTTTTTGCCATTTAAGAAGATTTTTTTTTTCTCGTCTTTTTTTGTTGTTATTAGACGCGGAAAATAAATATGCTTCAGCGGAATTGTGAAAGAATTTCCACGGAAATCCGCGGAAACGCGGAAGAATCCCACCCTGGGATAAGGATCGACCATGATAGTTCAAAGGTGATGCCAGAACAGCTTGGCGCCTACGGGCGCCAAGCTATTCTGGCATCACCCTTGAACTATCATGGTCGATCTGTGTCCTGCGCTGCAATGCGGTCTTGAGAGGACAGGGGCAAAATTTAAGGATTTTGGTGTTGGGGTAGAATGAGTTAAAGTTTACCATGGACGACGGACGGACGACCAGTGGCCCAGAACATAAACTCACTTTTGCTTCGCACGCACGCCAGCCAATAAAATGAAGATGATCATAGAATCACTTTACTTACCAGTTTGTAATTGGGAGCATTCCGCTGCCGTCCATGCACCCTCCTACCAGACGCACCCTCTGTGGCAGAGGCTGGGGGGCCATGATTCTGCAGAATAGATCCCGATGGGTTTGGACATCCTGCTGCCATCCGGCGCTGGGTGTGTGCCAGAAAGTCCTGAGCCGGTGTGACCAAAATGGTGTTGCTGAGAACATGTCCAATACAACCATGTAAACCAACTGACATTTTGAATCAGATTGATTGTACATTGCTTAACGTCCCGACAGCCACTAGGCTTTCTCAGGACGTGCCTGCACTGCTTGTGAAAAAAACCCCACCTAAACAGAACATTGCCATGTATGTCGCCTGCCGGTCAAATACGTTAACTCATTCTACCCCAACACCAAAATCCTTAAATTTTGCCCCTGTCCTCTCAAGACTGCATTGCAGTGCAGGGCACAGATCGACCATGATAGTTCAAGGGAGATGCCAGAATAGCTTGGCTCCCGTAGGCGCCAAGCTATTCTGGCATCACCCTTGAACTATCATGGTGGATCCTTATCCTGCCGTGGTGTGTCTGGGGTAGAATGAGTTAAATAAACCTAACACATGGGGCCAAGACATAAAGCTAAGACCATTTAGCAACACACATCCAATATCAAGAGCTACAGGCAGTGCAGACAGTAGGGAGAGTTTTAAAAAGGCAAATTTATACAGGTGAATGGACAAAGGGTAGACAAAAACACATGCATGCCCCAGAATTGAGAGAAAAACCCACCCTGTGGGGCTGACCAGGGTGACCCTGAGAACTAAAAACTGGCAATACAGTAAAAAGCGATACTTCAGTTGCACATTCCTAAACGAGACCTGTTTGTGGACGTTCGTTCTTCGAATCGCGAGGCAGTTTTGCGAACGAGGATTGAAATCTGGCGCCATTTTTGTTTTTAAAAAAAAAAGTCAACTGATACTGTGCATGCATGTGGCAAGTTAACACGTCATAAAAAAAAGAAAGAAGAAACAAAATCGCGTGGCAGATTGACCTTGTAATGGGGTTATTGAACGAATTCCTTTCATTGAAGAAGAAAGCTTTTGTTAAAATCGTGGGGTTCTATTATCATTTACTACAAGACTCAACGGTCAGGCCCGGTGCGGCCGAGAGGCCGAAGACACGTTTGAAAGCAGACGCCTTATTTTTCTGGGCCAAACGGGTACGGGGATTGGAGGCATCTCTCAGTTAAATAACTGCACTGAACAAGTACATTTGGGCGTGCTCTTAACTAAGAAATATTGCATAAAGTACCTCTGCAAATGCGAGAGAATAACCGGTGCGTCCGTTGGAGACGAAAGACGTTTAAGCAAGGGAAGCAACTCCGTTCATCGGTGTTGGACCAATCAAATTGATCTGAAAACACTCCGGCCGCTTCCGTGTCCACACACAGGCCCAGGGCATCCCTGAAACACAACGATGAAGTAAATCTGTTAAAATGGGCACATCGTATTTTGATATTTTTTTCTGAATTTTGAATGAAAGATAATACAGAAACAACCCTCAGAAAAAATGGGTGTCTGATCTGGCCACCCAGAATTTTACACAGACCCAGATTGCATAAGGATGGTAAAGAAAGTAACCCATTTTAGTCATTTGGTGTACGCACACACACACACACACACACACACACACACACACACACACACACACACACACACACACACACACACACACACACACACAACTTTACGACACGCCTGACACTTTATATAGTGAAGTCAGCCCTTTTGTCCAGCATTATTGTAGGACGTGCTAAACATTTATAAGGAGATATTGTAAATTATCAACACCGTCATTTTCAGGAGCATGTCACTTTAATATTCCAGACATAGTTCTAATAGTCCCTTCAACACTCCCCAACCCCCAACTCCTCACCAACCCACCCATCTAAATAAATTGGAATCATAATATAAGTTATAGGTAGCAGATCTTTGCTGCACGTACCCTTGTAGACCTAAGAGAGGTCAAAGGAACCATTGTACCCCGAAGGCCTGAGGGGTACAATGGTTCCTTTAATCTTCCGAATGAATTATACTACTGTGGTCTAAAAGCCATGTTTACATTTTTTTGGAGATTTTTTCTTTTTTAATTAAATTTCATATCCATGTATTCGTATTGTTCTGAAACTATTTGCGTGTCGTTAGCGGTTTTGGTTGCGATGATTCCTACAGGATTCCTACAGGAATCATCGCGACTAAAACCGGTACTGATACGCAAAGGGTTAATTCTGGTGCCAGTGGCATGTATGCAATCGATTGATATGTTGGTGCCACTTTTCATATTGCACACCACAGATTTGTCAGTGTGCATGTTAAATCAGTTTTATTTTCTGCCATCTGCAATTTTGTTTTCATGGCTGGAAGTTGGCAAATAAAAAGAAATTTGTACATTCATAATCTCATTCCAGAAACAGAACTTATTTTTAATTTATATTTCTACTGACGAAAGGAAATTAAGGAACAGTTGGAAAAGGACACCCCAAAATGATGTGAACATTCACCAAAAGAATCGTTGCTTTTTTTCTTCTTCTTTTTTTTTTTTTTTTTTTTTTTTTTTGCTTCCACCATCACCCAGGTACTAGGTGTCTCCTGGGTTTGGCATGACTTTCTGTATCTTTTCACACAAAAAAGAGTTTCGTAAATCAAAAGTAGGTTTTTTAAAAAAAAAAACTGCGTCAACACAAAGAGTGGATTACAAGCCCGGACAAGCATGCGATATCGCATGCTTGTCCGGGCTTTTAATCCACTGTTTTCGTCGACACACGTGCAATTTTGACCTACCTTTGATTTCCGAACAGGGTCTAGTCAACTGACACCCATGCAAATATACACGGTGCCATATGTAGGAGGATGTTTCTCTTGATATGTGTGCTTAAATAAAATTGCGGCCGTATATCGACTGTCTTTGGTCTTTTCCTTGTGGAGCAACCTCTCTTAAATTTGTTTGGTGTGGTATGTTTTTGATGGCGTGGTGTGGTGTGGTGTAATGTGTATGGTATAGTATGGTATGACATGGCATGGTATTGTACGATGTAGTGTGTGGTACGGTATGATTTAATGTGGTGTTGTGTAGTATGGTATTAACCTTTTGACTCCCAGAACTAAACGACTTTCATTCTATAGAATGGAAGTCGTTTGGTTCTGGGAGTCAAAGGGTGAACTGATGTAAGTGCATGAACAGCGCAGACACGCACAACGCAAACACAGCAGTACAGTGCACCAGTACACTCATAATGGCTTGTGAAAAAAACCTCTAACAGTATCAACACTAGAATGAAATAAAGTAATAGTAAACATCACAACCTAATCACACAATATGGACGGTTTAGAACGTACCTTTTGTGAGCTCGTCTTTGATTTCTCATATCACTGCTGAAAGCTTAACTCATTCATTCCCGACACACCACAGCAGGATATGGCTAGACCTTGATAGTTCAAGGGTGGTTGCCAGAATAGCTTGGCGCCTATAGGCGCCAAGCTATTCTGGCACCACCCTTGAACTATCAAGGTCGATCTGTCTCATAAATTGTCATGCAGTCCTCGGAGGACAACTCCAAAATGTGGTCATTTCGTACCTGGGACACGGTGAGTTAATGCCCCAAACCACAGAGCATAGCAATTAAATTTCTTTTAAAACCGTTTCTCGCTTAGAAGCAGACACACCTCTCCTCTGCCAAGTTTAATACGTGATTCCTTCGAAATATTTAAAAGCCCAATACCGCCGTAACTGTCCAAAGAAACACAAAGGGCTGCATACAGGTCAATATATGGTTTATTTAGACACAGGAGAATCCAGTTCAGCACACCTCGTCTTAATAGCAAATTATTTCACAGTGACCTCTCAAAATGGGTGCATGGTATAATAATGTGAGACATTCGGGCCTCTGGGGGCAAAAGCCAGTGGGTTCAACATACTGTTGTTGGACTGACTATGTGTTGCACTATTGACGCGTGCCTCCACGTCCGGCATCTGGATGTAGTTTCCGGTCACGTAACATATGGTCAGCGTCTGTATGTAACTACCGAACTCGCCGGGCAGCCCTAATCAAGATAACGGGCCGGCCCTCCGGAAACTGTTACTATATGGGAAATGGGTGGCCTCTAATTAACGGGACCATAGGCACGCGGAGACGCTCTATTCACGTAACGGCACCGGCCCTAAACGAGGGGCGGGTCCTAAGTGGGAAGATGATTGATAAGGGCAAGGGTATATACATACGGGGGGACAGACACACAAAAACACACAACGAGAGAGGGAACACAACGAGAGGAGAGTGAGAGGAGAATGAGAGAGATAGACGAAAGTAGAAGAGAGAGCAAATAGTGAGAGAACGACCGAATTGTAGTCTGTGGTTGGTCTTGCCCAACCCCAGACAATGCTCTTTAGACTGAAATAAACACAACAGAAAACCATCACTGGACTTCAGTTGTTTTACGTGTTCATAGTGCAACACGTAACAACCAATTTTGGTGCCGCGTGACCAGGATGTCAGAACGGGTTTAGCATAACCATCGCAGGATGTCAGAACGGGTTTAGCAGAACCATCGCAGTATGTCAGAACGAGATGGAAGCCAGAACAATCGCAGATTCCAAAACGAGATGGAAGACAGAACTATCGCAGAGGGTGGCAGAACGACGCTACGTCAAAAGTACGACGACGCCGAGAACTGAAGACGCCGAACGAGAGGCAGACAGAAGATCGTGAAACGAGCGTGAAACGAGACTGAGAAGAAGCCGGCCGCAGACGAAACGACCTCTGGCCACAACCACCGTCACCAACGCTGGACAAACAGGTGAGTGACCTTTTTGTGTCATCGCTACAGTTTTGATTAAGGGCCAGCAATATTTTGTAGTTATAGTGAAAATGGCAGAAGAATATGTAGGAAGGCCACACCCATTTGACCCGGTGTTGACCGCATTATGCAGTCAGAGGGGATGTCATCCGCTGTTAATGCACAATCCATTTCACAGCTGATCCCCACCTTCAATGGAGATCAGAAAAAGTGTGCAGAATGGATGACAAAAATAGAAAAATATGCTGCACTTGTGAATATAGTTGAGAGGAAAGCCTTGGTCGCATATCAGGCGAGTAGTGAGGCGGTGAGCGACTTTATTGGTCGGTTTATTCAAACCAACGGGAACAATAGTTGGGAAAAACTGAAAAAACAGCTAACGGTCCGATTCGGAGAGTTCAGGGACGAACAGCATGCACTGACCCTCCTACAGAGAGCCCGACAGGAGAAAGATTAAAGCGTTCCATTGTTCGCAGAAAGATTGATATCGTTAGGGGAGGAAGCTTTTCCTGACGAGGATGGTCCAATCAAAGACAGGCAATTGATAGCCTGCTTTATAGACGGTCACAGTCTGAGAAAGCCAGCTTCCAGTATCACTAGGCAGGCATTGTCATGGAACCCCCAGGGAAAGAGGAAAAGAGGTAGGCCGAGAAACTCCTGGCGTCGAGACCTCCAAGCAGACATCAAGAGACTGGGAACCACCTGGAGTAGAATCGAAGGAGAAGCACAGGACAGGAGTTGCTGGAGGTCTCTCGTCGACGGCCTATACCCGGGTAGGGGTGACAGGCGTAAGTAAGTAAGTTTATAGACGGACTTACGCATGACCACTTAAAAATGAAAGTCATGCGGGAAGCGCCAGCCACGTTAGAGCGAGCCATAAGCATAGCCGTAACAGAACAGAATTTTCGGCAAATGTTTGATCTTAGAGTGAAACAGAAAAGTACTGTGACCAAATCCACAGTAGACCAGTATCGCAGGGATAGGGAAGAACCTATGGAAGTGGATCACTCTAGAGATAGGGGGTGTTTTCGATGCAGTTCACCACGCCACAAGGCACGCGATTGCAAGGCTAGGCGGATCAACGCAGTCGGTCAGCAAAAGTCGTCTTTGCCACAGCAAAGGTATCAACACGCGCGGTGTTGGCGATGCGGGGGTTACGGCCACCGACAAAGAGAATGTAGGGCTAGGATAGGACAGGAGCGACAGGAAAACTAGAGCGTTCTGCACCACGAGAAGCCGGTGAGCAGAACGGGGGAAACAGTAGATCCTTTAGCATCAACTTAGCGGGGAGTCCAAAATGCATAGTCTTTAAGGTAGGAAGTCAAAAGTTTAGAAGTCTCATAGATACGGGGGCGGAAGTATCGTTGATTAGCAAGAAGTCGTATGAAAAATTGCAGAACAAGCCAAGGCTAGAGAAAAGAAGTGTATCGCTACAGTCAGTCAGTGGGGAAGCGCTAGGAGTTGTGGGCAGTATAGAACTGGACTTCAAAATTGAAAAGCAGTCGTTCAAACATCGTTTTTATGTAGTGAAAGAGATGAATAGAAATTTCATTTTGGGAAACGATTGGCTTGATAAGAACGGAGCACGCATCTATTTTGATTTGAGAAAGGTTAAAGTCGGGAATGCGTTTGTACCTTACGAACAAGACATGCACATATCTTCGTTAGTCAGAGTACACAAGACGAGAGTTTTGAAACCACATACAGCGGAGATTTGTCAGGTTAGAATAAAGAGTACACAGTACTTCAGTAAGGAAGAATGTTTAGAAGTCTCAGCAACAGATAGGGGGTTTGTTGCAGAAGAGCCAGGACTATCTGTGATGAGCGGGGTAGTGAGAAACAAAGGTAGGACATTTCCTTTGTTAGTTGTGAATCACACCAACAAAACGTTCAGGCTAAAAAGGGGATGTGTGGTAGGCAGGGCAAACAGCGTAAGTCAGGTAGAGTCAGTGTCTAACAGAACGGAAGCACGAGAAGTCGCTTCCATTGATCTGACAGAAATCGATGCGCCTGACGCAATCAGGTCCACAGTCACTAAACTGGTATCGGAGCATTCCGATTTGTCCGCGAGTAGCGATCTGGACTTAGGGCGCACCAACACTGTCAAAATGAGCATAGACACTGGAGACCACGCTCCAATAAGGGTGAAGTCTTACCGCGTTCCCTTGCAGGATAGAGAGATAGTAGACAAAGCAGTAGATGAGATGTTAGAGGCAGGGATCATCAGAAGATCAATGTCGCCATGGTCTTTCAGTTTAGTAGTAGTGACCAAAAAAGATGGTTCAAAGAGGTTGTGCGTTGACTTTCGAAAGCTAAACGAGATTACTAAGAAGTCGTCGTATCCACTACCGCTCATAGACGATATTTTGTCCTTGCTGGGGAAGGCAAAATATTTCACAAGGTTAGATATGAAATCGGGATACTGGCAGGTAGAGATGGCGGATCAAGAGAGTAGTGAGAAAACGGCTTTCGCTTGTCACAAGGGACTTTTTGAGTTCGCATTCATGCCGTTTGGACTTTGCCAGGCACCCAGTGTGTTCATGCTGTTGATGAACACAGTGTTGATGGGGTTAGAAGCATTTTGTTCGGCATATATGGATGATATTCTCATCTTTTCCGAAACCAAGGAACAGCATTATCAGCACATAGAGGATGTGTTCGGTAGACTCAGACAACATAAACTCAAGTTGAAACTGAAGAAATGTCAGTTCTTCGCCGAGGAAACACAATACTTAGGGTTTGTGATAGGGAAGGAAGGAGTCAAACCAGACCCAGAAAAGGTGTCAGCAATTCGGACATTGCCGAATCCAACATGTATAAGGGAGTGTCGCAGTGTCATTGGAATGATGTCATACTATCGCAGGTTCATACCCAACTTTTCTGAGATAGCGGAACCCATCATCAATTTGACAAAGAAATTTGCCAGATTCAAATGGTCTGATCAGTGTCAACAGGCGTTTGATTTTCTCAAACAAAGTTTTCAGTAGTTCCTTTGTTGGTATATCCGGACACGAGACGTCCATATGTATTGTACACGGATGCTAGTGACACATGTATCAGGGCGTGTCTGACGCAAGAAAGTGAGGACAGCACAGGACTCAAGACAGAAAAGCCTATTTACTTTCTGTCCCATAGGTTGAGCCAGAGCCAGAAGAAGTGGTCTACCATAGAAAAGGAAGCATTTGCAATCCATTATGCATTACAGAAGTTAGACCACTATTTGCACAATGCGCAATTCGTTGTTCGCACAGATCACAAACCGTTGAAGTATCTCTTAGAGTCACCCATGCAGAATAAGAAGATTCAGATGTGGGCGCTAGGGATCGCAGGGTACAACTGCACTATAGAGTACATTCCAGGGCCACAGAATGTGTTGGCTGATTTGTTGTCTAGAGTGCCGCAAATAGACGGAAAGGAGTTAGTATCAGAAGAGACGGAAGAAATAGTTACAGAAGTGAGCGACAATGCGTTCCAGATAGGTGTGATTAATTCCAGTCAGTTTAAACCAAAGCAGTTTGCAAGTTGTCAGACGGATGATCCGAGAGAAACTTTGGAAAAGGTAAAGGTGACAGGGTTCGATATGATCACGGAGCAAGACAAGAATCCAGACATTGTTAAGTTGAAAGATCAGCTACTGAACGAGGAAGCACCGGCCAGTGTAAAAAGGAGGTATTTGTTCATAGAAGATGTCTTGTATTTCTTGTCGAATATTGACGACGATCCAGTAGCGAGATTAGTGGTGCCATGCCATTTGGTGGAGCATGTCGTAAATCAGTATCATGACGGAAATGGGCACATGGGCCTTGACAGGACTTACGACACCATCAAACAGAAGTATTTTTGGCCAAACATGTACAGAGGGTTGAACGAGTACATAGGCGGTTGCATTACCTGTCAGCAAAGGGTTTTGCGGAAACAGAAAGCCCCAGTGCAGGAAATGGACATTCCTCCATATCCTTTTGCGAAGGTTAGTGTAGACATACAGGGTCCATTCCCTACTAGTCTGTCCGGGAACAAGTACATTTTAGGGTTTGTTTGCCATTACAGTGGATATCCAGAGTGCTTTCCAGCACCAGATAAGTCGGCAGAAACTGTTGCTCAAATCTTGATGGATGAGATAATTCCTCGACACGGCTGTCCTTTGCAGGTGGTTACCGATAATGGCACAGAAAACGTCAATCGGATCATGAGGGAGGTTCTCAGTGAACTAAACATAGATCATGTCTTGACGAGCTATTATCATCCACAGTCTAACGCTAAGGTAGAAAGATTTCATCGTACCATGAATGATATCATGTCGAAGAAAATACAGGAAGATATCCAAACGTGGGATTTGCACATAAACCATGCGTTGTCGGCATACAGGGTTAGCGTTTCAGAAACGACTCAGTGCTCTCCGTTCTTTCTACTGTATAACAGAGATCCAGTGTTACCATTAGATAACATACTGAGGCCTAGACGGAAATATGTCGGAGAGGACCTTCCTAAGGTAGCCTTAGAACAACAGCACAAATTGTTCACCCAGGTGCACCAAAGGATAAAGAAATCACAGAAGCGGGGGGCAAAATATGCAAACAGACAGGTCAAAAGTGACGAAATCAAAATCGGGGACCCAGTGTACTTTAAAAATAATCAAAGGAAAAACAAGCTAGACAGCAAATGGAAACCTTACTATAGAGTGGTCGAGCAAACAACCCCAGTAACGTACAGGATCAGGAACCAATTGACTGGTGAAGTAGTTAAAGTGCATGCAGAGCACATAAGACTCGCTAAGTTAGATGAGTGGCCTAAACCCTCAGCGGAAACCATTAGGCCCCTCAGAAAGACTAATTATGCGATCGCACCGGAAGACAGCTCTTCCAGTGACAGTGAAGATGTAGGCGACTTACCTTCAAGAGAAAGTTGGATCAAAAGACAGCGTAGAGAACGGGAGAACTCGTCTTCAGAAGACGACATACCTCTCATGGAGTTAGCAAAAAGGGTTAGACGCCAGAAGAGGAGACAAACAGTCGAAGCAGAATCGGCTGATGTTAGCTCGGGCGAAGGCACATCAGATAACTCTGATGATGATAGGATAAAGCATGTGGACGCAATCCTGCCTAAGTCTAGGAGTAAAGGAGTGAGGCGGTTATTAAAGGCTATAGGAGATCTACTTTAGGCTTCATTTAAAATGCAACTCTCAAGTGGTATTGAGAGAGGATCAATCAGAAAATCGTGCAGGTAATGCAGTTTTGGGTGTATGAATATACGACTACGGGTGTAAATTACATTTTGCAGACGTGCAAGATGAGGTTCGTCCCCTGTCTCATGATTTTGGGTTTAGCAAATAGCGTTTATAATTTATTAGTAATGGCAGTAATCATGTCAATTGTAGGCGAAATAGTGGGAGTAGCCCGATATTTTGTGTGTTAAAAGCTGGCCCTTTATCGAGACTTAGGCGATGGCATAGTGAGGTCACTCGACCTACACTGGACCCGGGATCGGTGGCTACAACTGTGGCGGACGACAATGACGTCTACGGAGCAAGTGCCTCCGCACTGATGATGGAAGACAGGGTGGAACTGAAGGCGACATCGCCAGTCGTGAAATTCTACCCGGCCTTGAAATGAGGCGACCTATGAGGTGGATGAATTATGTTGGGACTGTGAGCGCAACGGTGCCCATGAGAGAGGAACAATTTCAGTGTTGACAATGAACTCTTTCTCTTTCATTTTATATTATGTGTATTTGGATGGAATAATTGTTGTTATAGTTAGACAAGATATCACGCACCGATTTGAAATGTATTTTGATTGTGTAATGTTGTGGAATTATATTGTTATTATGTCCCGAAGTGTAAACCCTCCTGAACAAGATAGAAAAATAATCCTGAACGGGATGTATTTTTCTCGGGTTAGGGAGGAATGTTGCACTACTGACGCGTGCCTCCACGTCCGGCATCTGGATGTAGTTTCCGGTCACGTAACATATGGTCAGCGTCTGTATGTAACTACCGAACTCGCCGGGCAGCCCTAATCAAGATAACGGGCCGGCCCTCCGGAAACTGTTACTATATGGGAAATGGGTGGCCTCTAATTAACGGGACCATAGGCACGCGGAGACGCTCTATTCACGTAACGGCACCGGCCCTAAACGAGGGGCGGGTCCTAAGTGGGAAGATGATTGATAAGGGCAAGGGTATATACATACGGGGGGACAGACACACAAAAATACACAACGAGAGAGGGAACACAACGAGAGGAGAGTGAGAGGAGAATGAGAGAGAGATAGACGAAAGTAGAAGAGAGAGCAAATAGTGAGAGAACGACCGAATTGTAGTCTGTGGTTGGTCTTGCCCAACCCCAGACAATGCTCTTTAGACTGAAATAAACACAACAGAAAACCATCACTGGACTTCAGTTGTTTTATGTGTTCATAGTGCAACACGTGTTCTGCCCTTGGAGGACTCGTCAGTATAACTTTGCAGAACGCAATGTGGTGTCACGTTTTTATCCAGGCAACGCTGTTTTTATCCAGGCAACGCTGATAAGGTGTGTGTGTGTGTGTGTGTGTGTGTGTGTGTGTGTGTGTGTGTGTGTGTGTGTGTGTGTGTGTGTGTGTGTGTGTGTGTGTGTGTGTCGTGTGTGTGTGTGTGTGTCTGTGTGTGTGTGTGTGACAGTGACATGTCATAGCTGCCTTATAGTGGTGCAAGTGTCTAAAGTATGTAAATTATGTGATATTTATGTGATCTTTAATGTTATGTGTTTAAATTAATTAGCTTACATCTTTTTGTGATACACCGTTAGAATGTGATGTGTTTAGGTACCACTTTGGTACCGGTTTCAAGCCACTCTATAAATTTCAAAAACAAGCGATCAAAATTTCCGAAACCTCAGTAGCTGAGCTGACCCTTCGCACCACGTGAATGTCCTGTGTTTGACTTGTACTGTGTTTGTCTTCAGAGTGAATTCGTGTATGTCACGTGAGCGTGCGTTTTGGGTGCAGTTCGCTGCGCTTTGAGCAATTCACAGAATTGGGAAAAAGCGCCTATATAATAACCGGTATTATTATTATTATTATTATTATTATTCATCGGTCTGATTTTAGATTATGTTTCTTACTAATCCTTTTAGCTCTTTTATATGAGCTGTGAGCTGTAACAAGAATGTTCCATTTGATACAATACGAATCTTGAATCTTGAAAACTGTCTGTACAATTAACATTGAGCTAAAAATAGATAAGCGCGCTAACGGTCACTGCGTAGAATAAACACGATTACGCGTGCGCAAACTGCCGTAGACGTTCATTGGGTGTGTGGACCAGGCACAGCGAACACAAACTGTGATCAAATTAGTCTTAGTGTATATTTACGCGTAACGGTACTTTAACTCATTCAGCCCGACGCACGTATTTCCCAAATTTTGGAGGCGACTATGCACCTGTTGCAGGAGATGGATCGACCATGATTATTCAAGGGTAGTGCCAGATTAGCTTGGCGCCTGTCGGCGCCAAGCTAATCTGGCACTACCCTTGAATGATCATGGTCGATCCATCTCCTGCTGTAGTGCCTCAGGGCTGAAGGGACCAGAGTGACATGATGCATACCTGGGTGGGACCGGTCTTGCATTACTCCACTAACTGTGAGAATTATGCACATGCGCTGTTTGCCGTGTGAGGACATTTCTTTTGAAACGTGCTGTGTGAGTTTTCTTTTCAGTCACACACTTAGTCCGGAATGAAATCCTCCGTTTGAGAAACAGCTATGGACAATTTCGGTCTTGATCAACAAGAGGCATAGATTCTCACGAGCCCCTGCGTGTTCAGACAAAACGGGGGCTCACGTGAATCTATTCCTCTTGCGTGGTTTCACCGCGAGACTTTCGCAAAATGAGTATAATTAATGCAACGGTGGAGCGAGCATGACGCTTGCGGGAAAGACTCTTAAGAAAAAGATTTTGACTGGCGATTGCATTTCAATTTTCAGTCCAATGGTGACAAACATCTTGGGATTATTGTAACCTGAAGAGTGTATTGCGTGTCAGAGTGTAAATTCTCGCCAGGTCCCATTGACCTAGCTTCGCTCATTTTGCGACTGTGAGTACTGCTACTTAGGCGTGCCTATCTTTGGAAAATACACAAACCAAGGGGGAATCACTCAGCGCTGGACACTAGACAAACAGTTAGATCCCCTCCCCCCGCCTATCAGGCACCCATTCGCCAGCCCACAGAGAAATGTCCATGTCTCTCCGGAACTTAGGAAGTAGGCAGGAGAAACATACATACACAAACACGAAGGTGCATTACTAAATATGGTCGGGTAAATACCCTGATTTCCCACAGTAGATGCACCTGACAGAACATTACACAACAATGTAACGATACAAATTTGCCTCGAGTTATAGATACTCACAAACCAGATAGGTGAAAGACATGGGTTATAAGCGAGACCTGATGCATCCTTTTCTGGGGTGTAGATGATCGTCTTGTTCTATACCTGCGTATTTTCTCTGTGGGCTGGCGAATGGGTGCCTGATAGGCGGGGGCAGGGGATCTAACTGTTTGTCTAGTGTCCAGCGCTGAGTGATTCCCCTTGGTTTGTGTACAATTCTGCCAGCGCTAGCCTCACCTATCTGGTTTGTAAGTATCTTTGGAAAATGTTTGAAGCCTTTTTTTTTCTAATCCTTATCCCATTCAGCCCTGACGCACTACAGCAGGAGATGGGTCGACCATGATCATTCAAGGCTAGTGCCAGATTAGCTTGGCGCCTGTCGGCGCCAAGCTAATCTGGCACTAGCCTTGAATGATCATGGTCGATCCATCTCCTGCAACTGGCGCATAGTCATTAGATGACGCCTTCAAAATTTGGGAAATACGCCGTCAGGCTGAATGAGTTAACCTCAGTCACTATCCATGTTTCTTTGACGTATAAAAGTCTTCCACGTTGTTGATAAAAAGTTGCCGCTGTCAGGTAAAGGAAACTTTATTTATTTCTCAACGGATAGAGTAATTAGCACATGTGCCATTTTTCATACTTGCCGTTGCTACACTACAAACACGCGTAATAATTGTAACGGGACAGCCTAGGACACAGCGCAGCAGGTTGCACAAGGCGAGGTAGGCCCCACCCAGTCTAGCACTTTTTATCATAGCCCTTATCCTGCACTAAGTCCATACAACTGTCAATTGTTAGGTTCTGGAGCGTCCATTAGTTCAAAGCTTTTAGTGTGGCAAGACGAATTAGCTTCTGATAAAGACAAAGAGTTTCTCCTTGAAGGGATCGAACATGGGTTTTATATCACTGACAAACATCAGACTGTTAGATCTGTAGAGCAGAAAAATCACACCTCTGCCTTAAAAAACAGAGTAGCGGTAGAAAAGGAGCTCATCGATCAGATAAACAAAGGTCATTATATCGTAGCATCTCAAAAACCAACCGTTAATTAGCGCTTTGGCTGCGATCCCAAAGGACGACAATAGCATACGCCTGATACATGACGGCAGCAAGCCTGTAGGACATGCAATGAACGATTACTCAGTACCTGAGACAGTAAAATTCCAGACTCTAGCGGACGCGTGCGCACTAGCCAAGTCCGGCTACTGGTGCGCGAAAGTTGACCTTAAGGCGGCATACCGATCTGTGTGTATCCATCCAGATAATTACCAAGTCACAGGCCTAAAATGGATTTTTACGGGCGAGCAGAAGCCCACATACCTGTTCGATAGTAGGCTCCCTTTTGGTAGTAATGTGGGCCCTTCGCATTTTCACAGACTCTCGCAGGCAGTTCGCAGATGTATGTTACGGCGCGGCATGACAGGGATAGTAGCGTATCTATTGACGATTTCTTCATAGCAGCTAAGTCCAAAGAGGAATGCACTCAAATGATGATGACGCTCATTGCCCTTTTACGTAGATTAGGGTTCAATATTAGCTGGCCTAAGGTGGTGGGGCCTACACAAACCATTACTTTTCTCGGGATCCAAATCTGCACCAGCACAAGCACCTTGTCATTGGGCGACGACAAGTTACAGCAACTTCACAAACGCTTGCAGCAGTTTCAAGGCAAAACACGCGCGACAAAGCAAAGCTTGCAGTCACTAGCAGGGTCCCTAAACTGGGCGTGTCAAGCCGTCAAGGGCGGGAGGAAAATTTTTTCTCAGGCGGATTCTTGATACGATTAAACCCCTTCAGCAGCAAAGGCATAAAGCGAGACTCGCACGAGAGTTTCACGCAGACTTACAGTGGTGGCTATCTTACATGCATGTTTTTAATGGCACTGTGTATTATGACTCACAAAGCAAGGAACATGTCCATGTTGATGCATGCAACCTGGCGGCAGGCGCGTTCTGGAAAGGAGATTGGAATTATACACTGTTCTCTTCAGACATGCCGGCAGCCAAGGACTTGCATATTAATTATAAAGAGGTGTGCGCGGTGATGCAGGCAGTCAACCGGTGGGCCCCCTCATGGCGAGGGAAACAGGTGGTCATTCATACGGACAGCACGGTGACAAAGGCTATCATTAACAAAGGGCGCTCAAAAGACCGCTATGTCAATAGTCTGTTGAGGAAGATGGCATGGGAGTGTGTGAGAACGAATTGCAGCGTGTCAGCGATGCACGTGGCTGGCAGTGTGAATGTGTTTGCCGATACTATTTCCCGCCTACACGAAGGACGGCTGCCCATGCTAGGACAATTGCTAACGAATTGGCACCGGGGCCGACCGCCTGACACCTACCTTCTGAATCACATGTCACAGTCAGCTCTTGCTTTTGTGCTGTCTAGGTGCCGGGTCTAGGCTCAGACACCAGCTACTGCAGGAGGTGGCGGGATATCGTGCCAGTGTTTTTGCCGACAACACCAAGAAAACCTATCAGACTCACTTGCGCTCTTATCTCAGATTTTGTGACCAAATGAACATCCAGCCGGTACCGGTGTGTGAGAGAACAGTGGCGCAGTACGCAGCCTTTTTGGCCAGGACACTTCAGCCCAGTTCCGTGGCACAATACCTCAACATTGTTCGCCTATTGCATTTAGAATGCGGGGAACCGCACCCATACCAGGATTCGTGGATGGTGAAAAGCACATTGCGGGGAATTGAGCGAACAAAAGGCTGCCCTCCTAACCGCAAGACGCCGATGAGCCCGCAACTTCTTCTTCAGATTAAACAAAAACTTGATTTGTGCAGCTCTAAGGACTGTGTCTTCTGGGCAGCGATTGTGGTTATGTTCTTCGGACTGCTTCGGCGATCCAATCTTTTCCAAGATGGTGCAGGATTCGATCCTGGGAAACAACTCACTAGAGACTGCTTTGTTGTGAATGACAACAGTAGTGTCAAGATACTGGTTAGGTGGAGTAAGACAATTCAGAAACGCGAAAAAACTCTAGTGATCGCGTTACCGGTCATGTTGCGTCACCCTCTGTGCCCCGTGACGGCAGTGATCAGTATGTTTAGAGCGCTAGGCCCAGCGCCTCCTAAGGCACCGGCCTTCCCCATTCGGGGATCAGAGTTCAACAAACGGTTGCGAGAACTGACCTCTGCTGCTGAAGGGATTTATACAAGCCACAGCTTGCGGCGTGGTGGGGCTACCTGGGCCCTGGCTTGTGGGGTGCCCGGCGAGGTGGTGAAGTGTTTGGGGGACTGGAAAAGCACTGCATACCTATCATACTTGGACCAAATACCTCAAAATATTCAAGATTTCTACAGAAGTGTACTTATTCAGAAAATACCGACACCTTGAACACTCGACTTTTCTCTCAATTGGGTGGAAAAAAAACTGGCGTTTTTCCCGTTAGGTTTGGGCAGGAAACAACCAGTAAACCTACTGGTTGGGTTAGATGTTGTCTTACATGTTTGACAAGTGAGAGTCACGGGAATAAAACGCCTCCGTTGTTTTTGCCCAACTGACAGAAAAGTGTTGCCGCCGCGTGTATAAGCGTGAGGAAGTAGTGTGGAGTTGAGCGTGAGACTGAGGTGTGATAGAGCGTGTGGTCGTGTGCGCTGTTCTGACAAAACCTCGCCCAAGTTCTGGTCCGGAACTCTGGCCAGCCATTTATTGGCCGAGAGGGGCGATGATGTCAGAACAGGGGCGCACTGAAGGGAAGGAGAGATTGAGATCGGGGAAAGGGGAGGGAGGGGGGAGGCATGAGAGTGACTGGAGTTTAAGTGGTGTTTAGACGAGGGAGGAGTGATAAACATATTTTAAACGGAGGGAAAGAGGACTGAATGCGTGGGTGGGGGGCGGTGTCCGGTAGCGGAAGTACTGAGTAGGTGGGGGAATTTCCCGACTGTGGAATGCTATGATGAGAGATGGAGATAGAGAGAGAGAGAGAGGGAGGGTGGGAAAGCCTGTAGGGGGTGAGTGCGTAGGCGTGTATGAGAGGCGAGAAAAATGTGTGTGGGAGGTGAATGCGTGGGCGGTTACAGGAGTGATAAGGGAACGGTCCCGACCGTAACGCCAGTCAGCAGCAGCAGTCAGGCGACAGCTAGAAATTGAAAACCCACCATCCAACCCCAAGCAACCACCTTTGTAATCTGCTGCATATAAAGTGTCCATAATTTTTTTTCCTTTGTTTTTGATAAGCATGTTCTATGTAGCACATGATAAGTCTGGCAACTACCTTATTTTTTCTTTGTTGGTTGTTGTGTTTATTATGAGATAGTACTATTTTGAACTGAATTGCCTCGGCTCAGTTGTACGCAGGGTGTTTTTATGGAGGTCCTTTTTGTGTTCGGATTTGTTGTTTTGTTTTTTAGGGTGTGTGTATTGTTGCAGGGAGGGGGGGGGGGGGGCAGGAAACAACCAGTAAACCTACTGGTTGGGTTAGATGTTGTCTTACATGTTTGACAAGTGAGAGTCACGGGAATAAAACGCCTCCGTTGTTTTTGCCCAACTGACAGAAAAGTGTTGCCGCCGCGTGTATAAGCGTGAGGAAGTAGTGTGGAGTTGAGCGTGAGACTGAGGTGTGATAGAGCGTGTGGTCGTGTGCGCTGTTCTGACAAAACCTCGCCCAAGTTCTGGTCCGGAACTCTGGCCAGCCATTTATTGGCCGAGAGGGGCGATGATGTCAGAACAGGGGCGCACTGAAGGGAAGGAGAGATTGAGATCGGGGAAAGGGGAGGGAGGGGGGAGGCATGAGAGTGACTGGAGTTTAAGAGACATTAAAAATGATGAGACATGAAATAAAATTCATTCATTCATTCGGTCATACATAAAAAATATTTAATATAATAATAATTAAAAATAAATTTTTTAAATTAAAAAAAACTTTACACACAACGCGGGCAAACACGGACACGCGCTAATGATAACCTATATACTAAGCAAATCATTTGAAGCATAGTGAAAATTCACTTAACTCGTTCTACCCCAACACCGAAATCCCCAAATTTTGCCGTTGTCCTCTCAAGACTGCATTGCAGTGCAGGACACAGATCGACCATGATAGTTCAAGGGTGATGCCAAAATAGCTTGACGCCCATAGGCGCCAAGCTATTCTGGCATCATCCTTGAACTATCATGGTCGATCTTCATCTTGCTGTGGTGTGTCTGGGGTAGAATGAGTCAAGACAACAAAAATTATTTCTATTATACTAGAAACATGAATTATGAAATTAGGCGATTGTTATTAGTATGGACAACCCATACGGCAGCATGCACTGATTACGGTAGCACATGTTCCATACGGCGGATTCTTGTGGTAGAATACGGATTCATGTATCAGAGGACAACAAGTACTTGAGGAGGCATTCCTTGAAAGAGGAGAGGGAGCTAGCGTGTGTTATACATGTTGGCAGTTTGTTCCAGAAAGATGCGCCTAAGAAAGATACACTGGTTTTAAATAGATCTATCCGGGGGCGCGGTCTAAAAAAGTTTCGTCTTGAAGTAGAATAACCTGAACTTGCCTTGGTAAAGAGATTACAAAGATATTCTGGGTGAATCTCATTCCAGATTTTATACATAACCACGCCCTTGTTTAAAATGTGATGCTTGCTAAGAGGAAGCATTTTCAGTTTTTCAAGTTTTTCTTCAGTTGTCAGGGCTGAATCAGGCAGGATATGTTTCGCTGCTCTCCGATGCAGGGAGTTAAGCCTCTTCAAGTGTACGCTGCCAATAAAAACGAGCTGCTCCACTGACTTTTACACGCTTCCCCGCAAAGCGCAAAAGGCCATCGGGTCGACATCGGCCGATGGTCTTTTCCGCATTTGTTTGGAGCGCAGTCACCTTTGGGTCTGGAAGAAGATGTTACGAGCTACTAGCCCTATATTAATCAGTTGGAGCAGGCCTCTTTAGCACTTTCACTTTCGGTTTCTAGGAATGGCGTCTCTGAAACCACCGTACCATGACGCTCTTGAGCTCCTGCGTTTCACCAGCAACAATAAAAGTCTGTCCTTTTCCCGTCTGCAACCATACTGGGGTTAGCAGTAATAGTATTTGTAGCTGTCTGTGAGAAAACACCTTTTTTATTGTCAGGTAGTTGTGAGGGTTTGACGCCGAAGGTCATCTCACAGACTGGAAAAAAAAACCTTTGTTACGTAATTACTGAGTTCCTTGACGTATGAGAGAGATCATTCGAATTGATACATTGGCTTTGTCACATAGTGTCTATTGGCCTGGCTGCAACCTGAAGTCTATCTGCAACTCAAAAAAACAATCCAGACCAAAAAGGTGACTGCCAAGCGATAAAATGCAAAGAGTTGAAGTACCCAACGGAGAAAAAAAACGCGCTTAGAAAAGACGGTTACAACACAATAATTAATATTTCAGTTAAATACCTTTGTCAAAATAGACAAACACTGAAACAGAGGGATCAGTCGCTACTTATCTTCGTTCGCAGGAGGAATGTGGCAACTGAAGGAGGTGACGTAAAATAAAAGGAAGAACAAAAGTGCGTAAAAAGTAAAATAAAAATGACGTCAACGAAAAAATCATAAGAGAGAGACTCGGAGAGAAACTGAACACGAGAGACAAGAGTGTGTGTAAGCGCGCGCAGGAGTGACCAAAAGTGAATGCGTGTGTGTGAGGCCAGAGAGAGAGAGAGAGAGAACGAACGGGGATTACCCTTGGGCACGAAGTAGGCTGAGTGTCTAATACACAAAGCCTGCTAAACACCAACTCGAAGGCAAACTTTATATCACCTTCAAGTTGAGGACTACCTCGTGGATAAACGGGAGGACCCCGGGGGAAAAAAACCAGCATTTAGCACGGTACACAAGAAGTAATAAGTCATGGGAAACTCTTCACGTGGCGAGTGTATTTAAATTGGTGAGTGGTCTATAAATAAATAAATAACTATGTTTACAATTAATTAAATTATTCACAAAATATACTGAATGTTTCGTATACCGTTGACTTCCGGGTCACTTTATGCATGGGTCAATTTCCCTATAATATTATATTGCATTTTGACATTTCGGAGCCTGTTTCGCATATCAACACGCGTTCAAGGGCGCCTCAGTAAGCTCCCAAACTGAGGGTAGATGGGCTCCAAGTTTTTAACTCATTCAGCACTACAGCAGGAGATGGGTCGACCATGATAATTCAAGGGCAGTGCCAGATTAGCTTGGCGCCTGTCGGCGCCAACCTAATCTGGCACTGCCCTTGAATTATCATGGTCAACCCATCTCCTGCAACTGGTGCATAGTCGTTAGATGACGCCTCCAAAATTTGGGAAATACGGCCGTCGGGCTGAATGAATTAAGTCTCTTCTATTTATAGAAGAGACTTTTTAGGATGGGTCGCCGTAGGGCGATTTCAGTAGTATGCCCATGCAGTCTTAGGTCCAACGCCAAGGGGAGGGAGAGGGTTGTGGTAAGGTGGTGGGTGGGTGAGGGTCAAGGTGTCTAAAATAATTTCTGACCCAGCACTTGAGGATAGCATCGCGCTTCAGGGCCCTTTTTTAGCCCAATTTAGCACGAGCGAGCGGTCAGCTAGTTTTCCATCGCCGGCACTGTCCGCCTCTGAGTGCCAGCTCAGTCTTTCTCTTTCAAAGATGACGAAACGCAGATAGTGATGCACAATCGCTGAGATATCTGAACTAATAAAAACCAAAAACAAATTCTGGATAACTGAACCGATACATTCGATAACGGAACACAATGTGACACTAAATTTCTAAGCTGAATTTGGAAACAATATTTCGAAACAATTAATTGCAGAATTCGTGGATTTAATATGTCCACTAACATACGTATCAGAAATACACATTTATATGTCCACACAGTTTCATATAGTATGTGCAACTCTGCTTCTTCTAGTCCACGCGTACGTACTCTTTGAACGCCCTCAACTTTAAGAGACGAACGATGCCGATCTGTGTAAAAGAAGATCAAAAAGCGCCCTTTGAATCTCAGCAACCTTTACAACCTGCATAAGCACATGAGTATCTATGCCTCTTGTGGATAGATGGCCCTGGATAAGCCAATAATTCCGCAGTGGCTTACTCATCCGGGTGATCTAAAAAGGATGTAAAATGAGCCTGCAAAATTCCCATCAGTCTCACCCCGCGTGCAGGGGGTGGGTTTTTTTTTTTTTTTTTTTTTTTTTTTTTTTTTTTTTTTTTTTTTTTTGTCTTAAGGTTGTATACTATACCTACATTTTTTAATTGAAAACTGCCGCTTATAGGGTTTTTTGAGAGCCTTATTGAGTCTGGAGGCTATTGCCACCCTGAAAGACCCATGGTCCCGGGCATATTTGTAAGTTTGAGCCTTTTGCGTGACCTACCCCATAAGCAAAAACACGCAAAATAGCTGATTTCAGAACACAATAAAAATTTATCGAATAGTGTGTTAAAATGATAAAGAAACATTTCGGTCACTTCATAAAGTATGTTAGTATTTTCTCGTAAAAAAAAGTGTGCTCTGATAATTGGAATTCTAAGTGCAATCGAGAAAAGTGTATGTTGTAAATTCGCAAAGTGCCCGGATGTTATCAATAACATTACAAGTGTTTGCAATGTTGGGCAATTGCTCAGGCCCTTTTTATTCGATAAAGTCGTACTTTAGATCATATCACACACATTATTTATGAAAAAATGAGGGGGTCCCGCGCAAAAATTGGCACTTTGGGTCGTTTGCGAGTGCGTTTTCAAAAAGGGATACAAACGATGTCTGACTTCCGGCAGATCATATCTCCGCCGTAGCCAGTCCCAAGCCCGCATGAGAAAGGAGGAAATCAACGACGCCAAACCAACAAGTATAACCTACGCCCAAACTGTTGCAAACTACTAGTCTTCGATCACTATTGGTGACAGTGGGAAAGTACACTGGAACAAACAACAACGGCAGATACGGGATGAGAAGGTTTATCTATAAGTAATTAAATGCACCCATTATCCCTTAGAAGTTGAATTAGTGCCGTGGTAAAATACTCTTTTTGCCACGCAGGTAACCAGGGTTCAATCCCCGTAGATGGATATTTTTTTCCCTGCAAAAATTTGAAACCCATACAGTTTCTACTTCGCTAAATGAAACAAACGCGCACACACACACACACACAAAAAACAAAGCAAAAAAAAAATATATATCTATATATTTAAAAAAAAAAAAATTACCACGCGTTTCTTTTATATATATATATATATATATATATATATATATATATATATATATATATATATATATATATATATATATATATATATATATATATATATATATATATATATATATATATATATATATATATATATATATATATATATATATATAAAAGAAACGCGTGGTAATTTTTTTTTTTTTTAATTTAAAATATGCAATTATCATCACTGTTGTAATGTGAATGTTAAACCATGAACCAACCAACAAACCACTTTCAGTCTTGGATAAAAATGCATACTGGTTACCTCGGTACATTTGTTCATTCATTTTTTTTCAGCCAGGCATTGTGAGCATGTTTACATTACATGTTTACATTCATTCAATCATTCACAGATTCACTGATGAAAAAGCACACCAAAGAGTGTCGTCACAGAGTGTTTTTTTTTATTTTTTTCCTGGCATCATCTACAAAAATTAATTAATGAATAATGTGAATTTGTTTTAATATACCTGCTGCAAGCAATGCTACATGCTCCTTTGGTGTATCCGTGAAAGCAGGTCAGTGAACATCTCTGGTTGAAAGATGTTTGTGAACAGATTGGTAGTGGATGTACCTATCTCTCCAGCTGAATCTCAGTTTCCCAGCAGTTTTTGGTTACAAATTATAAGGAAACAAAACAAACGTCACATGTTTCAATATGCCCCGTTATGTTTACACATGATCATTGTGAGTAAAGAATAATATCTGTTTATTTTCACAAGAAATGCTGTATTTGCAGACATTCATTTAAAGTATACATGTACAGTCAAGTATGTTGAAAGCATATTATGCTACAATGCACATAGGCACCCATACAAAAGTAACTACCTCAAATACAAAATGTTAAATGTTTAGGGCTCAACATCTTTTGTCCATAAAAGGTGATTTCAAAGATGGGTCACAGAAATAGGGTCTGAACAAATTTTGACCCAAGCTGTATTCGAACCCAGGACCTTTGGGACGAGAGTCAAACACACTACCACCGAGCCACCCAGCTCCCCCTCATATGCCTATGATCAGTTATCACCCAACCACTGAAATCTGCTGTGACAGATGGAGGGTAATGCAAGAACTACATGGTCAACTCACTCTTTAGAAGTATTGCGATTTTCATTGCGCAAGTCCACATTTGGTATATTTTGAGCAGAGGGTTTAATGACATGTATATATATACTACATACCTACCCCCCCCCCCCCCCCGGCTGCATTTCTATATTTTGGCACACCCCCTCTTCAGAAAGGACCCATGGGTGTTATACTCTGAGGCCAATGACCATTTTCAGAATGTATATCATTTATAATCATGCAAAGTGGAGCAGTGATAAGTTTTCTCCTTGTTTCACACTGATGCTGCAAAAAAATCTATCTGTACCACTGTTTCCTAACCCATAAGAGTCAGCTGTGGAGTACATATTTTGAATGATTGATGTATGCCAGTATTTCGGAACTTGTCACAAACAAGACCTGTTTATATGCTGAAATGTCTTCGAAAAATGAACACATTGGCAGTAAAGGGGTTTTCCTTGGATAATCAAAAACTAATACATATTAAGCTGCATTTCCAAATCGCGACATGACAGGAGAGTGACAAAAAGTAACTTTTCTGAGGGGGGGTCATCCAAATAAATATGCATAGGAAGGTCTTACCATCGCTCTTTACCAAGTTTAGGGTTACAGTTAGGAATACTTGAGAAAAAAACATCTTTGGGCTATGGCTATCTTGTACCTATTTCCCGATTTCTTGTGACCCTTGACCTTTCTGACCTTTCATGCATACGAAATTAGTATGCATGAAAAGTTCTTACCACCTTGTACCAAGTCTGGGTTTGAAGTTGTGTAAACTTGAGAAAACATCTTTTTGGTCAAAATACAGATATTTTTCACCTTTTTACTGCACTACAAATTACAACATGGGTGTCAAATCGCTTTGTCACATTGTTATATGAAAACACACAAAGCACACCCCCATCACTGTACAATAGCCCCTGAACTGCTCGACTGCACGTTACAATTTTGTCGCCCCGCTGCTTCTATGTCAGGCTTATGGAAACACTCCCTCTTTATTTCTATTTTCTCGAGTTTTGTCATTGTCACTTTGTTGTCACTGCCCCACTGCTGTTGTGTCTGCAGTTGAATAGCCAGGCCTAAAGCCTGCTTTCCCTTCTCCTAATATATGGCTATGCATCAGCTCAGGCAGTAAGGCACAGGCTTTTGCTGCATTGCGAATGATGTGACTGTCCAAAACCTTGACATTGTGGCCAGCCTGGTGGATGGACATCAAAATAACAGGATGTCTGCCCTCCTACACAGGACAATCAGTTCACTTCCTTTGCCTTCTCGTCGGTTGGCCATCGCGGAGAGATGTACCCGCTGAACTCTTCTTCCCTCATCTTTCACAACCTGCAAAAGATAATTTTGTATCAAAAAAAGTTCTGACATGCACATATTGCCTGCATATATGTTTGCAAGTATTTATACAAAGTACATACATGCATAATATGACATTAGTCAGAACATGAACAAGAAAGGCAATGTCCTTATGGTTCACGTGTATGACCAATCCACATAATATGTCTGTCCTTTTTGACCTTGGCTTGACTTCTCCAACAGGTCTCTGAAAATGTCTAAACATAAGTATAGGGCTGGATTTTGTACCAGTGAAACCTGAGTATTTTTCCAAATCGCTTCATTTTTCACACATTTGTCAACCCTCTGTGACCCTTGACCTCTGTGAGGGGCTGATTACATTAGTAGCACAGAAAAGTGTTATCATCATGCCAAATTTTATTGAAAAGTTTGCAAAAACATTGATAAAAACTACAACTGTACCCGAAACTAACTTTTGTCACCCTTATAATGTGGTATCTCCATAGCAAGTTTGAGTTTGAAGTTGAAAATACTACTTGAGATGACCTTTGAAAGGTCACAGAAATTGGTATGTTTAGAATTATTTTACCACAAAGTACCCTTGTGCCAAGTTTGAAGTCTGAGGCTTGCATAGTCTTTGAGGAAATGCCAATGTTAAAGTTGCCCACAGTTAACAGACAGTTGACGGATGACCCATTACAAACACTTACTTTTGCTATCACACGTGCGCCAAAATTAGACGCCATTGAGCTTGAAATGACCACAAAGGGTGTATACATATATCTAGAATCAGCATCAATATTCAAAGTGTAACTTGCAGAAATTGTTTCAAACAGGACACAACGCATTGCTGTTTAGCAACAGCACACACTGGACCAAATGGGTAGTATTCAGATTTTTCTAGTCCTTTTGTATGCACTAAGTGCTTATTAAAGAAAACGACAGTATTTGGAGACTTGCCCAACCCTCTAGTTTTCAAATCAAATGCAATATGGTGCCACTTGTTGACAGCAAGTGATTTTAGCATTCGGTGTTGTTGAGAATGCTGGTACTACTACTACACCATCTTCAAAATGAAAGAAAGCATTACAGTGTGATGTGTTTCAACCAGTTGTGTTTTGTTATGAACCTGATTCTATTCACAAATCAATCGGTATGCTTTACCTCGAGTCCAGGACAATAAGTGTCGCCTTCGCTCACTTTAGTTGATCCGCTGGAACTGAAATTGCCTGCTTTTAGCTGTGGCCTTCTCCTTTGAGCAAACATGACCTGACTAGCTCTTGCCTCTTCTTGGTGTAGGCGTCATACTTCTGTGCTTGTTTGCAAGTATACCCTCTGGGCGTGACTCTGTAGTGAGACGTCAACAGCAGCACTGACCTGAAATGAAATACATGTTTATTATCGTGTTATTCGGCAGCATGGCAATTTCACTTCTGATCTTATTTCAGGGTGGGTCGCTTCCAAACTCCACAAACAGGGACTTTGTTATAGCATTATGAACAATTCGGGGCCAGTGGGGGGAGTCCCCCCCACCCACCCACCCAATTCGTCCCTACATTTAGTTTACACATTACTACCTTCAAACTAATGTGAAATAAACTGTGAACACCACAAACAAGAATGGTGAAGCCTGGATCCCTCGTGTGCATTTAAAACTGATCATTTTCTTAATCTGAACTGTGTGACCTTTCCAAAAGGTGACTGAAATTTAAGTGCCATGAGTCTAAGCATACGTAAAGGGCTGGCTTATGTACAGTTGTGAATAGTATTGGAGAAAAAATATCTTTTGTCAAATATGGCTATTTTTTTTTTTTTACCTATTTCTTGATTTCTCATGACCCTTGGCCTGAACGCAAACTGGTAGGCTAAGAGTAAGAAAGGTCTTGCCACAAAGTATCCTTCAGCTACGTTTGAAGACTGTGGTTTGAATGGTCTCCGAGAAAATGCCAACATTAAAGTTTACCATGGACGACCAATGGCCCAGAACATAGCCTTACACTTGCTTCGCACATGAGCCAATGAAAGAAGGCATTACAGTATGATGTGTTCATTCACACCATAGTTGTGTTGTGTTCTGCACCTGATTCTCATCACAGATCTACTGGTATGACTTACCTTGAGTCCAGGAGAATACGTGTCACCTTCCCTCACTTCACTTGAGCTGTGAGTGTGACCTTGGTCAGTTGGTGTAGACGTCATACTTCTGCGCTTGTTTGCAAGTATGTACTCTGGGTGAAAGTACTGAGACTCCACAGCGAGAGGTCAACAGCAGTATTAGCCTGAAATGAAATACATGATTATTACTCATTACTGTGTTGTTCGGCAGCATGACAATTTCACTTTGCGTGAACTAAATGCAGGGGCAGATTATTACTTTCAAAATAAATGCGACAAAAACTGTGTAAACCGCAAAGAACAAACAACAATGGCAAAGTCACGTCTGTACGCTCATGCGCATAACTGATTCACAACCCGTGTGACCTTTCCAAAAGGTAGCTGAAATAAGTGTCACCAGTTTCAACATAAAGGCTTGCTTTTGTACTAGTCAAATTTGTATTTTTCACACATTCTACGGTCATCCAAAATGGTAGTCAACAAATATTAGGGTTTCAGTCAAAGTAGCGTTTTACTAGGTAACCCTTTTAATCCTGATACACCCACTGCTTGAAATAAATGTGACTATGATAGTTCAAGGGTGGTGCCAGAATAGATTGGCGTCTCATCCGCCAAGTTATTCTGGCACCATCCTTGAATTAAAAAAATGCTGGACCTATCTCCTAATCTGTAATATAGCCTTCATAAGACAGAGAATGGATGAGAAAACTAAGTTACTAAGTACTGAAAGCAGTTACTGAGTTAGTAATGCAAAATTCTCCCTTAGCAGGACTTTTTACTACACACAGTACGTTTTCCTAAATAATAAGCACTGGCACTGGTTTAATATCACTACAATGTGGACTACATTCCTTCCACCGTATTAGTAAAGGCTCTCTGAGAATGTATGGAAATGTTCTACTTCTAGGAGGTGACTGACATACATGGAATGCATGCCCCTGTCAACCCACAATAAAATGTAGTCTTCTTCATTGTAGGTAGGCTGTAAATTTCCATGCATAAAAGGACAGTTAGCTATTGGGGTTTTACGCCGTGCAGGTGACATCTCACGGCGGTGCATACAACTTTTTTTTTTTAGAGTTGGAAAACCAGTCAGATATGCCACTTGTACGACATTTTTCTATCATTACTAGTAACTCGTGTTCTAGTCACTTAGCAAACACCACCAACCTCTTTTTCTACTTTAGTTTACCTACAATGAAGAAGACTACATTTTATTGTGGGTTTACCTTTTCCTTGCTGAAGAGATTTTGTTGTGTTTCTGGCTGCCACGTATATTGCTTCTCGTTCGGTTGGCCCGTTCATTTTTTTTTTCTTCTTCTGAGAAATGGTTATGCGTTACTACTGACGCTCGATGACTTGTCGCAACTTATGCAAAGGTATCTTATTTCTGAGGAAACACAACATTTTATGCATAGAAACAGTCAGCTTACACACCTATTTCAGACAGTATATATCTTTTGTCAATTATCGATAAATTGAGCTTGTTTGCAATACGACTTGCCGTACGGCGGTTTTTTTTCGGTGACCTCTAGTCTCAGGTCACGGCAGACGCAAGATAGCGGTATCTAAATGCGCAGAAAAGATGCGCGAAAGAGGTGTGTCCTACAACCTTAACTTTTTGTCTTTTGTCTGTTAAATTATCTCGTATTGAACAAGTATCGCAGATCTGCCAATGCGTCAGTGAGTTCTATAAAGGCGTCATTGATTTGTCAAACGTCATTTGTCATGACGTAAGTTTTAGTTTTATATTTTATATTTATACTTTTATATTTTACGTGTTTTGAGTTTCACTTTCGATACATATTGAGAAAATGGTGAAAAAATAGAACTTCACGTTACAATTTCAGTCTTTCTATAATTTGAGTGAAAGCAGGTTGACATTACCTAGTTACATGATATACTAAGTCACCTGTATACTTTTCTGAAAGCGCGTCGATGTGTGTGCGTATGTTAGTGCGTGCGCGCACGCGCTCCAAACATCTCAAAGAGGCATAGATCCTCATACGCCTGGAGGGCGCATGAGAATCTATTCTTCATGGAGATGAGCGCATGTTTGAGAGAGAGAGCCGCTCGCGAGTGAGAGAGAATGACGTCATATTTAGAGTATTATGTCAGTGTCTGCGTTGTGACGGAGTTCCCTCTTTTACCTCACCGCCACTGTCTGACTTTCTCTAGAAGTAAAGGTTTTTTAGAGTTTTAATTCTTTTCTGAAAAGAATTATTTTTTACAAAGAAGTTGAAAGGATACAAAGCTGGCTAACGAACTCATCCAATGTCTTTCTCCAAACTAGCTATATGCAAAAGTTCAAGTAAATATGACAAAAATTACGGACTCTAATCTGGGTCAATCGACTTCCTATCTTGGCTTGACTTCGCGAACGAAGATTTTATAGGAGTTGCCCACGACGTCTGCAGGCTTGTTCGTGGCTGCGGAGGCCAATCCGAGACAGGCAGGTTCGACCGCAGTGGCTGCAGGGGAAGGTATGGCCAGGGTTCTGAGCTACGGCATCTCTGTTTTTTTCTCCTGAGCCGCTTGTCCTTAAGGCTAGCTCTGTGAGAGTCCTCAAAGGAGACAGCTGCCTTGTAAATGGTGGAGCGCCAGGTCACGGTCCGCAGCAAGCGAAGACCACTGGTGGTGGTCGATTTGGCAGGCACTAAGTGACTTCTTGAGACAGTCTTTGTATCTCTTCTTTGGTGCCCCTCTGTCACGGTGTCCAGTAGCAAGCTCGCCGAACAGGGTGACCTTTGGTAGGCGATGATACTCCATCCTGGAGACATGCCCCGCCCAGCGGAGCTGTGTCCGCAGCAGCAAAGCCTCGATGCTCACAGTTTCAGCCTGTTCAAGGACCTCGACGTTGGTGACATAGTCACTCCAGTGAATGCCCAGGATGGTACACAGGCAGCGCTGGTGGAAGCGTTCGAGGAGTCGTAGTTGGCTGCGGTAGAGGGCCCAGGACTCGGAACCATACAGCAGGGTGGTGAGGACCACAGCTCTGTACACGCTGATCTTGGTGCCTGTTTTCAGCTGTTGATTTTGCCACACCCGCTTGAAAAGTCGCCCGAAAGCGCTGTTCGCTTTTGCCAGCCTGCTGTCAAGCTCCTTGTCCAGCTTGGCGTCCGACGTGATAATGCAGCCAAGGTAAGTAAACTGGTGCACTGACTTTAGTTCAGACTCGCCAATGGTGATGTGAGGAGGGCGATACACTGTCTTGGGTGCCGGCTGATGGAGGACCTCTGTCTTTTTCAGACTGACCTCGAGTCCAAAAAGCTGGGCAGCATCTGCGAAGCAAGACGTGATGCGCTGCAGGGCTCTCTCTGTGTGTGCAACGAGGGCAGCATCATCAGCAAAAAGCAGCTCACGAATCAGTTGGTCTAGGGTTTTCGTGTGGGCCTGCAGTCGTCTGAGGTTGAACAGGCTGCCATCGAGACGATACCTGATGTACACTGCATCGTCATCATCGAGGTCCACTGTGGCCTGCTTCAACATCATGCTAAAAAAGATGGTGAAGAGGGTCGGTGCCAGCATGCAGCCCTGCTTTACGCCGTTGAGAATAGGGAATGGTTCTGAGAGGTCATTGTTGAGTCTGACCTGGCCTTGCTGGTCCTCGTGTAGCTGGACAATCATGTTGAGGAACTTTGGGGGACAGCCAAGTCGCTCCAGGATCTGCCACATGCCTTGCCTGCTCACAGTGTCGAACGCTTTTGTTAGGTCGACAAATGTTACGTACAGCCCTTTGTTCTGCTTGCGGCACTTCTCCTGTAGCTGTCTCAGCACAGAGACCATATCGGTGGTGCTCCTGTTTGCTCTGAAGCCACACTGGCCCTCTGGGAGTTGGTCTTCAGCGATGGCAGGTACCAGCCGATTCAGGAGCAGCCTTGCAAGGATTTTCCCAGCAATGGACAGCAGGGTAATTCCCCGATAGTTGGAACAGTCAGACTTCTCGCCTTTGTTCTTGTACAGGGTGATAACGACTGCATCACGGAGATCTTTTGGTAGTGTTCCTTCCTCCCAGCAGCAGAGAAAGAGGTCATGGAGCTTGTTGTGCAGTGCTGTGCCTCCATGTTTCCAGATCTCTGGCGGTATTCCATCAATGCCTGCTGCTTTGCCACTCTTAAGCTGGTGGATGGCTGTGAGGGTCTCTTCAGCGGTGGGCGGTTCGTCCAATTCAACCTTTACTGGGAGGTGTGGGATTTGTAGGATGACCGCTTCTTGAACAGTGCGCTCAGCGCTGAAGAGGCTCTGAAAGTATTCCGACCAGCGGTTCAAGATGGAGGTATTATCTGTGAGGAGTGCCTGGCCATTCGCGCTTCGCAGGGGACTTTGTACCAGGTGCCTGGGGCCATACACTGCTTTCAGTGCTTCGTAGAAGCCCCTGTAGTCACCATTGTCAGCACAAAGCTGGGTCCTCTGTGCAAGTCTGGTCCACCACTCATTCTGGAGATCTCTGAGCTTGCGCTGGAGACTGCTGCAGACGAGGCGGAAGGCAGACTTCTTCACAGGGCAGGAAGGCTGGGCTAGGTGGGCCTGATGGGCGGCTCTTTTTTTTTTTTTTTTTGCTAGGTGTTCCTGGATCTCTACATCGTTTTCGTCAAACCAGTCTTTGTTCTTCTTTCTGGCGAAACCCAAGACTTCTGCAGAGGATTTTGCAATAGCAGTTTTCAGTTGTTCCCAAAGTGTTTCAGGGCCGGAGGAGTCTACTGGGTCCGCTGTGTCTTTGAGCCTGCGCTGTAAATCTGTCTGAAAGGCAGCTTTCACATCGTCACGCTGAAGGCTGGCAACATCAAGCTTTTTCTTGGGGGGCCCCCATTTCTTGGGTTTTGGCTTGAAGTGGAGCCTGAGTTTGCAGCGGACAAGGCGGTGGTCAGTGTGGCACTCTGCGCTGGGCATCACTCTGGTGAGGAGGACATCACTGCGGTCCCTCTGACGCACTAGGACATAGTCGATAAGGTGCCAGTGTTTGGAGCGAGGATGCATCCAGGTGGTCTTTCGACTGTCCTTTTGCTGAAAAGTAGTGTTGGTGATGACCAGTTGCTGCTCCGCACAGAACTCCAACAGTAGGCGGCCATTGTCATTGCAGTTCCCCACGCCATGCTTGCCGAGGACTCCTTTCCAGGCTTCAGAGTCCTGGCCCACTCTGGCGTTGAAGTCGCCAAGGATGATGACTTTGTCGTCTGCAGGGGTACTCTGTAGGAGGCTGCGCAGGTCAGTGTAAAACTTGTCCTTTTCAGCAGGCTCTGCCAGGAGGGTTGGGGAGTTAAGAATTATTTTTT
Source organism: Semisulcospira habei (assembly GCA_036245525.1). Classification (NCBI taxonomy): domain Eukaryota; kingdom Metazoa; phylum Mollusca; class Gastropoda; family Semisulcospiridae; genus Semisulcospira; species Semisulcospira habei. The sequence continues at coordinate 334,619,792 of BTPG01000001.1, read as the reverse complement.
ACAAAGAAGTTGAAAGGATACAAAGCTGGCTAACGAACTCATCCAATGTCTTTCTCCAAACTAGCTATATGCAAAAGTTCAAGTAAATATGACAAAAATTACGGACTCTAATCTGGGTCAATCGACTTCCTATAAACGGTTGTTTATGTCGTCAATGAGAAATTCATTTACAATATGCTCTGAGGCTCGCTTGGCCACCCACTTAAGAAATTATTTCGCCAAGTTTCAAGCTTGTGTGTACAGAAATATCGGAGACTCTCTTGTTTACAAACACACGCACACACATACATACATACATACGCACATACACACACACACACATACGGCGCTTTGCGCCAAATGTACGTTCAGCAGCGACGTAATTTTTATCTTGTTACATCAATTGTTAGAGGGTTAGCCAACATGGCCATGCTATTAAATTCGCTCCACCGCGACCAGTCCTAAAAAGTTCCTTCTATAAATAGAAGGGACTAAAAAGGTTGATCATGTCTAGTTACGCTAACCTCGCCGCTGAACGTACTTTTGGTGTGTGTGTGTGTGTGTGTGTGTGTGTGTGTGTGTGTGTGTGTGTGTGTGTGTGTGTGTGTGTGTGTGTGTGTGTGTGTGTGTGTGTGTGTGTGTGTGTGTGTGTGTGTGTGTGTGAACACGAAAATATCAGATATGTGTGTACAAGCTTGAAGCTTTGTGAAGTGGTTTTCTTCAAAGGGTTGCCACATTCCGCTTCTGCCAATGAAGATAAGTAGCAGCTAATCTCTCTGTTTGTTTGTTTGTCTATTTTGACAAAGGATATTTACCCGAAATATTAATAAATTGTGTTGTACCCGTCTTTTCTAAGCGTGTTTCTTTCTCCGTTGGGTACTTCTTTTCTTAAAGGGTGCCTAGGAGAGCATATTAAATTGGATGTCTCATTATAGGGTTAAAATACGAGTTAAAGAAAGTCAGTTGTCCCACATTAGAGTCCGTAATTTTTGTCAAATCACTTGAAATTTTGGATATGTATAGATTGAATAAAGACATTGGATGAGTTTGCAAGCCAGCTTTGTATCTTTTGAACGTTTCAGTACAAAAATAATTCTATGCAAACCCTTTTTTTTTTAAATCGACTTCCGTATAAAATCAGACAGCGATGGTGACGTAAACTCCGTCATCATGCAGACATCGACGCAATACTCTAGACATGACACACTTCGCTCTCTCTCTCTCTCTCTCTCTCTCTCTCTCTCTCTCTCTCTCTCTCTCTCTCTCTCTCTCTCTCTCTCTCTCTCTCTCTCGCTCGCTCACACACACATACACACACACACACACACACACACACACACACACACACACACACACACACACACACACACACATCGACGCGCTGTCAGTAGAGCATGCGCGTTTACACTCGCTTCACACAAATTATAGCGACTGAAATTGTACCGTGAAATTCTAGTTTTGTCACCATTTTCCCCAAGTCTAGAAGCCAAAGAGAAACTGATAATATTACGTTAAAAAAATTACGTCATGACAAATGACGTTTTAAAATGAATGACGCGTATGAACTGTACCCTTTACAGAGCTCACTGACGCATTGGCAAATGTGCGAGGCTTTTTCAATAGGAGATAATTATTTCAACATCTGAGTCAGGTGACAGACAACTTGTAGAGACCCTTGACAGCGAAGAGAGCTCGCATATAAAAGGGACTTTGTGGGTTATGGCTCTCATATAGAAGAGACTTTTTGTGGTTATGGTTCCTCCCATCTTGTTTGGTTTGGTTACTAGGTTATTGAGCCTAGGTCACTAGCGTTCTGAGTCCGGAGTTTCCGAGACCTCGATACATAGTGAACTGGTTAACACATTCAGCCCTGGCGCACTACAGCAGGAGATGGGTCGACCATGATAATTCAAGGGCAATTTTCGCCTTTCGGCATTTTGACGGATCTCTCCCGCCGTACCTTTCTGCCAAGCTGTTTGTTTATCAGCCATCACGTACCCTCCGTTCCTCCAATGAAAAACTTTTTAAAATCCCGAAGCTTAACATGAAAACTGTCAGGGAGCGTTCTTTCACCTTTTTAGCCCCAAATGTGTGGAAGTCGATGGAAATTGAAATGCAGAATCTGCCCACATTGTCACAGTTTAAAGTTCACTTAAAGACTTTACTTTTCTGTCGGGCATTTAACATTTAGCTCACCTTTAGCTATCTGTTGACTGCCTTATTATACTCATTCTTGAGGGAAGTGGATGTAAGGTGTTGGGAAGGGATGGGGTGATTTAAAGTAGTGTATAATTGTGCGTGTGTCTGAGAGAGAGTGTGTGCTGTTGTGCATGCGCAGTGAGTCCAGTGTTTTACTGGAGAACAGCGCTATACAAGAACTATTTATTATTATTATGATTAGTGCCATATTAGCTTGGCGCCGATCTGGCACTGCCCTTGAAATATCATGGTCGATACATCTGCCACTGGTGCATAGTCATTAGATGACGTCTCCAAAATTTGGGAAATACGGCCGTCGGGCTGAATGAGTTAAGTGAACTAGTATAGCATAGAAGTGGAGTGTTCGTATACAATCATGCCAAGCTATTCGGGCGCCACTCATGAGCTATCATGGTCATTAGGTCTCCTCAACGGTAGTGTAGTTATCAGGGGACAGCTCTTTTTTTTCAATCGGTGTTCATGTTCTTGCTAACCCTTTTAGCCCCAAGGTCCCATTTCTCAACTTTTGGAGGTGTTGCCTATGTACCAGTAGCAGGAGATGGCTTGGCCATGATAATTCAAGGGTAGTTCCAGATTAGCTTGGCGCCTAAAGCGCCAAGCAAATCTGGCACTACCCTTGAATTATCGTGGTCAAGCCATCTTCTGCTGTAGGGATTCTGGGCTAAAAAGGTTAAGTTGAGGGAGGGGGCTCGCCACTCGTGAGCTATCATGGTCATTTGATCTCCTAAACTGTAATGTAATTTTCAGAAGACAGCCCCAAATTTGGGATTTTTTTTCCCCGCACAGACTCCATATATTATTAAGTAGGCGAACGTGGAAAAGGGGGGGGGGGGGTGGGAGTGGGGTCGGGTGCGGGTGCGGGTAGGAGGAAGACATACAGCTAGGGGACACACGGTACTAGCCCTGTTCATTTAGGTGACAGACGAGAAAGGTGGATAAATTATGATTATGAATGGGTGTGCCTCGCAATGCTAACGCTCTTCCATTTGGTGGCGCCTAAAAATTAATAGGCACAGGGCGATCCCATTTCTGCCTCACTACCTTTTGTCCCAGCTGAAGCGGAGTCGCTCCGCTGGGGTCTGCCGCTCACCATCTTTGAAATCACCTTGGTGGTGTCCACGTGCATTAACCCGTTCAGTGCCCGTTGACCGAAACTGTGTTTCTGCGGTCTTCGTCAGTTCAACATCAACACGCCCTAGCTGTCGGCCTAGGAGCATGAATTCAGAGTGGTGTCAGCAAGAGGCATAGATCCTCATGAGCCCCCGCAGATGCGGGGGCTCATGAGGATCTATACCTCTTGCAGTTGGGTGTGTTCAAATTTGCTCGGCACTGAACGGGTTAATTTCAATTTTTGTATTTGTTTTTTTCTTTCTTTCTTTCTTCCTTCTTCCTTTTTTTTTTTTTTTTTTTTTTTTTTTTTTTTGCCCCTTTCTTTGTGATTTCGACGCATGAAGGCGCAACGTAGCCTCTATAATGCGATTTACTGATACGCGTAATATGATATACACCATACTACCTTTAGTCTCGAGGGCGAGACGCCCGTGGTCATTGTGACCTTAAGAGTGACCTTACAGGACCATTACGCGTAAAATTTGAAGGCACATTTCAGCATCATTTGTGTTTATTATGCATTGTTGACACACATAATGAGCTTTAACAGCAGTTGGGACACGTAGCAAAAGCGCACGAGGCGGAATTGCACTTATTTACTGTGCGCAGCCGTAAGCGTGTCAATCTCTTTTTAACTGTTTCTCGTACTGATCTCGTCGTATTTGTAGAACGGAATGGAGTCATTGTCAGGTTACTTGATATAAAGACGACCGTCAGCTGAACCGAATTCACCTGTGTCTGAATGAATCATAACTAGACCTGTGTGTAGCGTGTCGGAACTATCTGTTCCAGAAGTGTATCTTTGAACATTTACGGCGGTAGTGGGCCTTTATGTGATCTTTGTGACCTAAACTCACTCTGCTCGCGACACACCACAGCAAAATATGGCTCGACCATGACAGTTAAAGGGTGGTGGCAGAATAGCTTGGCGCCTATAGGCGCCAAGCTATTCTGCCACCACCATTGAACTATCATAGTCGATCTGTCTCCTGAATTGTAAGACGGGCGTCATAGAATAACTCCAAAATGCGGGTATTTCGTACCTATGCTAGCACAAGCAACTGTACAGGAATATCAGTCAAACAATTTAGATTCTAATGCTACGTTTCCATAAGCACGAATACGATCCGAACCCGATGCGATGACGCTAATTTTCCTTCCAAAATTGCGTCATTTTAGTTCGAAGCCGGATGCGAATTCGATTATCGCATCGGGCATATGGGAAACACAAAAACATGAAAAGGACTTGCACGATTTTTTTTTTTTGCTTCGGACCCATGCTTCGGATTCGTATCGGACTCGTGCTTTAAATGCCGAAATCAGACAGATATTTCTCCAACTTTCTTATATCCCAGGGTCACCCCGGTCAGCCCCACAGGGTGGGTTTTTCCCTCTATTCTGGGGCATGTGTTTTTGTCTACCCGTGGTTCATTCACCTGTATTTGTCTTTTTAAAACTCTCCCAACTGTCTGCACTGCCTGTAGCTCTTGATATTGGATGTGTGTTGCTAAATGGTCTTAGCTTTATTTAGGCCCCATGTTGTAGGTTTATTTAATACGTTCAATATTCTGTTGTTTTTTGTTGTTTTTTTCACAAGCAGTGCAGGCACGTCCTGAGAAAGCCTTGATGCTGTCTGGACGTTAAGCAATGTACAATCAATCAATCAGTCCAACTTTCTTATAAACATCGGACAAATTTATTGTGTTGGGGACGTGGAATGGGTGTGTTTCTCAGCTTGACTGCTTGTATTGCATGTCAAAGCAAAAGGCAACTAGAGGGGTTTTAGTTGTTGTTGTTGTTTTTGGGGGGCGGGGGTTTAAGTCCCAGAAAAACAAAAAGCCTTCATGTAAATAAACGGGCAGGCACAGATCAGAAATCGCTCTACCGTGAACGCCGCGAGACTGACGAGCACAAAAAGCTATACAGCCGAGCTCCTATGGCAGATACACCACAGGTGTTTTTTTTTTAATTACTTACCGGCGAGGGGGGGGGGGGACCCTTGACCTACAAATAATAATAAAAGTAGTTACAGCAGAATATTGCGCACAGACAGATACTTACTTAACCCCTTCCCTGCCGAGGAAATGTGAACACCTTGATCCAACTGCAAGAGACATAGATCCTCATGCGCCCCCGCAACTGCGGGGGCGCATGAGGATCTATGTCTCTTGCTGAGACCAGCGTGGTGTATCCATGCGGGACTGCTGTCGCTTATGGTCGTCGAATGTACGCAGATTTCAGAAAACAAAATAGGTGTCCGGTGACAGACAAAGGGTTACCCCATTCAGCAATGACGCCCTGCAGCAGGAGATGGATCGACCATGATAGTTCAAGGGCCGTGCCAGATTAGCTTGGCGCCTGTCGGCGCCAAGCTAATCTGGCACTGCCCTTGAATTATCATGGTCGATCCACCTCCTGCAACTGGTGCATAGTCATTGGATGGCGCCTCGAAAAATTTGGGAAAATACGGCCGTCGGGGCTGAGTGAGTTAATTGCCCCAGGCAAGAGAGGGTTAATAGGTCGCAACGTCTCATTCCCAAATGTTCTTGGCGTGTCTCACAATGACGCTACAGAAAAGGCCAGCTTACTTGGGAAGTTTGAATGCGTAAAATGAAAAGACTTTCCCGCTCTGCTTCTTCTATTCAGTATCCACTTTTCTTCTGTCTGCTTCAGCCGCATTTCCACATCGAACCCTCCTTACCTGTCCTCTCCCCTACAGCTGTACACTCAGTCAAGACAACTCAGATCCGAATGACGACATGGGGAGGTAGCTTAATGGATAAGACACTGCGCTGGCGGTCGTAAGATCCCAAGTTCGAGTCCCCTGGTGGGCAGGAATGGGATGTGAACTTTTCCTCATTCCCATCGAGTCAAATTCGTACAGACTCGGTTTACGGTACCTGTCTCGCCTTCGTGTGTACAGCACGCATCAGTAATCATCAAGTGCGCACGTAAAAAATCACATTACCACTATTTGAAAAGAGAAGGCCGGGTAGGACCGGTGGAATGGAAAACAGAAATATATCACATGCACGGAAGTTAATAGCAGGGTGGAGGTTTGCAAATAAAGTAGCGCTTAGAAGTAGCAGCAGACTTTCAAAGCTCCACCTTCCATCTCTTGAGCATCTTTGAATAGATAGATATGTGCACCTCGGAGAAATCATACCATACCACACAAGCCGCATTTTGAGTGTACCTTTTGTCCGTACCAATCTTTTGGCCAGTGGTCTTTTTCATATCTTGGGCCGCTGTACTGGAACGAACTCTACTTTCATGTCCGCTACAGTGTTTCAAAAGACGTTTTTAAATCTGCGCAAAACTGAAACGCTAAAAACACACCTTTTCCAACTCCATTACCCGACCGATTAACATTGACTGCTGAGGAATCTGTTGTAGTTTTGCTGTGGTGCCTGGAAAGTGTGTGTGTGTGTTTGTGTAATACTGTGTACAGTTTTTGTAATTGTATTTTTGAAATTTGTAAAACGGCTAGAGCTCTACCTGAGGTAAGGCGCCATATAAATTATTATTATTATTATTATTATTATTATTATTATTATTATTATTATTATTATTATTATTATTATTATTATTATTATTATTATTATTATTATTATTATTATTATTATTATTATTATGTGCACATAGACGGTTTCCTACTCAGACGGTTTCTGAAAGGAAAGGTGGAACAGGCCTTGTTGAGGCAGGGTAACATTGAGAAACAGCTGTATTGGGGAACCTTAACTCATTCGCGGCCAACCGGATCCGGATGCGCGGCTTATGCCGCGCATTCGGATGCGGCTTGCCGCGAATGAGTTAATAATCAAAGCCCGCCCTGGCCGGATCAGATGGGTTTATAAAATCAAGTCTTTTGTATTAGTCAGGAAAGCGGACGTCAAAGTTTACTAAAGGCTAACAACGAGAAATAAACATTACGTGGACAGATGAAATTCGAAGAAACGATCAAAGGGCTGGAAACGTGCGTTTCTTCTTGGGTCAATAATATAATAATAATAATGACAATAATAATCATACCAACAACAATACTTTTATTGATGATGATGATGATGTTTATCACCATAGTCATCATCATCATCATCATATTATTATTATTATTATTATTATTATTATTGTTTGTTATTACCATTATTATTATTATTATTATAGTTTACACCGCTCGTTGATCGCTGACTTTACTTACTTACTTACGCCTGTCACCCCTACCCGGGTATAGGCCGTCGACGAGAGACCTCCAGCAACTCCTGTCCTGTGCTTCTCCTTCGATTCTACTCCAGGTGGTTCCCAGTCTCTTGATGTCTGCTTGGAGGTCTCGACGCCAGGAGTTTCTCGGCCTACCTCTTTTCCTCTTTCCCTGGGGGTTCCATGACAATGCCTGCCTAGTGATACTGGAAGCTGGCTTTCTCAGACTGTGACCGATCCATCCCCATCTTCTTCGCACAATTTCATTCTCTGCTGTTATCTGCTCTGTTCTCTCCCAGAGTCTGACGTTGCTGATCTTCTCTGGCCAGTGGATTTTCAAAATTCTTCTAAGGCAACTGTTCATGAAGGTCTGTACTCTGTTGACTGTGGTTTTTGTCAATCTCCATGTCTCTGCTCCATATAGGAGAACTGCTTTTACATTGGAGTTGAAAATCCGGACTTTGGTGTGTTGTGACAGCTCTCTGGAACTCCATACTTTTTTCAACTGGAGAAAGGCTGCTCTGGCTTTACCGATTCGTGCTCTGACATCTGCATCAGTGCCGCCTTTTTTGTCTATGATGCTCCCGAGATAGGTGAAGGACTCCACCTCCTCCAACGGGGTGCCAGCAAGCAAGACTGGTTCTTCCCTGGTTGCGTTCAGCCTCATTGTCTTTGTTTTCTGTTTGTGAATGGTGAGGCCCACTTGGGACGAGATGTCAGCAAGCCTCGTGGTCTTGTCCTGCATTTGTTGATGAGTGTGGGACAGTAATGCCAAGTCGTCTGCAAAATCGAGGTCGTCAAGCTGTGTCCACAGTGTCCACTGTATTCCACTTCGTCTGTGCTCTGTGGTCATCTTCATGACCCAGTCTATGGCCAGTAGGAAGAGGAACGGAGACAGCAGACACCCCTGCCTGACACCAGTTCTGACCTGGAGCTCTCTGGTGAACTGCCCTTCGTGGATCACGCGACATGTCATGCCATCATAGCTGCTCTTGATCAGGCGGACGAGCTTTGTGGGTACACCGTAGTGTCGTAGGAGTTTCCACAGAGTCTCTCGGTCCACGCTGTCAAATGCTTTCTCATAATCCACAAAGTTGACGTACAGCGGGGAGCTCCACTCCAGAGATGCGGAGAGTGGCGATCTGGTCTGTACATGATCGGTTCTTCCTGAATCCTGCTTGCTGGTCTCTCAGCTGGGGGTCAACGGAGCTCTTCATTCTTTCTAGGATGATCCTGTTGAAGACCTTTCCTGGTACTGACAGCAAGGTGATTCCTCTGTAGTTGGAACACTTGCTGAGGTCGCCTTTCTTGGGAAGCTTGATTAGGTACCCCTCCTTCCAGTCAGCCGGCATCACCTCCTCTTCCCAGATCTTTCCAAACAGTGGGTACAGCATCTCAACTGTTGTCTCTAGGTCTGCTTTCAGAGACTCCGCTGGGATGCCATCTGGCCCTGCTGCTTTGCCATTCTTCAAAAATGCCACTGCTTTTCTGATCTCTTCCCGGCTGGGTCTGTCACAGCTGATGGGTAGGTCGGTCTCTGCCGGCTGGATGTCGGGGGGGTCGGGTGGGCTAGGTCTGTTCAGTAACTCTTCAAAATACTCGGCCCATCTGTCGAGTTGGTCTGCTCTGTCTGCAATAGGCTTGCCTTCTTTGTCTTTTACTGGTCTTTCTGTATGGCCATACTTACCCGACAATCTTCTGGTAATGTCGTAGAGCTGTTTCATGTTGCCGCTGCCTGCTGCCTTTTCTGCCTCTGCTGCCAGGCTTTCTGTGTAGGCCCTCTTGTCTGCCCTGATACTCCTCTTCACCTCGCGGTTGGCTTCCGAGTATTCCCCCTGTGCCCTTACTTTGGCTGCTCTCGTGCGACTGTTGTTGACCGCTGCTTTCTTCTGCTTCCTCGCTTCTATCTTCTTCAAGGTCTGTGCCCACAGCCAGTCCTTGTGGTGGTGTTTCCTGAACCCTACAGTGTCTTTGCAGGTTGAGTTCAGCGCCTCTCTAACTGCCTTCCACTGCTGCTCTGTGGTGACCGCCTCCTCTTTATTTACTAGCTCCTGTAGCGCTTGAAACCGGTTGGACAGCACCAGTTTGAACTCTTCTCTAACTCCAGTTTCTCTCAGGAGGCCTACATTATAGCGCTGTCTTCTTGTTGTCTCTGTGCGGCTTTTCTTTAGCTTGAGCTTCATTCTTAAGGTAAGCAGATGGTGGTCTGAGGCGACATCTGCTCCCCTCCTCACTCGAACATCTTGAAGGGATCTTCTGAATTTCTTGCTAATGCAGATATGGTCTATTTGGTTCTCTGTTGTATGGTCAGGTGAGACCCAAGTTGCTTTGTGTATTCTTCTGTGTGGGAAGATGCTGCCTCCAATGACAAGTCGGTTTAGAGCACAAAAGTCTACAAACCTCTCCCCGTTCTCACTCATCTCCGAGCCTAGTCCCTGTCTCCCCATCACCTCTTCGTATCCGGTGTTGTCCTCCCCTATTTTGGCATTAAAATCGCCCATGACGATGGTGATGTCTCGCTCCGCACATTTGTCCACGGCCGTTGATCGCTGAACCTCATGAGATTCTGCGACACATGTTCTGACACGAATTCAGGGTCTCAAACTTTAGGGTGAAATTATCAAACTTTGGGGACCTCGCCTGACGTCTACGTCAAACCTCTGGAGAGAGATCGACCATGATAGCTCAAGGGTGGTGCCGGAATAGCTTGGCGCCTCCTGGCGCCAAGCTATTCCGACACCACCCTTGAGCTGTCATGGTCGATCCACACCCAGGGGTGTCATTTCAGGGCTGTGTGGGATAATAAACGAGCCCAGCCCCCTTCCGCGAGCACTGCTCACGATAGTACAGTAACTTGTATCTATATTTGAGTAGGCTATTATGTGCCACAAGAATTTGGAATAAATAGATTCCACGTCATCAGCATATAATGATAGTAACAAGAAAATATTTACGTCACTCGACAGCAAGATGACGTCATGTTCTTGTAGTTCATAATGAATTTGACGTCTCATTCTTGCAGTATATATGTACTACTTGAGAAGATTCTTTACGGGAAGTGAAAGGAAAAATACTAGAGTAATTCTGCACCACCAGCTAAATATTTTTATCAGGACAAATCGGCGGCGGAGTTAAAAAGCATCACGTGTTCAAAACTGGAGATTTTTGTCGGTCTAACGACGAAAACGATTCACTCCAACAACGGATCCGCTCAACTTACATTGTGCGCCATGATAGCTTCAGCGAACGTAGGTGTTCCGAGAGCGTGCTGATTAAAACAAATATCGTATGCGTCACCACTAGATCATCCGGTAAGTTTATGCGTCAACGATTCTATACGGATGGATTAGAGGGTTCGGTTCTAGAGCCCCTCAAAAATAACTGAGATCCCGGCCAGGGTTACTGCACTCCCTCCCCCCCCCCCCCCCCCCACGCCCTCCTTTTCCGAGATTCGCGCCTGCGCACTCGTCCTGCGCCGATGACTGTATCGATGCCTCATCTGCAGCCTGTTGTGTACGGGGGTTCATGGGGGTCTCTGCCAATATGTCCAGTTTTGAGAAAAGCAATGTTTTCCTTTATGAAAATGAAAATCTCGGACTCAAAGGGGTTAAGCATACACGGGAACTGACTCATCCGCTTGACTGCGACTGAAGAATGTGGCTCCACTCAACTGCACACACTTAGTCTACGCCTCTTGCTGTTTAAGGGTTGTTGGCTTTTTTTAATAAAATGTATTACGGGTACATTTTGTGTATGAACATTCTTGCACACGTTAAGCCCTTCCTTGCTGAGAACTAGTGAGCACGATCCAGCTTCAAGAGACATAAATCCTCATGAGCCCAAGCAGTTGCGGAAGGCTCATGAGGATCTATGCGTCTTGCTGAAACCACACTGTGTCCGTGTCCCGTGGATGGTTGAGGCTTTCCATCCGCTGAGTGAACACAGATTTCAGGAACAAAATATGCCTGCCCTGCCGAGAACTAGTGAACACGATCCAGCTGTAAGAGACATCGATCCTCGTGAGCCCCCGCAGTTGCGGGGCTCATGAGGATCTATGCCTCTTGCTGAAACCTCACTGTGGTGTGTCCTCCGGACGGCTGTGGCTTTCGGTCCCTGAATGAACAAACTATGGGTCGACTGGCAGGGAAGGGCGGATCAAACACTTGTCACGGGGCGGGGTGTACGGGAGTCCAACATCTTTACTTTTGGGCATGTTATCTCTAAAACAGAATGGGGTGTACGGGAGTTCAACATCTTTGCTTTTGGGCATGTTACCTCTAAAACAGAATGGGGTGTACGGGAGTCCAACATCTTTACTTTTCGGCATGTTACCTCTAAAACAGAATGGGGTGTACGGGAGTCCAACATCTTTACTTTTGGGCATGTTACGTCTAAAACAGAATGGGGTGTACGGGAGTCCAACATCTTTACTTTTGAGCATGTTACCTCTAAAACAGAATGGGGTGTACGAGAGTCCAACATCTTTACTTTTGGGCATGTTACCTCTAAAACAGAATGGGGTGTACGGGAGTCCAACATCTTTACTTTCGGGCATGTTACCTCTAAAACAGAATGGGGTGTACGGGAGTCCAACATCTTTACTTTTGGGCATGTTACCTCTAAAACAGAATGGGGTGTACGGGAGTCCAACATCTTTACTTTTGGGCATGTTACCTCTAAAACAGAATGGGGTGTACGGGAGTCCAACATCTTTACTTTTGAGCATGTTACGTCTAAAACAGAATGGGGTGTACGGGAGTCCAACATCTTTACTTTTCGGCATGTTACCTCTAAAACAGAATGGGGTGTACGGGAGTCCAACATCTTTACTTTTGGGCATGTTACCTCTAAAACAGAATGGGGTGTACCGGAGTCCAACATCTTTACTTTTGGGCATGTTACCTCTAAAACAGAATGGGGTGTACGGGAGTCCAACATCTTTACTTTTGGGCATGTTACCTCTTAAAACAGAATGGGGTGTACGGGAGTCCAACATCTTTACTTTTGGGCATGTTACCTCTAAAACAGAATGGGGTGTACGGGGGTCCAACGTCTTTTCTTTTGGGCATTTTACCCCTAAAACACGAATGGGGTGTACGGGGGTCCAAATTCTTTGCTTTGAGGCATGTTATCCCTAATACACGAATTCGACGCAACCAACACACACAAAAATGGTACTTTCCAGCCTCTTAGGTCATCAAACGTTTGGGGTGAGGGGGGGAGGAGGGGAGTGTTGGGGGAAGGGGGAGGGGGATATCTCCATAACAGATATTTCCAAGCATGCAGTTATGTTGATAAACTGAGTTTTGTCGGGACATCAGTGGCATAGGTACTGTGGAGGCAGGGGGAGCCTTCCCCTCCCCCCCCCCCCCCTCCGTTTTTTTGTGGAAAAAGTAGTAAGGGGGGAGCAGACCATCACCGGCCTCCCCCCCCCCCCAACAAAAAACCCCAAAATGGAGAAAAACATTACAGAAGGAAAACATTTTTGGTTGAAAAAAATATTAAAATTATTTATTTGGATATTTTCCTGAAGAAACACGTCATTAGTTTATATTGTTATTTCGTCCCCCCCCCCCCCCCCCCCCCCTTATCCCAACCCCCCCCTACCCTTTCGTTGTTTGATTGCCCCCGACAGTAGTCACATTCTCCTTCTCCTCCCCTCCCTCCCCCCCCCCTCCCCCCCCCCCCCCCCCGCATTCTTCCATGGGCAGTAGTGAGAGGGATGGAGGAGAACTGACACACTGGTTGTCTCCTTCGATTGGCTGCACTGATTCAGCGAGAGAGACAACCAGTGTGGAGGAGTGGTGAATCTTCCTGACTTATTGACTATTCCCAAGGACCCTTCACCCCCGGCCCCACCCAACACCCACCGGATCCGGCTCAGATCAAATGTCGCTGAAGGAACGTTGCACTCTTTCAGAAGCCCTGCACACCAGTCAATAGCGTCAGAACTGACGAAGAGAGCTGAAGTACCCTGGCAAAACAGGTTTGACCAGAATATACAAAATACGGCCAGCGCCAGACCAGCTTCCACAATTATCTATAGGCAACCAAATCCCCGACTGGCATCAACAATTCTGTGGTTTGTGAGTATGTTTCGGTTTGTTTTTGTTAACGCATTCGAGACGTGCCACCTCCAGATACGCGGTTTAATAATAATAATAATAATAATAATAATAATAATAATAATGAGTATTTATATAACGCTTAATCTTAATCAAAAGCTCTAAGCGCTTTACAATATGTAAACAAAAATAAAAATACAATGACATAAGCACATAACAGACAAAACAGAATACCCGAACACGCCACTTTTACATTAAACTAAACAACAATGCATACATAATAAGCCACGGATCCGGGGCGGCAAGTCTGGAATGAGTTAAATGATACGGTCTTTGTGCTGCTTATTCTGTCATACACGTATCATGACATCGCTGTTGTGCGTGCAGACTAACCCTGAAGCAGACACTATCGTATACTTTTCACGACACGGTACCTAAATAATAATACAAATTAGTATATTGGCGCTTTACCCAATTCTGCAAATCGGCTCAAAGCGCCGCAAACTGAACCCAACACGCACGCTCACGTGACACACACGCATTCACTCTGAAGACAAACACAGTAAAAGACAAACACAAGACATTCACGTGGTGCGAAGCTACTGAGGTTTCTGAAATTTTGATCGCTTGTATTTGAAATTTATAAAGTGGCCTGAAACCGGTACCAAGGTGGAGGGGGAGGAAGAGCCGGAGTACCCGGAGAAAGAACCCCCGACGGTCCGCCCGAAATAACGGTGACACTTACTAGAGGAACCCGGTATCGAACCTCGCACCTTTAGCATTGGTGGCAGGCGCCTTTACCACAGCGCCACGGACCTTGAGTGCACTGTCCTGCGTTAAACTGTTCACTGTGCTGTGTTAATTTGTATTAAGCTTTTCCTAGTCTCGCTTGCTACGAGTGTGATGCCAACACACCACGTTTTTAAACACAACGGGTCCGTTCGCGGCATGTTGAGCGGACACTGTTTTACAAAAACGATACTTGTATACCTTGATATAAATTAACACAGACAGTGTACACACTTCAACACAAAAAAATGTGCCCTGTGTACAGGGCACATTTTCTTGTGTTGAAGTGTACACGGTGTATGTACACTGTCCGCGTTAAACTGTATCGACAGAGGACAGTGTACCCGGGGTTGTAGTAAGGCATCTGTCAGTCTCGAGAGGCCATGGAGAAGCGCCCTAGGAAATGTTACTTTGGTAACAAGTTGTTGCTACGCTTGTGGATCCAGATAACACCACGTTTTTAAGTCCCTTCTATTAATATAAGGAACTTGTTAGGACGGGTCGCGGTGGGGCGAATTTAATAGCATGTCCATGCTGTCAAACTGAAAGGCGGGCAGGCCTAAACCTCTAACAATTGAAGTAACAAGATAAAAATTACGTCATGTCTATTTACGCTAACCTCGCTACTGAACGTACATTTGGCGCAAAGCACCGTATGTGAGTATGTATGTATGTATCTATGTGTGTTTGTATGTATGTATGTATGTATGTGTGTATGTATGTATGTACGTATGTGTGTATGTATGTATGTAGTTTGGAGAAAGACAGCGTCGACTCTCCCTACAGCTACGTTCCAGTGCCCCCATTGCCCTCGCAGGTGTGGCTCCAGGATTGGCTTGGCCAGCCACACCCGCACCCACAAATAGAAGTCATGCACAATGACGACATCATCGGTTTCGATGGTCTACCCATTATGTATGTATGTATGTATGTATGTATGTATGTATGTATGTATGTGTATGTGTGTGTGTGTGTGTGTGTGTGTGTGTGTGTGTGTGTGTGTGTGTGTGTGTGTGTGTGTGTGTGTGTGTGTGTGTCAATGTATGTAAACAAGAGAATCTCCGATATTTTGTATATACAAGCTTGAAACTTGGCGAAATACTTTCTTAAAGGTGTAGCTAAGAGAGCCTCCGAGCATATTGTAATTGAATGTCTCACAGAAGACATAAACAACCGTTTATAGGAAGTCGGTTGACTCAGATTACAGTCCGTAATATTTGTCATAAAATTATTTACTTGAACTTTTGGATATAGCTAGTTTGGAGAAAGACATTGGATGAGTTCGTTAGCCAGCTTTGTATTCTTTCAACTTCTTTAGCAGAAATGAATTCTTTTGAGTAAAGAATTAAAACACTAAAAAAACACTTGACTTCTAGAGAATGTCAGACAGTGGCGGTGACGTAAAAGAAGCAACGCAATTTTTTTTTTCTCTCTCTCTCTCTCTCTCTCTCTCTCTCTCTCTCTCTCTCTCTCTCTCTCTCTCTCTCTCTCTCTCTCTCTCTCACACACACACACACACACAAACATGCGTGCATCTCCAGGAGGAATAGATCCTCATGCGAGATAAACTAGGTAGGTAGCTAGGTAACGTCAACCTGCTTTTTTTTACACAAATTATAGCAAGACTGAAATTGTACCGTGAAGTTCTAGTTTTGTCACCATTTTCTCAAGCCTATGAAGCGAAAGTGAAACTCATATCACGTAAAATATAAAATTACGTAAAAACTAAAACTTACGTCATGACAAATGACGTTTGACTAATCAATGACGCGTATGTCCTGCGCCCCTTATAGAACTCACTGACGCATTGGCAGATCTGCGAGACTTTTTTCAATACGAGATAATTCAACATCAGAATCAGGTCAAAGACAAAAGGCAGAGACCTTTGACAGCGAGGACAGCTCTCATATAGAAGGGACTTTGTGGGTTATGGTTCATCCTATCTTGTATTTTTTTTTTTTTTTTTTTCACAACGGGTCCATTCGCGGCACGTTGAGCTGCCACTGTCTTTTAGAACATAAAATAAATAAATAAATGAATAAATAAATAAATAAATAAACAAAAACACCTTGAGTAGCTTGATATAAATCAACCCAGTGTACACCGTGTAGACTTAACCCATTCAGCCATGACGCACTACGGCAGGAGATGGGTCGACCATGATCATTCAAGGGTAGTGCCAGATTAGTTTGGCGCCTGTCGGCGCCCAGCTAATCTGGCACTGCCCTTGAATGATCATGGTCGACCCATCTCCTGCAACTGGTGCATAGTCATTAGATGACGCCTCCAAAATTTGGGAAATACGGCCGTCGGGCTGAATGAGTTAATTCAACCAAAGACGCTGTGCCTTATGTACACAGGGTACATTTTCTGGTGTTGAAGTGTGCACGGCGTACACTGTCTGTGTTAATTTATATCAAGCTATATCGAAACAGGACAGTGTACCCGAGGTTGTATTAAGGCATCTGTCAGTCTCCAGAGGTCATGGAGCAGCGCCCTTGAAAATGTCACTTTGGTCATAAGTTGTTAAACAACGTCTGCTGCGGCTGTACAGGCCCACTGGGGAATGACAGTCCTTGTCATAGAGGCGGCTCCCCTAGGAGCTCCTACAGCTGGCTGTGTTTGCCGCGTTCTGTCCGAGCGTGTCCTCGCTGACTTTCATGCCGTTCTTCACCGCCTCCTGTCCTTGGCAAGCCCTTCCCACCTCTCTGTGTCGATGTCCAGCGGCTTGAGATTGCGGTTACAGACATCTTGTAGTGAAGGTGGCGACGCCCAGTAGCTCTCTTGCCAGTAACCAGTTCACCATAGAGGATGTCCTTTGGGATTCTGTCGTCCTCCATACAGCCTGCGTGACCCTGCCATCTGAGGCGGCGCTGGCGAAGGATGGTGAAGAGACTTGGGATCTGGGCACGGTGGAGGACGTCCGTGTTTGTGATCCTGTCTTCCAATGAGATTCCATACAACGCATGTGGAAGGCGTTCAGTCTCCTCTCCTGCGATGCGTACAGTGCCCACGACTCGCTAGCGTACAGAAATGTGCTCAGTACGCAGGCACGTTAACCCGTTTAGCCCCAAGGTCCCGTTTCTCAAATTTTGGAGGTGTTGCCTAATGACTATGTACCAGTTGCAGGAGATGGATTGGCCATGCTAATTCAATGGTAGTGCCAGATTAGCTTGGCGCCTTCAGGCGCCAAACTAATCTGACACAACTCTTGAATTATCATGGGCAATCAATCTCCTAATGCAGAGACTCGGGGCTAAATGGGTTAAACAGCAACTTTGTTGTTGACAGTTAGCATGTTGTTGTTCCACACTCTCTTGGTCAGCATGGCCAGGGTGGAAGATGCCTTGCCTATGCTCTTGTTGATTTCACATCCAGTGACAGGTAGTCCGTGACAGTATATTATATTGAGCAACATTTTGCTTGATATAGTCCCAATAAAACAGGCAGATGTGATTACGAGACCCGCAAAATGTGCGAGTCGTAAGACGAGGACATTTTGATTCGAGTCAAGTAATCACATCTGTCTTTTTATCGGCACAATATTAAACATATATTAATTTGCTCAATAAAATTTATGTACCCCAGTCCAAAACAAAACTAAGCCTCGCGTCATTCATTTTGCGGCTGATTGCGATGTTCAGACAAAACACATGAATGGCAGACGACTGCATATCGCTGTCGACTCAGCGCGTAGATTTCGTCTGGCATTGTATAACCGTGCGTGTTACTGAGTACATTCTACTTGTAACTACATCACGCATAATTGCCAGCAGGAAAATGCCAGCAGATTTGTTTATTTCATTCTTTTCTCAGGTTGTCGATATCGCCAGCTGACTTCTTGTTAATTTCACTTGTGGGTCCGGCGACTCGCACGTTTGCTGGCGTCTTTTCTCCTTTCGTGTGTGTGTGTGTATAGGATATAAATTTCGAGCGTTCATACACACTAATAAGTATTTTATTACTACTACACAAGGAGCTTATTACTGTTGCAGTGTGAGCATATTTCTCGTTTCCTTTTGAAAATGCTAGTATCACCAAGATCGAGCCTTCTTGGCGCACAAGGGTTTTGGGGAAGGAAAGTATATCAAGCAAAATAAATTCAAAATATTAATTTGCTTTTTATACAATATATCAATACATGTGTCAAAGAAGGGAAAACTTTATGGAGTGGGTACATTGAAGCCTATGTAGACATCCTGGTGTATAGCCTCCAGAGTGTAGTCGTTGATGGTGATGGTGAGAGTCTCAGTGTCTTGGGCAGTCACACTGGTTTTCTTCCTGTTGATGACCAGGCTAAACTCTAAGGAGGACTTCGTCCATGAGGATGACAATAATAATAATAATAATAATAATAATAATAATAATAATAATAATAATAATAATAATAATAATAATAATAATAATAATAATAATAATAATAATACAACGCAACGTTTGTATATAGCGCCCCTCCCCACAGAACGCAAGCTCGGAGCGCTTTACAGCACATAAAGATAAAGAAAAAGAGAAAAAGAATTTGAGCAAAATAAACACGCACTCACTGCATAAATAAACACCAGCTCGCAACATGTAGGCACATTCCTAACACGAAACACACACACACACACACACACACACACACACACACACACACACATACACACACGCGCGCGCGCGCACGCACACACACGTACGCACGCAAGCACGCATGCACGCACGCACACACACATTCTACATACATGGGCTAAGCTTCTAAGACAACAGTAGACTTTGAGCCAACCTTTCCAGGCAGCACATCCAGACTAAGCTAATCCTGATATGCTACCTGGAAAAGGTGGGTCTTCAAAGTTGTTTTGAAAGTCGTCGATGTAGGGGATAGACGGATATGCAGTGGAAGTGAGTTCCAGACGTGAAGGGCCTGATAACTGAAGGAACGTGCATTAGTTTAAGGTCACAGTGGACTCTGGGCTGAACAAGCAATTTCTGTGAACGTGAGCGTAGACTTCTATTTGGATTGTGTGATGCAAGGGAAAAGGACTGATGTTCTGAAAGGATGTGCAGTTGCTTCTCGGTGAGAGTGGCCAAAGCTGCATCATCCCCTTGCCGTACCACAGGCGTGCTTCAGCAGCACAGCAATCAGGATGCCGAATATGGTGGCGGCCAGGACGCATCCATGTGTTGACCCCGCTGTGGATATCGAACGCCTCGGATGTTGAGCCAGCATAATGCACAGTGCCTTTCATGTTGTAGATACCACTGGGGTGCAGTCTCCTAAAAGGTTTACGATATTGACCACTTCAGCCCTACCAACATGGTTTATGAAAAGAGTAGGAAACGCTTATCTCATTCTACCCCAGACACACCACAGCAAGATATGGATCGACCATGATAGTTCAAGGGTGATGCCAGAATAGCTTGGCGCCTATGGGCGCCAAGCTATTCTGGCATCACCCTTGAACTATCAAGGTCGATCTGTGTCCTGCACTGCAAAGCAGTCTTCAGAGGACAACGGGCAAGATTTGGGGATTTCGGTGTTGGGTTAGAATGAGTTAATTAAGGCAGTACAAATATCGAGAACGCGTCTTAATGGCGAATTTCAGCATTCAAAGCATTGAATGGACGGCAACTTTTAGTTAGACTTTTTGTGCAGAATATTATCAGACATGCCAACAGCAGCTATGAAGGACCTTGAGATGGCCTTTTCCGCATGTTCGGAGTTCTTCCCAATGATTCAGTAAATTATGAAGGAAATTCTGGAGAAGGCCGCCTTTAACTCATCCATGACGTGCAGCATCCGGATATGCGACAAAAGCCGCGTATCCGGATGCAGTCCCGTTTGAATGAGTTATGAATCTCGGGATTACATCTGCATTACTCTACCCCCCCCCCCCCCCCCTTATGTTGCGGATTTTGGGTTTCAGGCGCCGCGATGTTGCAAAAAGGACGGAGATTGACACTGTTCAACGTGATCATGACCCTTCTCGCGTGCACTGTGGCAACCGGCGGTGCGCAGGAAACTGCGTCGGTATCTGCGCCGGTAACTGGGCCGGTAACTGGGCCGGTAACTCCGGCCGCCCCTCCGGCCACCACTCCGCCGTTGGGTAATATGCTGTCCATCATCCATCATCCATCCGCCCATTTGCAAGAGACACAATCTCTCCCCACAAAGCGTTGTCGGCAGCTGAAGCAGGATGGATTATATTACCTACCCTGACCAGAAAAAAAAGCCAATATTACCATTTTCGAGAACAGCGAATTTCTCAATTTATCACACTAAAAATTTCGGTATTCATAAAAATGAAATTAGACAGACATACTCTCTACCACTGAACATCATTATCATTATTCTTGTACAGTGGGGCAGAGAGCGACCGAGACAGAGAGACTGATAGAACAGTCCATCCTCGAAAAACAAAAAGGGTGAGGGGGGGGGGGGGGGGGTAGGCAGGCGACAGCCAAACAGATTGAATCAAGCAAAGCAATGAAATCTCACATTTTCTTCTCCTAAAATATTTGTCTTTTTTTTCTTTTTTCTTTTAACCAAATACATAAAACTAATTTCCTCACATTTTTTTTCTCTCAAAATAACGGAGGGCGGCGAAGGAGTAGGGGATAATCTGCCCTCCCCGCCCCTCCCCCCCCCCCCCCCCCCGCCCCCACCGCACATCAACTTTTTCATGAAGGGGAGGGGGCAGGTTCTTGCGGCACTGCAATGTGCATACGCTTTCATGTTTCTTAACGTGGACGTATACCCCCAAAAAATTAATGTGTGGATAAGCCAGTAGAATAATTAATCAAGACGGCAAACGAAGAGTTGTTTTATTATAACGGATAAGCTTCAGTGTCTCCTTTTTCATTTTATTTTTTAATTATGCCCATTACTATTACACAGATAGTGCTTTCTAATAGTGTCTCTATTGCTTATTATAATAATACCGGTTATTATATAGGCGCATTAGGCCTACCCAATTCTGTGAATCGGCTCAAAGCGCCGCGAACACTGCGCCACTTCCATTATAATAATACCGGTTATTATATAGACGCTTTAGGCCTACCCAATTCTGTGAATTGGCTCAAAGCGCCTTAACCACTGCGCCACTTCCATTATAATAATACCGGTTATTATATAGACGCTTTAGGCCTACCCAATTCTGTGAATCGGCTCAAAGCGCCGCGAACACTGCGCCACTTCCATTATAATAATACCGGTTATTATATAGACGCTTTAGGCCTACCCAATTCTGTGAATTGGCTCAAAGCGCCGCGACCACTGCGCCACTTCCATTATAATAATACCGGTTATTATATAGGCGCTTTAGGCCTACCCAATTCTGTGAATTGGCTCAAAGCGCCGCGAACACTGCGCCACTTCCATTATAATAATACCGGTTATTATATAGACGCTTTAGGCCTACCCAATTCTGTGAATTGGCTCAAAGCGCCGCGACCACTGCGCCACTTCCATTATAATAATACCTGTTATTATATAGACGCTTTAGGCCTACCCAATTCTGTGAATTGGCTCAAAGCGCCGCGAACACTGCGCCACTTCCATTATAATAATACCGGTTATTATATAGACGCTTTAGGCCTACCCAATTCTGTGAATCGGCTCAAAGCGCCGCGAACACTGCGCCACTTCCATTATAATAATACCGGTTATTATATAGACGCTTTAGGCCTACCCAATTCTGTGAATATGCTCAAAGCGCCGCGACCACTGCGCCACTTCCATTATAATAATACCGGTTATTATATAGACGCTTTAGGCCTACCCAATTCTGTGAATTGGCTCAAAGCGCCGCGAACACTGCGCCACTTCCATTATAATAATACCGGTTATTATATAGACGCTTTAGGCCTACCCAATTCTGTGAATCGGCT
This sequence comes from Semisulcospira habei, assembly GCA_036245525.1. Taxonomy (NCBI): domain Eukaryota; kingdom Metazoa; phylum Mollusca; class Gastropoda; family Semisulcospiridae; genus Semisulcospira; species Semisulcospira habei. Next base: position 334,597,566 of record BTPG01000001.1, on the reverse strand, counting down.
CAAAGCGCCGCGAACAATGCGCCACTTCCATTATAATAATACCGGTTATTATATAGACGCTTTAGGCCTACCCAATTATGTGAATTGGCTCAAAGCGCCGCGACCACTGCGCCACTTCCATTATAATAATACCGGTTATTATATAGACGCTTTAGGCCTACCCAATTCTGTGAATTGGCTCAAAGCGCCGCGAACACTGCGCCACTTCCATTATAATAATACCGGTTATTATATAGACGCTTTAGGCCTACCCAATTCTGTGAATTGGCTCAAAGCGCCGCGACCACTGCGCCACTCCATTATAATAATACCGGTTATTATATAGACGCTTTAGGCCTACCCAATTCTGTGAATTGGCTCAAAGCGCCGCGACCACTGCGCCACTTCCATTATAATAATACCGGTTATTATATAGACGCTTTAGGCCTACCCAATTCTGTGAATTGGCTCAAAGCGCCGCGAACACTGCGCCACTTCCATTATAATAATACCGGTTATTATATAGACGCTTTAGGCCTACCCAATTCTGTGAATTGGCTCAAAGCGCCGCGACCACTGCGCCACTTCCATTATAATAATACCGGTTATTATATAGGCGCTTTAGGCCTACCCAATTCTGTGAATTGGCTCAAAGCGCCGCGAACACTGCGCCACTTCCATTATAATAATACCGGTTATTATATAGACGCTTTAGGCCTACCCAATTCTGTGAATTGGCTCAAAGCGCCGCGAACACTGCGCCACTTCCATTATAATAATACCGGTTATTATATAGACGCTTTAGGCCTACCCAATTCTGTGAATTGGCTCAAAGCGCCGCGAACACTGCGCCACTTCCATTATAATAATACCGGTTATTATATAGACGCTTTAGGCCTACCCAATTCTGTGAATTGGCTCAAAGCGCCGCGACCACTGCGCCACTTCCATTATAATAATACCGGTTATTATATAGACGCTTTAGGCCTACCCAATTCTGTGAATTGGCTCAAAGCGCCGCGACCACTGCGCCACTTCCATTATAATAATACCGGTTATTATATAGACGCTTTAGGCCTACCCAATTCTGTGAATTGGCTCAAAGCGCCGCGAACACTGCGCCACGTCCATTATAATAATACCGGTTATTATATAGACGCTTTAGGCCTACCCAATTCTGTAAATTGGCTCAAAGCGCCGCGACCACTGCGCCACTTCCATTATAATAATACCGGTTATTATATAGGCGCTTTAGGCCTACCCAATTCTGTGAATTGGCTCAAAGCGCCGCGAACACTGCGCCACTTCCATTATAATAATACCGGTTATTATATAGACGCTTTAGGCCTACCCAATTCTGTGAATTGGCTCAAAGCGCCGCGACCACTGCGCCACTTCCATTATAATAATACCGGTTATTATATAGACGCTTTAGGCCTACCCAATTCTGTGAATTGGCTCAAAGCGCCGCGACCACTGCGCCACTTCCATTATAATAATACCGGTTATTATATAGACGCTTTAGGCCTACCCAATTCTATGAATTGGCTCAAAGCGCCGCGAACACTGCGCCACTTCCATTATAATAATACCGGTTATTATATAGACGCTTTAGGCCTACCCAATTCTGTGAATTGGCTCAAAGCGCCGCGACCACTGCGCCACTTCCATTATAATAATACCGGTTATTATATAGACGCTTTAGGCCTAATCAATTCTGTGAATTGGCTCAAAGCGCCGCGACCACTGCGCCACTTCCATTATAATAATACCGGTTATTATATAGACGCTTTAGGCCTACCCAATTCTGTGAATTGGCTCAAAGCGCCGCGACCACTGCGCCACTTCCATTATAATAATACCGGTTATTATATAGACGCTTTAGGCCTAACCAATTCTGAGAATTGGCTCAAAGCGCCGCGAACACTGCGCCACTTCCATTATAATAATACCGGTTATTATATAGACGCTTTAGGCCTACCCAATTCTGTGAATTGGCTCAAAGCGCCGCGAACACTGCGCCACTTCCATTATAATAATACCGGTTATTATATAGACGCTTTAGGCCTACCCAATTCTGTGAATTGGCTCAAAGCGCCGCGACCACTGCGCCACTTCCATTATAATAATACCGGTTATTATATAGGCGCTTTAGGCCTACCCAATTCTGTGAATTGGCTCAAAGCGCCGCGAACACTGCGCCACTTCCATTATAATAATACCGGTTATTATATAGACGCTTTAGGCCTACCCAATTCTGTGAATTGGCTCAAAGCGCCGCGAACACTGCGCCACTTCCATTATAATAATACCGATTATTATATAGACGTTTAGGCCTACCCAATTCTGTGAATTGGCTCAAAGCGCCGCGAACACTGCGCCACTTCCATTATAATAATACCGGTTATTATATAGACGCTTTAAGCATACCCAATTCTGTGAATTGGCTCAAAGCGCCGCGAACACTGCGCCACTTCCATTATAATAATACCGGTTATTATATAGACGCTTTAGGCCTACCCAATTCTGTGAATTGGCTCAAAGCGCCGCGAACACTGCGCCACTTCCATTATAATAATACCGGTTATTATATAGGCGCTTTAGGCATACCCAATTCTGTGAATTGGCTCAAAGCGCCGCGAACACTGCGCCACTTCCATTATAATAATACCGGTTATTATATAGACGCTTTAGGCCTACCCAATTCTGTGAATTGGCTCAAAGCGCCGCGAACACTGCGCCACTTCCATTATAATAATACCGGTTATTATATAGGCGCTTTAGGCCTACCCAATTCTGTGAATTGGCTCAAAGCGCCGCGACCACTGCGCCACTTCCATTATAATAATACCGGTTATTATATAGGCGCATTAGGCCTACCCAATTCTGTGAATCGGCTCAAAGCGCCGCGAACACTGCGCCACTACCATTATAATAATACCGGTTATTATATAGGCGCATTAGGCCTACCCAATTCTGTGAATTGGCTCAAAGCGCCGCGACCACTGCGCCACTTCCATTATAATAATACCGGTTATTATATAGGCGCATTAGGCCTACCCAATTCTGTGAATCGGCTCAAAGCGCCGCGAACACTGCGCCACTTCCATTATAATAATACCGGTTATTATATAGGCGCATTAGGCCTACCCAATTCTGTGAATTGGCTCAAAGCGCCGCGAACACTGCGCCACTTCCATTATAATAATACCGGTTATTATATAGGCGCATTAGGCCTACCCAATTCTGTGAATTGGCTCAAAGCGCCGCGAACACTGCGCCACTTCCATTATAATAATACCGGTTATTATATAGGCGCTTTAGGCCTACCCAATTCTGTGAATTGGCTCAAAGCGCCGCGAACACTGCGCCACTTCCATTATAATAATACCGGTTATTATATAGGCGCATTAGGCCTGCCCAATTCTGTGAATCGGCTCAAAGCGCCGCGAACACTGCGCCACTTCCATTATAATAATACCGGTTATTATATAGGCGCATTAGGCCTACCCAATTCTGTGAATCGGCTCAAAGCGCCGCAAACACTGCGCCACTTCCATTATAATAATACCGGTTATTATATAGGCGCTTTAGGCCTACCCAATTCTGTGAATTGGCTCAAAGCGCCGCGACCACTGCGCCACTTCCATTATAATAATACCGGTTATTATATAGGCGCATTAGGCCTACCCAATTCTGTGAATTGGCTCAAAGCGCCGCGAACACTGCGCCACTTCCATTATAATAATACCGGTTATTATATAGGCGCATTAGGCCTACCCAATTCTGTGAATTGGCTCAAAGCGCCGCGAACACTGCGCCACTTCCATTATAATAATACCGGTTATTATATAGGCGCTTTAGGCCTACCCAATTCTGTGAATTGGCTCAAAGCGCCGCGAACACTGCGCCACTTCCATTATAATAATACCGGTTATTATATAGGCGCATTAGGCCTGCCCAATTCTGTGAATCGGCTCAAAGCGCCGCGAACACTGCGCCACTTCCATTATAATAATACCGGTTATTATATAGGCGCTTTAGGCCTACCCAATTCTGTGAATCGGCTCAAAGCGCCTCGAACAAAACCTCAAACAAAAGCTCAGTTAGTTCGGGGTTTAACATCCACGGCACCGATAATGGACGGCCCTGACGGGAGGGTTATGGGAGACAGGGAAATCTATTGCCTATGGAGTACGACCTGAACACTGAGCAGTTCAGTCTCACTGCAACTGTGCCAATTTGATTTACCAGGACCTTTCGACGGACGTGCTATGAAACGAGCCCCTCTTTTATTCCCTAGATTGCGAGTCCAGCTACCGGGGCCGGTACGGGGACTCGAACCCACGACCCGGTTCGCTCACTTGCTCCGACGTTTCACCGCCTGAGCTATTTCGGACTCGTGCTCACGTAACAGGCATTTACACAGTGCAAGACAAACACTGGACATTCACGTGGTGCGAAGGGTCAGCTCAGCTAGTGAGCTATGTACAAAATAAAACGAAACTATAGTGAAATTCATCGCCAGTATCTTCACACCGGCACTTAGCTTGGAACAAAGCCTGTTTTGCATTTCTGTTCCCTGCTGCCTCCCTGAACATCAGAACCTACCGCCGATGTCGTCATCAATTCTTTCGAGTGTTTCCGGAGCGTTTCCGTCAATATAGGTGATAGTGAACACTGAAATCACTGCAGACCGTCCTCAGACTAACTATGGCCCGTGATCCATGGCCAACAAGCGACATAACTTCTCATGAGCCCTTGCGGATGCAGGGGCTCATAAGTATTTATGACGCTTGCAGACTGAACAGACTGTCTGAAGGACTGTTCTGTCCGAACCAACGACCTGAAATTCAGCTTTCTGAGATTTTTAAAAGCTGAATCAGTCTCAAGGACACAACAAAACCTTCCAAGACCACTTTGCCATAAGAAACAACCCCCGCACAATATGTCCTAGTCTTACCGCGCTAAGCTTTCTGGGATATTATAGTCAACCTGTAGCCAGTTTACAAACTATAGTGTATGATTGTTTGCCAAAAAACACATATTCCACATTTGAATGGCGAAAGCTCACTTCCTACACATAGAAAGGCCACGTACAATCAGAAAATATACTCATTTTCCCATTAGTTATTTCGAAATACGAAGTTTAGATCGCGCAGAGCACGAAAGAGGTTTACATACCGAAATTTAAATACCACAAGAAACAAATTCACAGCTGCATTGCAATGTAGATTTCGGTTTATAGATACTTAGTTCAAAAGAGTATAATATTACACTTTGTTGCTTCAGATGTTGCAACTTAAATTGCATCCAGTTTTTGTTACAAATTGTATTTGTTGTTTTAACTGTTCCGTTGGAGTTATTGTATACTAAAAACAATACGAAAATAAATGCGTCGCTCCTGTTTAAAAGATGGCTTCGACCTACATCGCTATTCTGCGGTAGTGAAAGGTTTTATAACACATAGAAATGGAGTATTCGTATACTAAAGAGTCTGAAATAGCTTACACTATTAGACTTTGACTAAGCGTCGGAGCAAAAGCGAAGGGAATCGCCGAGTTGTGGGCTCGAGTCCCGGCCCCGGTAGCTGGACTCGTAATCCAGGCGGAAAAAAAGACAGGCTTGTTTTAATAGCATGTCCGTTGAAAGGTCCTGGTAAATCAAAGTGGCGCAGTTGCAGTGCACCTTAATTGATCAGTGTTTAGGTTGTACTCCATATGCAATAGATTTTTCGTCGGGGGTTCTTTCTCCGGGTACTCCGGTTCTTCCACCCCCCACCCCCCCACCTCCACCCCCCACACTTTGGTACCGGTTTCAGGCCACTTTACAAATTTCAAATACAAGCTATCAAAAATCTCTGTAACTTCAGTAGCTGAACTGGCCCTTCGTCTGTCTTGTACTGTGTTTGTCTTAAATGGCGTAAATCCGTGTCTGTTACGTGAGTGTGCGTGTTGGGTTTCAGTTCGCGGCGCTTTGAGTCGATTTGCCCAAAAATTGAGAAAAAGCGCCTATATAATAACGGCATTATTACTCTGTCCCCCATTACCCGCCCGTTACGGTCGTCCATTATCACTTCGGTGCCGTGGACGTTAAACCCCGAACTAACCATTCTTATACTAGACAGACCGACAGGCTGACACTTTTGCAAATGTTTGATCCATAGTCACAGAGCGCGTTCCGCGCTCTGCCAGTTGTAGAAGTATCAGCCGCTCGGTCTGTCTAAAAATGATAGTATACGAACATTTCTGTTATAATGTTCGGACGAACGAACTTCCTCCCAGTATAACGGTTGGCATGCTCTTTCCCGACTGAAAATGCTTGCAGCATTCGATTCAAAATTGTACTGAAGTGTGTCTACTGATGCATTGCGCGTCTGCGCTCCTATATCTGCGCTGCGCTCCGCCAAGCGAACTTCCCGGCGGGGTCAAAATGCGTACAGACCCTATTTAGTGTCCTGTCTTTAAAATCATCATCGTGGTGGCAAAAGATGTTAAGCCCCAAACGTTTATGGTTTGTTTGTTTTTTTATTAGCGAACACATAATAAAGGGGATAGAGAAACTGAAGCTGCATGGTGCCTTGGAAGATATAGCGAAGCTTTTCTTTTTGTCTACCGTATTGAAAATACGGTAGACTTGGACTTGAAATGGGCTTTAGGAAAAAAATATGTTCTCAGGATTTTTCATAAACAGTGTTTGCATCAGCATAATATTTGTCCCTGCTCTGGGGTAGGATTAGGTCAAATTGTGACCTGTAAGCCCTAGGTGTGAAAATCATCAAGAAAATTGCCAAGTTTGATACTCTAATACGTAAACTGTTAGTACTGCGATGAGTGACGTATGACATAGAGTCGTCACTATGAACACGGCGTCCTGGGACTAATCAGTGATGCCATGACTCGAAGCTTGTAGTGACGTCATTTCGCTGCTCGTGCTATTAATCTTCTTCAGAATAGCAATCGCTAAGCCAGACCACAGTGCTTAAGAATGGCCCGCGGTGAGATGGTTTTAGTCGCCTGCTCGTGGTTAAACCCCAATAACTAACTACGAATGGCGGTAATCGCCCGTCAGTCATTATTTCTGTGTGCCAGCGTTTGTGGATGAGAGAATGGGTTAGAGTAGAAGGGGGTTGATCAGAAGGATAAGCATAAAAATAGAAACAACTATGGGCTAGGGTCCCAATTTGTTGGTTTTGTGTGTGTGGTGGTGGTGGTGGAGGGGGGGGGGTGTTGTCAACAAAACAATGTTTTGGTACGGCAACAAAATATTCTCTGCCTGTTACATTATTTTTCCTACACTTCTTTTGACCCAGTGACCTGCGTGCGACCTGTGACGTATACGATGAAATAAATACCGTGTACGTTTACAACTGTTCGTGTTTTCATCCCTACGTCACACGACCAGTTGCTTTAGCGTAAACTGTACCATGTGACCGTGATACAAAAAACCCTTGTAGCGACAAATGGCGGACTTCTTATAGCTCTCTTTGTGACGCATCTCGGATGCCAGTTTTGTTCTATAAAAGATCACCAAAACGTTCTAAAGCAAAAAAAAACATTACTTAGTGTTGTTCGAAACAACAGGCACACTACTGGAGACCGCGACGTCATGAAAGATTTTAAATTACGTCATAAGTCTATATGTATAAATGTTTTATTCCTTCGAAGTCAGTCATGTCTAGCGTGATCCAGGTCGGAAGATTTTCTTCTTGATTTCTTTTACGAAAATAGTGGAGGAATGAAAACAAATACGTTATTCAGGTAGCAGGGGCTTGCTGCACGGACATTTGTAGGCCTGAGGTCAAAGGAACCATTGTACCCCTCAGGCCTTCGGGGTACAATGGTTCCTTTGACCTCCCTCAGGCCTACAAGGGTCCGTGTAGCAAACCCCTGCTACCAGTAACTTATATTGTTGTCTACCGTATTAAAAATACGGTAGACTTTGAGATGGGGCTGGTCGGAGCACGTTCCGTAGCGTGCAAATGACGAACATAGGCGGGCACACATCAGACTTTGACAGTGAAGTAACACGATAAAAAGTTACGTCATGCCTAGCTACGCTAACCGCTCTATTGAACGTACATTTGGCTAGAAGCGCCGTGTGTATGTGTGTGTGTGTGTGTGTGTGTGTGTGTGTGTGTGTGTGTGTGTGTGTGTGTGTGTGTGTGTGTGTGTGTGTGTGTGTGTGTGTGTGTAGACACGAGTATCTCTTGTGTTAGCGTACTACAGGTCTGAAACTTTAGGAAATGCTTCCTTCAAGATGTATTTCGGAGTACCTTTGAGCATATTCAAACTGGGTGATTCGATCAAGAGAGAAATTGCCGTTTATATAAAGTCGGTTGACCCGTATCTGACTGTCCGTAATTTTCGTTCTATTCACTTGAAATTTTGGATATAGCTAGCTTGGAGCTAGACAATGGATAAGTTCGTAATCCAGCGTTGTACCTCTTCAACTTTTTAAATAATAATTAATTCATTTTTGCAAGTTTTGGATACACTATATACTCCCATCAAAGAGACAGCCCTGAAAGAGGCCGTGGGGAAGAAAACAGTCACCCCTAGAAGAGGCTGCGTGCCTTTCGGATGAGTGATGTCAAATAGTCCAAAAGCCAGTCCTGGCTACCGTGCACCCACTACCCACCCCCACTACCCCCCCCCCCCCACCCCTCCAAGACTCAATAAGATGGTTTTCTTAAGTGTACCTTAGTATGTCTTCAGATGTTTAAGTCATGTTCCCCTAAAATCCTTATTAACACACCATATATATAGCCGATGGCGCAAGGGTACCCCCATTCACGCTCTTCGCATATGCTAAAATGAGGTTGAGAAACATTTTCCTCTAAATAAATCAGAATTCATTCCAGAAGCCCAAATCAGGCATTATTATGTTAAGGCACACCTTCTGCGTCCTCCGCAAAAGATAGAATGAAAAATATATTGAATCTCTGGCTCATAATGAAGGGATTTGTGCACCCAGTAAATGGCCATTTCCGCAAAATCGCAAAAAAAAGACAAAAATAATATGTCAGATGCCTTCAAACATTTTCTATAGCACTGGAAATCCATTTTCATGCTTACATCATTAAAACAGGATGTAAAAATTATTATATACTTGGCTAGGTGATGCTGTGATCTCTATGAGTGCCACATTCATTGATTTTGTATCCCTACCCCCAAGTTGTAAAAATACAAAAAATTAATTAGAAGAAATTACTAAAGTTATTCCATTTCATTTTGACCTCTCTTTACCTATTAAGTTTCAATAATTTGAGCATAAAGTGCCAGAAAATGAGGAAAGTCGGCATCCTTTATGATATGTTTGTGGTGAATGATAGCTTTTTCCCATTTAAAATTGCCTAATTAGAAAACTACGTTGTTTCCGATGCCCTCATAAATTTTTTTATACATCTGATAGGTCTTTTTTAGGTTTTAATGGTTAGGATAGAGTACCACAGTTACTCCCAACCTGATTTTTATGACGTTGTGATGCATTTAGGGGCCACAGTGGCTGAATCTGCTGCCCTACCCCCATTTTATCAGTAAGCAAAGGAACGCAGGAGAAAAAAGAACAAGTCATTTGTGAAAACTTCTCATTAATCTTCTTTTGCATGCACCGCCAGGTACTGTTTACACTTCCTGGGGTTGTATGCACAAGGGGGTTAATGTGGCCTGTGCGTATAATCACTGTTTGACGTTGTTGATAGATTGGTGGTAATACTTATTGCAATTTGAAAATTTATGAATACTAACCAGAGTAACTGTTCATGTGATATTGCTTTTTTTTTAAATAGTGTTTCTGTATTTTTTTTAAATCCAAAGTTGGTGGTTTGTTTGTTTGTGTGTGTGTGAGTGTGTGTGCGCGCGCGCGCGCATGATATACATCAACCTATTTTTACAGCAACAAGGAAGTGCCTGATTTATTGATATATCTTGTTTTTCTCTTGCACATGTTAATTTACTACTTTTAACAAAGAAAATCTTTAAATTAAAGATAGAAAAATTCAGCGAAAAATATCTTAGAATCAAACTCTTGTGTAAAAAAGTAATAATATCTTTTATTGAAATTGAAAGCAATCAGTCCTCTGCAATGCACGCACATAGCACGTTTATGCTGAGTTCCCCTTGAGAAAGCCCAGCAACCCAGCACGAGTAAGCAAAGGGACTGAACCTTTACACTGACCTCGCATTATTCAGTAAGCCTTATGAAGGAGTGATCTGTCTTATAACGTATTGGCTTTGGTGCTACAAACAACTCCAGTAGTATGCCTGTTGTTTCAAACAACATTAAGAAACTTTGTAGTTTAAAACGGTTTTGTGGTCTTTTATAGAACACAAGATGAGGATTTCATCCCAAAGTCTACCGTATTGTTTGGAGCTCATATGGGTTTCTCTTTTAGGAGCATTCAGAGTTTATGTTCATATTTTTAAAATTATCCTTCTGATACATTTCCCTCCTCTCTAACCCAACCTCTGATCAAAACACACCGGGGCACACACATATAGACGGACACATGGAGCTTCCCGCCATTAGTAGGTCTGTGGGACGGAGTTGCGACAGGAATTCTGAAGAGGAAGAATAGCACGAGCAGCAAAATGACATCGCAATAAGCTTCAAGTCATGGCATCGCTAGTCCCAGACGCCGTGCACACAGTGACGAATTTGATGTAAATTCAGAAACATTGTATAACACCGACATCTGGTGCTTTGGGACAATTTAGGGACATTGTGTAACACTGACGTGTTTGGCGACTACGTCACCGTCACTGTCTGACACTTATCTAGAAGAATTTTTACAATTTAATTTTTGTCTGCAATAAATTACTTTTTACGAAAAGGTTGAATGGATACAAAGGTGGCTAACAAACTCATTTAATGCGTATCTTCAAGCTAGCTATATCCAAAATGCCGAGTGGATAAAACGAAAATTACGGACTCAAATGCGGGTCAACCGACTTCATATAAAAGCCAAATTTTTCGCTTTAAGCAGTCTACCGTTGAAAATATGCTCGGAGTGTCCGACATGCATCTCGATCAAAGCATTTTCTAAAGTTTCAGGCCTGTACGTACACAAACACCGGAGATACTTACACACACACACACACACACACACACACACACACACACACACACACACACACACACACACACACACACACACACGCACACACACATACATGCATACATACATATACACGGCATCTTCCCGCCATATGTACGTTCAACAGCGCGGTTAGCGCAACTAGGCATGACGTAATTTTTATCGTGTTACTTTATTGTTAGAGTCTGATGTGTGACCGCATATGTTCGTCATTTAAATGCTACGGAACGTGCCCCGACCAGCTCCATCTCACAGTCTACCATATTTTCAATACGGTAGACAACAATTGGCATCCAAGAGGCGTCAGAAAAGAGGGCATACAAAAAGTCCGCAATTATTCGCTACAAGGGTATTTGTATATTATATTATATTATATTATATTATATTATATTATATTATATTATATTATATTATATTATATTATATTATATTATATTATATTATATATTTTACAGCAACAGTGACAACGCCAGTGCCAACCACAGTCCAACTCACGACACAACCCACCACAACACAACCCGCTACAACTCAACCAGTCACTACCAAATCAGCCACAACTCTGCCGGCCTCTGTTCAGCCGGGCTCCACCCAGTCAGCCACTACCCAGCCAGCCACTACTCTTCAATTGAATAGTGGCATGTGCTTTTGGTTCCGCAAATATTCTTTTTTTAGTGGCCTGTTACACACTGTTGCTGCAAATGTGTGCTACAAACAACTTTAGTTCCTTTTTGTTGACCGGACTTTCTACAGGACAATGTTGTGCACACTTGAACTTTAACGCAACACGGCTGTATCACATAGGTGTGATACAGCCAAGCTGAAACGCACGTGTATGATACAGCTTTTCCGATCAAAGGTTGCAAATATAGAGGGGTGTAAGAAACGTGTATGTGTATAGTATAGAATAGTATAGTATAGTATAATATTGTATTGTATAGAACAAGAACAGTGACAACGCCATTGCCGACCACAGCCCAACCCACGACTCAACCCGCAACAACACAACCCGCTACAACTCAAACAGTCACTACAAAATTAGCCACCAGAAGACAAAAAATGTCATCTAAGACGTGTCAGAAAAAGGGCATACAAACAATCTGCCATTAGTCGCTACAAGGGTATTTGTATATTATATTATATTATATTATATTATATTATATTATATTATATTATATTATATTATATTATATTATATTATATCATATTATATTATATTATATTATATTATATTATATTATATTATATTATATTATATTATATTATATTATATTATATTATATTATATTACCAGCGCCAACCACGACACAGCCCGCCACAACACAACCTGATACAACTCAACCAGTCACTACCAAATCAGCCACAACTCTGCCAGCTTCTGTTCAACCGGGATCCACCCAGCCAGCCACTACTCAACCAATCACTACTACCCCTGTTGCCACGGCTCAGCCAGTCACAACACTAGCTGCAACAACGAGACCAGTTACCACCCAACCTTTAACAACATTACCACCCACAACAGCCGTTCAAGGAGTTACAACACAAGCGGTCACAACACAACCGCCTATTACCGCTACTACGGCTCAGTTACCCACATCAGGTAGGCATAGTCAATATCTTGATAACTGTGACCCTATTCGGTGCCCTGTCCTGGGTATGGCCAAAAGGAGAGAAGTCCTAGTATAGTCTACAAATTGTCAGAGTAATGCAATGGAAGTGGTGAGTGACTGTTTGTCTCAAACAAACTTTAAAATTCTTCAGTTCAATAGTGGCATGTGCTTTCGATTCCGCAAATATTCTTTCTTTAGTGGCCTGTTACTCACTGTTGCTGCAAATGTGTGCTATAAACAACTTTAGTAATATACCTGTTGTGTCGATCCACATTAAAGTAACTTTGTGTTTTTGAAAGGTTTGGTGGTCTTTTGTAGAACAAAACTGGCATCCAATACGCGTCACAAAGAGGGCACACGCAGCGTCCGCCATTAGTCGCTACATGTTAAGGTGATACTGAGAATTTCACTCGAGTGGTTTTAAAACCGTATCCCACGAGCGAAAGCGAGTCGGATAGGTTTTTAAGACCACGAGCAGGAGATTCTCAGTATCACCTAAACACCGATGTAAGATTTTATTTCTTACTCACCTTGTTCTTGGCCCCAATACGCGACACAAAGAGGGCATACACAGCTTCCGACATTAGTCGCTACATGTTAAGGTGATACTGAGAATCTCCTGCTCGTGGTTTTAAAACCTTATCCTACAAGCGAAGGCGAGTAGGATAAGGTTTTAAGACCACGAGAGTGAGATTCTCAGTATCACCTAAACACCGATGTAAGATTCTATTTCTTACTCACCTTCTTCTTGGCATAAATCCGATGTCAGCTGGTCTTCGGCACACACCTAGTCACAACACAGCCGCCATTGTGTCTTGGCAAAATCTTGACGTAACTTACTTTGTAATGTGACGTTAATATTTTGGATAAAAGACTAATGTTCATAATAGCGCAATACATGACCCCATAGTGCCAGTCGTCACTGTGAAATGATGTCATTGATTGTGAGGTGAAAGTAGGTCAAGTTTCAACATGATATCGCGTGTGCCCATTCCTTTTTGTTGACCAGATATTCTACAGGACACTGTTGTGCACACTTGACCGTTAACACAACACGGCTCTATCACAAAGGTGTGATACAGCCAAGCTTTTATCGCACGTGTGTGATACAGCTTTTACCCTCAAAGGTAGAACAGATGGAGGGGTGTAAGAAAAGGGTATGTGTAGTATAGTATAGTACAAGAATAGTGCTATCGCCAGTGCCAACCAGAGCCCAACCCACAACGTAACCCGCAACAACACAACCCGCTACAACTCAACCATGCAGTCACTACAAAATTAGCCACCAAAAGGAGAGAAGCCCTATGATAGTTTAATGTTTTCTTTTTGTCACTACCGTATTGAAAACACGGTTTCGATCACAACATTTCCTAAAGTGTCAGGCCTGTACGTACACAAACACCAGAGATACTCGTGTCTACATACTCACACACACACACACACACACACACACACACACACACACACACACACACACACACACACACACACACACACACACACACACGGCGCTTCGCGCCATATGTACGTTCAACAGCGCGGTTAGCGTTGCTAGCTAGGCATGACGTAATTGTTTTCAGAGTCTGAAGTGTGTCCGCATATATCCGTCATCGCTGCTACGGAACGTGATCCGACAAGCCCCATTTCAATGACTACTGTATTTTCAATACGGTAGACAAAAATTGTCATCTAAGACGTGTCAGAAAGAGGGCATACAAACAGTCTGCCATTAGTCGCTACAAGGGTATTTGTATATTATATTATATTATATTACCAGCGCCAACCACAGTCCAACCCACGACACAGCCCGCCACAACACAACCCGATACAACTCAACCAGTCACTACCAAATCACTGCCAGCCACAACTCTGCCAGCTTCTGTTCAGCCGGGATCCACCCAGCCAGCCAATACTCAACCAATCACTACTACCCCGGTTGCCACGACTCAGCCAGTCACAACACTAGCTGCAACAACGAGACCAGTTACCACCCAACCTTTAACAACATTACCACTCACAACAGCGGTTCAAGGAGTTACAACACAAGCGGTCACAACACAACCGCCTATTACCGCTACTACGGCTCAGTTACCCACATCAGGTAGGCCTAGTCAATATCTTGATAACTGTGACCCTATTCGGTGCCCTGTCATGGGTATGACCACTCCTATTATAGTCTACAAAGTGTCAGAGTAATGCAGTGGAAGTGGTGAGTGACTGTTTGTCTCAAACAAACTTTAAAATTCTTCAGTTCAATAGTGGTATGTGCTTTCGATTCCGCAAATATTCTTTCTTTAGTGGCCTGTTACACACTGTTGCTGCAAATGTGTGCTACAAACAACTTCAGTGGTATACCTGTTGTGTCGAACCACATTAAAGTAACTTTGTGCTTTTGAAAGTTTTGGTGGTCTTTTGTAGAACAAAACTGGCATCCAATACGCGTCACAAAGATGGCATACACAACGTCCGCCATTAGTCGCTACATGTTAAGGTGATACTGAGAATTTCACTCGAGTGATTTTAAAACCGTATCCCACGAGCGAAATTGAGTAGGATAGGTTTTTAAGACCACGAACAGGAGATTCTCAGTATCACCTAAACACCGATGTAAGATTTTATTTCTTACTCACCTTGTTCTAAATCTGATGTCAGCTGGTCTTCGGCACACACCTAGTCACAACTGTGGCTGCAACCACAACACAAGCGGTCACAACACAGTCGCCTATTACTGCTGCAACTGCTCAGTTATCTACATCAGGTAGGCCTAGTCAATATCTTGATAACTGTGACCCTATTCGATACCCTGTCCTGTGTATGGCCAAAAGGAGAGAAGTCCTAGTATAGTCTACAAATTGTCAGAGTGATGCCCAAATTGTCAGAGTAATGCAATTGAAGTGGTGAGTGACTGTTTGTCTCAAACAAAACTTTAAAATTCTTCAATTGAATAGTGGCACGTGCTTTCGATTCCGCAAATATTCTTTCTTTAGTGGCCTGTTACAGTCTGTTGTTGCAAATGTGTTCTACAAACACCTTTAGTAGTGTACCTGTTGTTTCGAACCACATTAAAGTAACTTTGTGCTTTTAAACGTTTTGGTGGTCTTTTGCAAAACAAAACTGGAATCCAATACGCGACACAAAGAGGGCATACACAGCTTCCGACATTAGTCGCTACATGTTAAGGTGATACTGAGAATCTCCTGCTCGTGGTTTTAAAACCTTATCCTACGAGCGAATGCGAGTCGGATAAGGTTTTAAGACCACGAGAGTGAGATTCTCAGTATCATCTAAACACCGATGTAAGATTCTATTTCTTACTCACCTTCTTCTCGGCATAAATCCGATGTCAGCTGGTCTTCGGCACACACCTAGTCACAACACAGCCGCCATTTTTTCTTGGCAAAGGTCTTGACGTAATTTATTTTGTAATGTGACGTTAATATTTTGGATGCCAGACTAATGTTCATAATAGCGCAATACATGACCCCATAGTGCCAGTCGTCACTGTGAAATGATGTCATTGATTGTGAGGTGAAAGTAGGTCAAGTTTCAACATGATATCGCGTGTGCCCATTCCTTTTTGTTGACCAGACATTCTACAGGACACTGTTGTGCACACTTGACCGTTAACGCAACACGGCTATATCACAAAGGTGTGATACAGCCAAGCTTTTATCGCACGTGTGTGATACAGCTTTTCCCCTCAAAGGTAGAACAGATGGAGGGGTGTAAGAAAAGGGTATGTGTATAGTATAGTATAGTATAGTATAGTATAGTATAGTATAGTATAGTATAGTATAGTATAGTATAGTATAGTACAAGAATAGTGATATCGCCAGTGCCAACCACAACCCAACCCACAACGTAAGCCGCAACAACACAACCCGCTACAACTCAACCATGTAGTCACTACAAAATTAGTCACCAAAAGGAGAGAAGCCCTATGATAGTTTAATGTTTTCTTTTGTCTACCGTATTGAAAACACGTTTCGATCACAGCATTTCCCAAAGTGTCAGGCCTGTAGGAACACAAACAGCGGAGATACTCGTGTCTGCATACACACACACACACACACACACACACACACACACACACACACACACACACACACACACACACACACACACACACACGGCGCTTCGCGCCATATGTATTCAACAGCGAGGTTAGCGTTGCTAGCTAGGCATGACGTAATTGTTTCAGAGTCTGATGTGTGCCCGCATATATCCGTCATCACTGCTACGGAACGTGATCCGACCAGCCCCATTTAAAAGACTACTGTATTTTCAATATGGTAGACAAAAATTGTCATCTAAGACGTGTCAGAAAGAGGGCATACAAACAGTCTGCCATTAGTCGCTACAAGGGTATTTGTATATTTTATTATATTATATTATATTATATTATATTATATTATATTATATTATATTATATTATATTATATTATATTATATTATATTATATTATATTATATTACCAGCGCCAACCACAGTCCAACCCACGACACAGCCCGCCACAACAAAACCCGATACAACTCAACCAGTCACTACCAAATCAGCCACAACTCTGCCAGCTTCTGTTCAGCCGGGATCCACCCAGCCAGCCACTACTCAACCAATCACTACTACCCCGGTTGCCACGACTCAGCCAGTCACAACACTAGCTGCAACAACGAGACCAGTTACCACCCAACCTTTAACAACATTACCACTCACAACAGGGGTTCAAGGAGTTACAACACAAGCGGTCACAACACAACCGCCTATTACCGCTACTACTGCTCAGTTACCCACATCAGGTAGGCCTAGTCAATGTCTTGATAACTGTGACCCTATTCGGTGCCCTGTCCTGGGTATGGCCAAAAGGAGAGAAGTCCTAGTATAGTCTACAAAGTGTCAAAGAAATGCAATGGAAGTGGTGAGTGACTGTTTGTCTTAAACAAACTTTAAAATTCTTCAGTTCAATAGTCGTATGTGCTTTCGATTCCGCAAATATTCTTTCTTTAGTGACCTGTTACACACTGTTGCTGCAAATGTGTGCTACAAACAACTTCAGTGGTATACCTGTTGAGTTCAACCACATTAAAGCAACTTTGTGCTTTTGAAAGTTTTGGTGGTCTTTTGTAGAACAAAACTGGCATCCAATACGCGTCACAAAGAGGGCATACACAACGTCCGCCATTAGTCGCTACATGTTTAGGTGATACTGAGAATTTCACTCGAATGGTTTTAAAACCTTATCCTACGAGCGAAAGCGAGTAGGATAAAGTTTTAAGACCACAAGAGTGAGATTCTCAGTATCACCTAAACACCGATGTAAGATTCTATGTCTTACTCACCTTGTTCTTGGCATAAATTCGATGTCAGCTGGTCTTCGGCACACACCTAGTCACAACACAGCCGGCATTGTTTCTTGGCAAAGGTCTTGACGTAATTTACTTTGTAATGTGACGTTAATATTTTGGATGCCTGACAAATGTTCCTAATAGCGCAATACATGACTCCAGAGTACCAGTTTTCACTACTGTGAAATGATGTCATTGGTCGTGAGCTAAAAGTAGGTCAAGTTTCAATTTCGCGTGTGCCCATTCCTTTTTGTTCACCGGACTTTCTACAGACAATGTTGTGCACACTTGACCGTTCACGCAACACGGCTGTATCACAAAGGTATGAAACAGCCAAGCTTTATCGCACGATTGTGATACATCTTTTCCGCTCAAGGCAGCAAAGAAGGAGGGGTGTAAGCAAAAAGTATGTGTATATTATATTATATTATATTATATTATATTATTATATTATATTATATTATATTATATTATATTATATTATATTATATTATATTATATTATATTATATTATATTATATTATATTATAGTGATAACGCCAGTGCCAACCACAGTCCAGGCCACGACACAACCCGACACAACACAACCCGCTACAACTCAATCAGGCGGCACTACCAAATCAGCCACAACTCCGCCAGCCTCTGTTCAGCCGGGCTCCACCCAGTCAGCCACTACCCAGCCAGCCACTACTCAACCAGTCACTACTACCCCGGTTGCCACGACTCAGCCAGTCACAACACTAGCTGCAACAGCGAGACCAGTTACCACTCAACCTTTAACAACAGTGCCACTGACAATAGCGGTCCAAGGAGTTACAACTGTGGCTGCAACCACAACACAAGCGGTCACAACACAGCCGCCTATTACTGCTACAACGGCTCAGTTATCTACATCAGGTAGGCCTATTCATTATCTTGATAACTGTGACCCTATTCGGTACCCTGTCCTGTGTATGGTCAAAAGGAGAGAAGTCCTAGTATAGTCTACAAATTGTCAGAGTAATGCCCAAATTGTCAGAGTAATGCAATTGAAGTGGTGAGTGACTGTTTGTCTCAAACAAACTTTAAAATTCTTCAATTGAATAGTGGCACGTGCTTTCGATTACGCAAATATTCTTTCTTTAGTGGCCTGTTACAGGCTGTTGCTGAAAATGTGTTCTACATACAACTTTAGTAGTGTACCTGTTGTTTCGTACGACATTAAAGTAACTTTATGCTTTTAAACGTTTTGGTGGTCTTTTGTAGAACAAAACTGGTATCCAATACTCGACACAAAGAGGGCATACACAGCGTCCGTCATTAGTCGCTACATGTTAAGGTGATACTGAGAATCTCCTGCTCGTGGTTTTAAAACCTTATCCTACTAGCGAAGGCGAGTAGGATAAGGTTTTAAGACCACGAGAGTGAGATTCTCAGTGTCACCTAAACACCGATGTAAGATTCTATGTCCTACTCACATTCTTCTTGGCATAAATCCGATGTCAGCTGGTCTTCGGCACACACCTAGTCACAACACAGCCGCCATTGTTTCTTGGCAAAGGTCTTGACGTAATTTACTTTGTAATGTGACGTTAATATTTTGGATGCCAGACTAATGTCCATAATAGCGCAATACATGACCCCATAGTGCCAGTCATCACTGTGAAATGATGTCATTGATTGTGAGCTGAAAGTAGGTCAAGTTTCAACATCGCGTGTGCCCATTCCTTTTTGTTGTCCAGACTTTCTACAGGACAATGTTGTGCACACTTGACCGTTAACGCAACACGGCTCTATCACAAAGGTGTGATACAGCCAAGCTTTTATCGCACGTGTGTGATACAGCTTTTCCCATCAAAGGTAGAACAGATGGAGGGGTGTAAGAAAAGGGTATGTGTATAGTATAGTATAGTATAGCATAGCATAGTATAGTATAGTATAGTATAGTATAGTATAGTATAGTATAGTATAGTATAGTATAGTATAGTATAGTATAGTATTGTTTTTTGGCATCCTGTCTCGGAAGACAATGGAGTATATGCGCTTGCTGGGTCAGTCACTGGAGTGACCTCTCCAGGGCGCAAGCCTGGGCAAAGTGTATGGAGATCATGGGGTGCCCAGTCGTCAAGATCCCCCTCTCGGCCTCGCTGATGTATCCAAAGGAATGCAAAGCAGTACGTTTGGCACCAGTTTGGCTGCAGGAGCTGCCAGAACAGTGCGTGAATATAGGCAACTGTCTGCCTTCGGGGCTCCACTCCTGATTTGAAGGGTTTACTCCCCCACATTTGGCCGTTGAATCCAACCTGATCTCCTCCGTCCTCTAGCCGTTGGCTGTCAGAAACAGCTCATCCGCCTAGTGGTGCAATGTGAACACCATCCCCTCACGTGGTTTAGCCCACCAGCTGAGGTGGTTTGCCAGGGTGTGGCGCTTGGAGCCAACACGAGAGAGATTAAGGAGATGGATGAGGACCAGTGATGCCCGTCCGTCCTATGTAGGACGCAGCTGCCGAACAGCAAAGGTGCTACCTCTATCCAAAGCCCCCCTACACCCCAGTATAGTATAGTATAGTATAGTATAGTATAGTATAGTATAGTATAGTATAGTATAGTACAAGAACAGTGACAACGCCAGTGCCAACGCCAGTGCCAACCACAGCCCAACCCACAACGTAACCCGCAACAACACAACCCGCTACAACTCAACCATGCAGTCACTACAAAATTTGCCACCAAAAGGAGAGAAACCCTGTGATAGTTTAATGTTTTCTTTTTGTCTACCGTATTGAAAACACGGTTTCGATCACAGCATTTCCTAAAGTGTCAGGCCTGTACGTACACAAACACCAGAGAAACTCGTGTTTACACACACACACACACACACACACACACACACACACACACACACACACACACACACACACACACACACACACACACATACACACACACACACACACACACACACACATACACACACGGCGCTCAATCCCGGCATATATACGTTCAACAGCGCGGTTAGCGTTGCTAGCTAGGCATGACGTAATTGTTTTCAGAGTCTGATGTGTGTCCGCATATATCCGTCATCACTGCTACGGAACGTGATCCGACCAGCCCCATTTAAAAGACTACTGTATTTTCAATGCGATAGACAAAAATTGGCATCTAAGACGTGTCAGAAAGAGGGCATACAAACAGTCTGCCATAGTCGATACAAGGGTATTTTTATATTATATTATATTATATTATATTATATTATATTATATTATATTATATTATATTATATTATATTATATTATATTATATATATTATATTATATTATATTATATTATATTATATTATATTATATTATATTATATTATATTACCAGCGCCAACCACAGCCCAACCCGCCACAAAGCCCGCCACAACACAACCCGATACAACTCAACCAGTCACTACCAAATCAGCCACAACTCTGCCAGCTTCTGTTCAGCCGGGATCCACCCAGCCAGCCACTACTCAACCAATCACTACTACCCCGGTTGCCACGACTCAGCCAGTCACAACACTAGCTGCAACAACGAGACCAGTTACCACCCAACCTTTAACAACATTACCACTCACAACAGCGGTTCAAGGAGTTACAACACAAGTGGTCACAACACAACCGCCTATTACCGCTACTACGGCTCAGTTACCCACATCAGGTAGGCCTAGTCAATATCTTAATAACAGTGACCCTATTCGGTGCCCTGTCCTGGGTATGGCCAAAAGGAGAGAAGTCCTAATATAGTCTACAAATTGTCAGAGTAATGCAATGGAAGTGGTGAGTGACTGTTTGTCTCAAACAAACTTTAAATTTCTTCTTTTCAATAGTGGTACGTTCTTTCGATTCCGCAAATATTATTTCTTTAGTGGCCTGTTACACACTGTTGCTGCAAATGTGTGCTACAAACTACTTTAGTAGTATACCTGTTGTGTCGAACCACATTAAAGTAACTTTGTGCTTTTGAAAGCGGTTTTGGTGGTCTTTTGTAGAACAAAACTGGCATCCAATACGCGACACAAAGAGGGCATACACAGTGTACGCCATTAGTCGCTACATGCTAAGGTGATACTGAGAATTTCACTCGAGTGGTTTTAAAACCTTATCCTACGAGCGAAAGTGAGTAGGATAAGGTTTTAAGACCACGAGAGTGAGGTTCTCAGTATCACCTAAACACCTATGTAAGATTTATTTCTTACTCACCTTGTTCTTGTCATAAATCCAATGTCAGCTGGTCTTCGGCACACACCTAGTCACAACACAGCCGCCATTGTTTCTTGGCAAAGGTCTTGACGTAGTTTACTTTGTAATGTGACGTTAATATTTTGGATGCCTGACAAATGTTCCTAATAGCGCAATACATGACTCCAGAGTACCAGTTTTCACTACTGTGAAATGATGTCATTGGTCGTGAGCTAAAAGTAGATCAAGTTTCAATATCGCGTTTTTCCATTCCTTTTTGTTGACCAGACTTTCTACAGGACAATGTTGTGCACACTTGACCGTTCACACAACACGGCTGTATCACAAAGGTGTGATACAGCCAAGCTGTATCGCACGTGTGTGATACAGATTTCCCCTCAAAGGTAGCACAGATGGAGGGGTGTAAGAAAAGGGTATGTGTATAGTATAGTATAGTATAGTATAGTATAGTATAGTATAGTATAGTATAGTATAGTATATAGTATAAGTTTTTGGTCGGAGGGGTTCGCTACACGGACCTTTGTAAGCCTGAGGGAGGTCAAAGACAATACATTATGTATTACTCACAAACCAGATAGGTGAGGCTAGCGCTGGCAGAATTGTTCAACAAACCAAGGGGAATTACTCAGCGCTGGACAACAGTTAGATCCCCTGCCCCCGCCTATCAGGCACCCAATCGCCAGCCCACAGAGAAATACGCAGGTATAGAATAAGACGATCATTTGCATCTTCAAATAAGATGCATCAGGTCTCTTATATAACCCATGTTTTTCTCCGGAACTTAGGAAGTAGGCAGGGGAAACATACATACACAAACACGAAGGTGCATTACTATATGTGGTCGGGTAAATACCCTGTATTCCCACAGTAGATGCACAGAACATTACACAACAATGGAACGATACAAATTTGCCTCGAGTTATACTGAGATACTCACAAACCAGATAGGTGAGGCTAGCGCTGGCAGAATTGTTCAACAAACCAAGGGGAATTACTCAGCGCTGGACAACAGTTAGATCCCCTGCCCCCGCCTATCAGGCACCCAATCGCCAGCCCACAGAGAAATACGCAGGTATAGAATAAGACGATCATTTGCATCTTCAAATAAGATGCATCAGGTCTCTTATATAACCCATGTCTTTCTCCGGAACTTAGGAAGTAGGCAGGGGAAACATACATACACAAACACGAAGGTGCATTACTATATGTGGTCGAGTAAATACCCTGTATTCCCACAGTAGATGCACAGAACATTACACAACAATGGAACGATACAAATTTGCCTCGAGTTATACTGAGATACTCACAAACCAGATAGGTGAGGCTAGCGCTGGCAGAATTGTTCAACAAACCAAGGGGAATTACTCAGCGCTGGACAACAGTTAGATCCCCTGCCCCCGCCTATCAGGCACCCAATCGCCAGCCCACAGAGAAATACGCAGGTATAGAATAAGACGATCATTTGCATCTTCAAATAAGATGCACCAGGTATACATTATGTATGTATAATGTATTGTATAGATACATTATGTATTGTATTATTATGTATAATATATTGTATAGATACATTATGTATGTATAATGTATTGTCTTTGGGGAGGTCAAAGGAATCATTGTACCCCGAAGGCCGAAAGGCTACACACAAACACACACACACACACACACACACACACACACACACACACACACACACACACACACACACACACACACACACACACACGGCGCTTCCCGCCATATGTACGTTCAACAGCGCGGTTAGCGTTGCTAGCTAGGCATGACGTAATTGCTTTCAGAGTCTGATGTGTGCCCGCATAATTATATCCGTCATTTAAATGCTACGGAACGTGGTCCGACCAGCACCATTTCAAAGACTACTGTATTTTCAATACGGTAGACAAAAATTGTCATCCAAGACGTGTCAGAAAGAGGGCATACAAACAGTCTGCCATTAGTCGCCACAAGGGTATTTGTATATTATATTATATTATATTATATTATATTATATTATATTATATTATATTATATTATATTATATTATATTATATTATATTATATTATATTATATTACCAGCGCCAACCACAGTCCAACCCACTACACAGCCCGCCACAACTCAACCCTATACAACTCAACCAGTCACTACCAAATCAGCCACAACTCTGCCAGCTTCTGTTCAGCCGGGATCCACCCAGCCAGCCACTACTCAACCAATCACTACTACCCCGATTGCCCCGACTCAGCCAGTCACAACACTAGCTGTAACAACGAGACCAGTTACCACCCAACCTTTAACAACATTACCACTCACAACAGCCGTTCAAGGAGTTACAACACAAGCGGTCACAACACAACCGCCTATTACCGCTACTACGGCTCAGTTACCCACATCAGGTAGGCCTAGTCAATATCTTGATAACTGTGACCCTATTCGGTGCCCTCTCCTGTGTGTGACCAAAAGGAGAGAAGTCCTAGTGTAGTCTAGAAATTGTCCGAGTAATGCAATGGAAGTGGTGAGTGACTGTTTGTCTCAAACAAACTTTAACTTCTTCAGTTCAACAGTGGTATGTGCTTTCGATTCCGCAAATATTATTTCTTTAGTGGCCTGTTACGCACTGTTGCTGTAAATGTGCGCTACAAACAACTTTAGTAGTATACCTGTTGTGTCAAACCACATTAAAGTAACTTTGAGCTTTTGAAAGCGGTTTTGGTGGTCTTTTGTAGAACAAAACTGGCATCCAATACGCGACACAAAGAGGGCATACACAGTGTACAATCCAGACCAAAAAGGTGACTGCCAAGCGTGTAATATGCAAAGAAGTACCCAACGGAGAAAGAAACACGCTTAGAAAAGACGGGTACAACACAATTTATTAATATTTCGGGTAAATACCCTTTGTCAAAATAGACAAACAAACAAACAGAGAGATTAGACGCTACTTATCTTCATTGGCAGAAAGAATGTGGCAACAGTTGCCACATTTTTTCTGCCAATGAAGATAAGTAGCGGCTAATCTCTCTGTTTGTTTGTTTGTCTATTTTGACAAAGGGTATTTACCCGAAATATTAATAAATTGTGTTGTACCCGTCTTTTCTAAGCGTGTTTCTTTCTCCGTTGGGTACTTCTATACACAGTGTGCGCCATTAGTCGCTACATGTTAAGGTGATACTGAGAATTTCACTCGAGTGGTTTTAAAACCTTATCCTACGAGCGAAAGTGAGTAGGATAAGGTTTTAAGACCACGAGAGTGAGGTTCTCAGTATCACCTAAACACTTATGTAAGATTTATTTCTTACTCACCTTGTTCTTGTCATAAATCCGATGTCAGCTGGTCTTCGGCACACACCTAGTCACAACACAACCGCCATTGTTTTTTGGCAAAGGTCTTGACGTAATTTACTTTGTAATGTAACGTTAATATTTTGGATGCCTGAAAATGTTCCTAATAGCGCAATACATGAGTCCAGAGTACCAGTTTTCACTACTGTGAAATGATGTCATTGGTCGTGAGCTAAAAGTAGATCAGGTTTCAATATCGCGTTTTCCCATTCCTTTTTGTTGACCAGACTTTCTACAGGACAATGTTGTGCACACTTGACCGTTCACACAACACGGCTGTATTACAAAGGTGTGATACAGCCAAGCTGTATCGCACGTGTGTGACACAGCTTTTCCCCTCAAAGGTAGCACAGATGGAGGGGTGTAAGAAAAGGGTATGTGTATAGTATAGTATAGTATAGTATAGTATAGTATAGTATAGTATAGTATAGTATAGTATAGTATAGTATAGTATAGTATAGTATAGTATTGTATAGTCTAAGTTTTTGGTCGGAGGGGTTCGCTACACGGACCTTTGTAAGCCTGAGGGAGGTCAAAGACAATACATTATGTATGTATAATGTATTGTTTTTGGGGAGGTCAAAGGAATCATTGTACCCCGAAGGCCGAAATGCTACACACAAACACACACACACACACACACACACACACACACACACACACACACACACACACACACGGCGCTTCCCGCCATAGCGTTGCTAGCTAGGCATGACGTAATTGCTTTCAGAGTCTGATGTGTGCCCGCCTATATCCGTCATTTAAATGCTACGAAACGTGATCCGACCAGCACCATTTCAAAGACTACTGTATTTTCAATACGGTAGACAAAAATTGTCATCCAAGACGTGTCAGAAAGAGGGCATGCAAACAGTCTGCCATTAGTCGCTACAAGGGTATTTGTATATTATATTATATTATATTATATTATATTATATTATATTATATTATATTATATTATATTATATTATATTATATTATATTATATTATATTATATTATATTATATTACCAGCGCCAACCACAGTCCAACCCACGACACAGCCCGCCACAACTCAACCCTATACAACTCAACCAGTCACTACCAAATCAGCCATAACTCTGCCAGCTTCTGTTCAGCCGGGCTCCACCCAGCCAGCCACTACTCAACCAATCACTACTACCCCGATTGCCACGACTCAGCTAGTCACAACACTAGCTGCAACAACGAGACCAGTTACCACCCAACCTTTAACAACATTACCACTCACAACAGCTGTTCAAGGAGTTACAACACAAGCGGTCACAACACAACCACCTATTACCGCTACTACGGCTAGGTTACCCATATCAGGTAGGCCTCGTCAATATCTTGATAACTGTGACCCTATTCGGTGCCCTCTCCTGTGTATGACCAAAAGGAGAGAAGTCCTAGTATAGTCAAGAAATTGTCCGAGTAATGCAATGGAAGTGGTGAGTGACTGTTTGTCTCAAACAAACTTTACCTTCTTCAGTTCAACAGTGGTATGTGCTTTCGATTCCGCAAATATTATTTCTTCAGTGGCCTGTTACTCACTGTTGCTGTAAATGTGTGCTACAAACAACTTTAGTAGTATACCTGTTGTGTCAAACCACGTTAAAGTACCTTTTTGCTTTTGAAAGTTTTGGTGGTCTTTTGTAGAACAAAACTGGCATCCAATACGCGTCACAAAGAGGGCATTACTTACTCACCTTGTTCTTGGCATAAATCCGGACTTTCAACAGGACAATGTTGTGCACACTTGACTGTTCACGCAACACGGCTGTATCACAAAGGTATGAAACAGCCAAGCTTTATCGCACGAGTGTGATACATCTTTTCCGCTCAAGGCAGCAAAGAATTAAGCAAGGATTATGTGTATATTATATTATATTATATTATATTATATTATATTATATTATATTATATTATATTATATTATATTATATTATATTATATTATATTACAGCAACAGTGACACCGTCAGTGACAACCACAGTCCAGGCCACAACACAACCCGACACAACACAACCCGCTACAACTCAACCAGTCACTACCAAATCAGCCACAACTCTGCCGGCCTCTGTTCAGCCGAGCTCCACCCAGTCAGCCACTAGCCAGCCAGCCACTTCTCAACCAGTCACTACTACCCCGGTTGCCACGACTCAGCCAGTCACAACACTAGCTGCAACAACGAGACCAGTAACCACCCAACCTTTAACAACATTGCCACTCACAACTGCGGTTCAAGGAGTTACAACTGTGACTGCAACCACAACACAAGCGGTCACAACTCAGCCGCCTATTACCGTTACTACGGCTCGGTTATCCACATCAGGTAGGCCTAGTCAATGTCTTGATAACTGTGACCCTATTCGGTGCCCTGTCCTGGGTATGGCCAAAAGGAGTGAAGTCCTATTATAGTCTACAAATTGTCAGAGTAATGCAATTGAAGTGGTGAGTGACTGTTTGTCTCAAACAAACTTTAAAATTCTTCAGCTGGATAGTAGCATGTGCTTTCGATTCCGCAAATATTCTTTCTTTAGTGGCCTGTTACACTCTGTTGCTGGAATCCTGGAATCCACTTCTTCCAAAACCCTCTACGCCACCATGAACTCGCTCCTAGGCATTTCTAAAGACTCTCCTCTCCCCAACACACACAGCAAAGAAGAACTCCCGTCCGCTTTTTACACCTTTTTTTCCGACAAAATCCAAACTCTGCGCAACACACTCGACACTCTGCCTTCTCCGCCTTGCCCTCCCGACACCCCCTTTTCCGGCACCCCCCTCTCGTCCTTCCAGCCCGTCTCTCAGGATGAAGTCCTCAAGACCATAAAGTCCATGTCTCTCAAAACCTTCTAACTAGACCCTCTCCCAGCTTCTCTCTACCGGAACGGCCTTCCAAAACTTCTGCCATTCATTACCGACATCATCAACACATCTCTTGAGAACGGCTCCGTCCCTGATATCTTCAAGTCCGCCATCGTCCGTCCTCTCCTCAAAAAACACAACCTCGACCCAAACGAACTCAAAAACTATCGCCCAGTCTCCAATCTATCTTTCCTGTCCAAGCTTCTTGAGAAGGTCGTTCTCAACCAGCTCAACCTCCACCTCGCCGACAACAACCTCCTCAGTCCCTTCCAGTCTGCCTATCGCAAACATCACAGCACTGAAACAGCCCTTCTACATATCTTTAAACGACCTGCTTCTCTCCACCGACTCGGGCAACATCTCCCTTCTTACGCTACTCGACCTCTCTGCCGCCTTCGACACTATAGACCACTCTATCCTCCTCCACCGCCTTCACCATTCCTTTGGCATCACTGACTCTGCTCACTCCTGGTTTCTCTCCTACCTCTCCGACAGACAGCAGTCCGTCACCATCGACGGCGTCTCCTCCAACCCAGTCACGCTCTCCTGCGGAGTTCCACAGGGGTCCGTCCTGGGCCCGGTCCTTTTCACACTCTACACCTCTCCCCTGTCCAACATCATCCAGTCTCACCACATACACCACCACCTCTACGCTGACGACTCACAACTACTAGACAAAGACAAACTCGACAACACTCAGACACTACTAACTCGCACGACTGACTGCTACGAAGACGTGAAAAACTGGATGACAGCAAACAAGCTTAAACTGAATGACGACAAAACGGAAGCCATGCTGGTAGGCACTCGCCAGAAACTTTCCCAGCTCCCTCCCTCCCTCCCTCCACCTTCAACTCGACAGCACCCCCATCTCTCTCTCTCTCTCTGTCTCGGCCAAAAACCTCGGCGTTATCCTCGATTCCTCTCTTTCCATGACCAGCTTTGTTTCCGCCACGGCCCAGGCATGCTACTTTCACCTCCGTCGCATCGGTCAGATCAGAAAATACCTCACTACCGAAACTGCCACGATACTTGCTGTCTCTCTCATCTTATCTCGCATCGACTATCGACTACTGCAACTCTCTCCTCTCCGGCCTCCCTCACTCCACCACTTTCACTCTCCAGCGCGTCCAGAACAATGCTGCCCGCCTCGTCCTCAGAAAAAAAAAATCTGACCACATCACTCCCCTGCTCAAACTCCTTCACTGGCTTCCCATCCCCCAACGCATCCAATACAAGATTCTGTCTCTCTGCTACAAATCCCTGAACAACTACGCTCCCGCCTATCTCTCAAACTTACTTCACCCCTACACTCCTCCCCGCTCCCTCCGCTCCGCCTCCGACCCTCTCCGCCTCCACATCCCCCGCACCAAACTCAGCACTTTCGGCCCCCGCTCCTTCTCAGTATACGGTCCATCCATCTGGAACACCCTCCCACTCTATCTCCGTCAGAAACACTCTCTCTCCTTCCAGTCCGCCCTCAAAACTCACCTCTTTCAACAGTTCTAGCACTATACCACCACACTCCCCACCCTAAGCAGACTGTTGTAATGTATTTCACTATTTGTGGTTGGTGAGTCGTTGTCTAAAGCGTGCGATTGCGTGCGCGAGTTGTGAGTGCGCGCTTAGAGTTATAATTATTATAAGATAAGCGCATTATAAATACCGTAATTATTTTATTATTATTATTATGTTGCTGCAAATGTGTGCTACATACAACTTTAGTAGTATACCTCTTGTTCCGAACCACATTAAAGTAACTTTGTACTTTTGAACATTTTGTTGGTCTTTTGTAGAACAAAACTGGCATCCAATGCGCGTCACAAAGAGGGCATACACATAGTCCGCCAGTATTCGCTACATGTTAAGGTGATACTAAGAATTACACTCGAGTGGTTTTAAAACCTTATTCTACGAGCGAAAGCGAGTAGGATACGGTTTTAAGACTACGAGAGTGAGATTCTCAGTATCACCTAAACACCGATGTAAGATTCTATTTCTTACTCACCTTTTTCTTGGCATAAATCCGATGTCAGCTGGTCTTCGGCACACACCTAGTCACAACACAGCCGCCATTGTTTCTTGGCAAAGGTCTTGACTTAATTTCCTTTGTAATGTGAAGTCAATATTTTGGATGCCAGACAAATGTTCCTAATAGCGCAGTACATAACTCCAGAGTGCCAGTCGTCACTGTGAAATGATGTCATTGGTCGTAAGGTAAAAGTTCTTTGGCTTGACTTCGCGAACGAAGATTTTATAGGAGTTGACCACGACGTCTGCAGGCTTGTTCGTGGCTGCGGAGGCCAATCCGAGACAGGCAGGTTCGACCGCAGTGGCTGCAGGGGAAGGTATGGCCAGGGTTCTGAGCTGCGGCATCTCTGTTTTTTCTCCTGAGCCGCTTGTCCTTAAGGCTAGCTCTGTGAGAGTCCTCAAAGGAGACAGCTGCCTTGTAAATGGTGGAGCGCCAGGTGTCACGGTCCGCAGCAAGCGAAGACCACTGGTGGTGGTCGATTTGGCAGGCACTAAGTGACTTCTTGAGACAGTCTTTGTATCTCTTCTTTGGTGCCCCTCTGTCACGGTGTCCAGTAGCAAGCTCGCCGAACAGTGTGATCTTTGGTAGACGATGATCCTCCATCCTGGAGACATGCCCCGCCCAGCGGAGCTGTGTCCGCAGCAGCAAAGCCTCGATGCTCACAGTTTCAGCCTGTTCAAGGACCTCGACGTTGGTGACATAGTCACTCCAGTGAATGCCCAGGATGGTACGTAGGCAGCGCTGGTGGAAGCGTTCGAGGAGTCGTAGTTGGCTGCGGTAGAGGGCCCAGGACTCGGAACCATACAGCAGGGTGGTGAGGACCACAGCTCTGTACACGCTGATCTTGGTGCCTGTTTTCAGCTGTTGATTGTGCCACACCCGCTTGAAAAGTCGCCCGAAAGCGCTGTTCGCTTTTGCCAGCCTGCTGTCAAGCTCCTTGTCCAGCTTGGCGTCCGACGTGATAATGCAGCCAAGGTAGGTAAACTGGTGCACTGACTTTAGTTCAGACTCGCCAATGGTGATGTGCGGAGGGCGATACACTGTCTTGGGTGCCGGCTGATGGAGGACCTCTGTCTTTTTCAGACTGACCTCGAGTCCAAAGAGCTGGGCAGCATCTGCGAAGCAAGACGTGGTGCGCTGCAGGGCTCTCTCTGTGTGTGCAACGAGGGCAGCATCATCAGCAAAAAGCAGCTCACGAATCAGTTGGTCTAGGGTTTTCGTGTGGGCCTGCAGTCGTCTGAGGTTGAACAGGCTGCCATCGAGACGATACCTGATGTACACTGCATCGTCATCATCGAGGTCCACTGTGGCCTGCTTCAACATCATGCTAAAAAAGATGGTGAAGAGGGTCGGTGCCAGCACGCAGCCCTGCTTTACGCCATTGAGAATAGGGAATGGTTCTGAGAGGTCATTGTTGAGTCTGACCTGGCCTTGCTGGTCCTCGTGTAGCTGGACAATCATGTTGAGGAACTTTGGGGGACAGCCAAGTCGCTCCAGGATCTGCCACATGCCTTGCCTGCTCACAGTGTCGAACGCTTTTGTTAGGTCGACAAATGTTACGTACAGCCCTTTGTTCTGCTCGCGGCACTTCTCCTGTAGCTGTCTCAGCACAAAGACCATATCGGTGGTGCTCCTGTTTGCTCTGAAGCCACACTGGCCCTCTGGGAGTTGGTCTTCAGCGATGGCAGGTACCAGCCGGTTCAGGAGCAGCCTTGCAAGGATTTTCCCAGCAATGGACAGCAGGGTAATTCCCCGATAATTGGAACAGTCAGACTTCTCGCCTTTGTTCTTGTACAGGGTGATAACGACTGCATCACGGAGATCTTTTGGTAGTGTTCCTTTCTCCCAGCAGCAGAGAAAGAGGTCATGGAGCTTGTTGTGCAGTGCTGTGCCTCCATGTTTCCAGATCTCTGGCGGTATTCCATCAATGCCTGCTGCTTTGCCACTCTTGAGCTGGTGGATGGCTGTGAGGGTCTCTTCAGCGGTGGGCGGTTCGTCCAATTCAACCTTTACTGGGAGGTGTGGGATTTGTAGGACAACTGCTTCTTGAACAGTGCGCTCAGCGCTGAAGAGGCTGTGAAAGTATTCCGACCAGCGGTTCAAGATGGAGGTATTATCTGTGAGGAGTGCCTGGCCATTCGCGCTTCGCAGAGGACTTTGTACCAGGTGCCTGGGGCCATACACTGCTTTCAGTGCTTCGTAGAAGCCCCTGTAGTCACCATTGTCAGCGCAAAGCTGGGTCCTCTGTGCAAGTCTGGTCCACCACTCATTCTGGAGATCTCTGAGCTTGCGCTGGAGACTGCTGCAGACGAGGCGGAAGGCAGACTTCTTCACAGGGCAGGAAGGCTGGGCTAGGTGGGCCTGATGGGCGGCTCTTTTTTTTTTGCTAGGTGTTCCTGGATCTCTACATCGTTTTCGTCAAACCAGTCTTTGTTCTTCTTTCTGGCGAAGCCCAAGACTTCTGCAGAGGATTTTGCAATAGCAGTTTTCAGTTGTTCCCAAAGTGTTTCAGGGGAGGAGTCTACTGGGTCCGCTGTGTCTTTGAGCCTGCGCTGTAAATCTGTCTGAAAGGCAGCTTTCACATCGTCACGCTGAAGGCTGGCAACATCAAGCTTTTTCTTGGGGGGCCCCCATTTCTTGGGTTTTGGCTTGAAGTGGAGCCTGAGTTTGCAGCGGACAAGACGGTGGTCAGTGTGGCACTCTGCGCTGGGCATCACTCTGGTGAGGAGGACGTCACTGCGGTCCCTCTGACGCACTAGGACATAGTCGATAAGGTGCCAGTGTTTGGAGCGAGGATGCATCCAGGTGGTCTTTCGACTGTCCTTTTGCTGAAAAGTAGTGTTGGTGATGACCAGTTGCTGCTCCGCACAGAACTCCAACAGTAGGCGGCCATTGTCATTGCAGTTCCCCACGCCATGCTTGCCGAGGACTCCTTTCCAGGCTTCAGAGTCCTGGCCCACTCTGGCGTTGAAGTCGCCAAGGATGATGACTTTGTCGTCTGCAGGGGTACTCTGTAGGAGGCTGCGCAGGTCAGTGTAAAACTTGTCCTTTTCAGCAGGCTCTGCCAGGAGGGTTGGGGAGTACACACTGAGAAGGGTGACGTGTTGCTGGTGTCTCAGTGGGAGGCGCATGGACATGATGCGGTCTGAGTGGCCCGTTGGTAGGTTTTCCAGCTTAGTCGCAATGGATGTCTTGACCATGAAACCCACGCCTGAGAGCCGTCTTTCTGATGCAGGCCTGCCTGACCAGTAGAGGGTGTACCCAGCACCAAGTTCTTGGAGGCTGCCTTCGTCCGGAAGGCGTACTTCGCTGAGCGCGGCGATGTCGATGTTTAACCTCCGCAATTCATGGGCAATGAGGGCGGAGCGACGTTCAGGGCGTCCGCTGTCTGCTTTGTCGAGCATGGTTCGGACGTTCCAGCATGCTACGTTGAGTCCGGTCGTGGTCGTCATGAGAGTGGATCCGTTATTCTTTCTTGTTTTTTGACCGCAGGAGAAGATGCCCGTTGACCGCGGCTAGCCAACTGGGGTTGCGAGGGGACAAGCTTTGGTTAGGCCACCTTTTCTAGGCCCCTCTCCGTGTGGAGCAAGCAGTGCTGTCCCTAGAGAAGGCTGCTTGGTCGTTCAGGGTGTGCCGAGTGATGTTGTCATCCCCAGGTCAACATCAGGCGACCAATATCCTGAACCGCCTGTATGCAGGTTTGAGACTGCGGCTTCCAGTGACATCTTTCACCTGCCGTTTCGCCCGTCGCTACAGGACTTGGAATGGTCAGTGTCATGGTCCGTGGACGTTTCCTAAAGCCTGCGCGGTGGAGCTTTTCGGTGGAGTGCAGTGTGCGCAGTACTGGCCCCACCCTTTAAACCCTTGGTTCATCTGCCATGGCCTAGCAAGCTGGGACGATGGCATTGAGGTCCTCGGGTCGTAGGTTTTATATCAGACTGTCCTTGTCCTAGCCTCTGGCTCAAAAGCCTTCCCCGGAGACACGGGGGCTTTGATGTCAGGGGTTTCCTCCCTTAGCCTTTCCGCAGCCAAGCGGCCAGGCCTGCAAGGCAGCAGGCGACTCATGGAGGGCGGGGTCGTCTATGTCCCGTGCAGATGTGAACATCTGCCCACTGCCCCATTGACGATACCAAGTGGCAGAAAAGATACACAACTCTAGTGTTGGTACTGATTTTTGTCGTGATGAATTCTGCAGAATTATCAGGACAAAAACCACTACTTACAGCCAAAGGGTTCATGAAAAGTGAAGACATCAAGTGAAGACATCTTGATAATGGTTTTAAAAGAATCCATACACCATTCCACACATACATACATGTATTAACCCATATCATACTGAGGCTAAAAGCTTCAAATATGTACACTGCCATATGCAAGCCACATTATAGTGCTCACAGGTAAGGATATTAACCCATGGCCTTAGTTCAAGGGTGGTGTTAGAATAGCTTGGCGCCTTTAGGCGCCAAGCTATTCTGGCACTACCCTTGAACTATCTTAGTCAAACTTATTTCACACACTGGTGTATTCTGAATGATAAGGGTTAACATCTAAGATGTAGATCTGGACAGCAAGAAGCACAGA
The DNA here is from genome assembly GCA_036245525.1 of Semisulcospira habei. Taxonomy (NCBI): domain Eukaryota; kingdom Metazoa; phylum Mollusca; class Gastropoda; family Semisulcospiridae; genus Semisulcospira; species Semisulcospira habei. Next base: position 334,562,514 of record BTPG01000001.1, on the reverse strand, counting down.
TCCTCATGCTGCAAGGGTTACCTAAAGAGGCCCTCTGGCACATTCAGGGACGGTTGTTCAGAGCTGGAAGGTGCTGGAAATGTGTACAATTTTAAGTTTATCAGAGGTTTAATATGGTGCAATGATCTGTACACATACTGTATTTGTTGTAGAAGTATGTGTAAGGTAAAAGTAGGTAAAGTTTGAATATCGCGTGTGCCCATACCTTTTTATTGACCAGACGTTCTACAGGACAATGTTGTGCACACTTGACCGTTCCTGCAACACGGCTGTATCACAAATGTGTGATACAGCTTTTCCACTCAGGGGCAGATAGTTATTTGGGTTTAACGCCGAGCAGGCAGCTAAGGCCATCTCACGGCGGGCTCAGAGTCAGCAAATAAGAAGGGATGTAAGAAAAGGGTGTATTTATATTATATTATATTATATTATATTATATTATATTATATTATATTATATTATATTATATTATATTATATTATATTATATTATAACAACAGCGCCAGTGCCAACCACAGCCCAACCCACGACTCAATTCGCAACAACACAACCCGCTACAACTCAACCAGTCACTACAAAATTAGCTACCAAAAGGAGAGAAGCCCTATGATAGTGTGCGCCGGCGCGTGTGTTGATTAGAGGTTGGCTTAGAGAGGAGAAAAATTGATCAGAAGGATAAGTTTAAAAATATAAACGACTCTGAATGTTGCTAAAAGAAAAACGCATATGAGCTCCAAACAACACGGTAGACTTTGCAAAGAAATCCTCATTTGTTTTCTATTTTCGATTTTCGCCTATTCTTGAAGCAGCTTATCCTACTGCAACTGGCGATAAAAAGACTCAGCTTATCACACGATTCAGTGACAGCGTACTGGGTTAAGAACACGTTCTTCTCTAAATATTATTAGTTATTGTTAGCAGGGATTTGCTACAGGGACCCTTGAAGGTCTGATGGAGGTCAAATGACCCGTCCCCCGAAGGTCGAAGGCTAATGTGGTACAATGCTTCCTTTGACCTCCCTCAGGCCTACAAGGGTCCTTGCAGCAAACCCCTTCTACCAATAATGTATTTGATTTCATTCCTCTACTATTTTGGTGAAAAAGAAATCGAGCTGAAATCTTCCGACCTGGATCACGTCGGATATGACTGACGTCAAAATAATATACATAATAGACTTATGACGTAATTTAAGATTTTTCATGGCATTGCCGTCTGCAGGACCAGCAGCATTGTCTACAAATTGTCAGAGTAATGCAATGGAAGTGGTGAGTGACTTTTTGTCTCAAACAAACTTTAAAATTCTTCAGTTGAATAGTCGCACGTGCTTTCGATACCGCAAATATTTTTTCTTTAGTGGCCTGTTACACACTGTTGCTGCAAATGTGTGCTGTAAACAACTCCAGTAGTATACCTGTTGTTTCGAACAACATTAGTAACTTTGTACTTTTGAAAGTTTTGGTGTTCTTTTGTAGAACACAAGTTAAGGATTTCATCCCAAAGTATACCGTATTTGAGCTCACATGCGTTTTTGTTTTAGTAGCATTCAGAGTTCATGTTTATATGTTTAAGCTTATCCTTCTGATCCATTTCCCTCCTCTCTAACACACCGGCGCATACAAATATAGACGGACACATGGCGCTTCCTACCATTAGTACGGTCTGTGGGCTGGATTAGACAGAAATTTTGAAGATCAAACATAGAACGAGCTTGACGTCATGGCATCGCTAGTCCGACGACGCCGTGTACACAGTGACGAATTTGAAGTAATTTCAGAAACATTGTATAACACTGAAATATGGTGCTTTGCGACAATTTAGGAACATTACGTAACACTGACGTGTTTGGCGCCTTTGCGTCACTGTCACTGTCTGATTCATACCTACAAGTCCAGAATTCTTACTATTTAATTTTTTGTTGTTGTTGTTGCAATGAATTACTTTTTACGAAAAAGTTGAAAAGATACAATGCTGGCTAACGAACTCATTAAGGGCCGGGTCCAGGGGGGGGGGGTGCTTTGGTACTATAGCACCTCCGTCCCCCCCTCATCCCCCCCACCCCCCACCCCCACCCCCATCGGCTTTAAAAAAAAAAATCATTTATTGCAGCACCCCCCGTCCTCCTCCGCTTTTCGTAATCTTCGGACCCTGAAACCCCCCCCCCCCCCCCCGGGCTATTGCAGCACCCCACACCCCTCCCCCGCTTTTAGTAACCTTCGCCCCCCCCCCCCTCCCCTCCCCGCTTATCGATTTTTTGGACCCCGGAAGCACTCGCCGTCTTCTCTTTCTACGCCCCCACCCCCACCCCCCTCCCCCCGCTTTTCGATTTTTTTCGGACCCCGGAAGAATGCGCCTTCTTTCCCTCTACCCCCGCCCCCCCCCCCCCCCCCCCCACCCCTCCCCCCTGCTTATCGATTTTTGAGACCCTGGAAGCACGCGCCTTTCGCTCCAGAACAGTATACATTTTTTATGTTGTCGTTCAGCACCCCCCTTTAAAAACAGATTGATCCGGCCCTGTCATTCAATGTCTATCTTCAAGCTAGCTATATCCAAAATTACAAGTGAAGAGAACGAAAATTACGGACTAAAATTCGGGTCAACCGACTTATATAAACGGCAATTTTTCTCTTTAACGAGTATACCGTTTAAAATGTGCTCGGATGCTCTCCGAAATACGTCTCGATCACAGCATTTCCTAAAGTGGCAGGCCTGTACGTACACAAACACCAGAGATACTCGTGTCTACATACACACACACAAACACAAACACACACACACACACACACACACACACACACACACACACACACACACACCATCACACACACACACACACACCATCACACACACACACACGCGCGCGCGCGCGGCGCTTCCCGCCATATGTACGTTCAACAGCGCGGTTAGCGTTGCTAGGCATGACGTAATGTTTTCAGAGTCTGATGTGTGCCCGCATATATCCGTCATCACTGCTACGGAACGTGCTCCGACCAGCACCATCTCAAAGACTGCTGTATTTTCAATACGGTAGACAAACATTGGCATCCAAGACGTGTCAGAAAGAGGGCATACAAAAAGTCCGCCATTAGTCGCTACAAGGATATTTGTATATTATATTATATTATATTATATTATATTATATTATATTATATTATATTATATTATATTATATTATATTATATTATATTATATTATAAGTTATTGGTCGGAGGGGTTCGCTACAAGGACCTTTGTAGGCCTGAGGGACGAGGTCAAAGAATTCATTGTACCCCGAAGGCCGAAGGCCTGAGGGGTACAATGATTCCTTTGACCTCCCGAAGGCCTACAAGGGTCCGTGCAGCGAACCCCTCCGACCAGTAACGTATTTGTTTTCATTCCTCCAATATTTTCGTAAAAGAAATCAAAAAGACGTCTTACGATCTGTATCACGCCAGACATGACTGACGTCAAAGGAATAAGCATTTAAACATAATAGACTTATGACGTAATTTAAAATGTCATCACGTTGCCGTCTCCTGTACTGAGTGTGCTTGTTGTTTCGAACAACACTACGTTACTTTGTCCTTTAGAACGTTTGGCGATCTATTACAGAACAAAACTGGCATCCAAGATGCGTCATCGAGAGGGCTACAAAACGTCCGCCATTTTTCGCTACAGGGGTTTTCATATCACGGTCACATGATACGGTTTGCGCTAAAGTCACTGGTCGTGTGACGTAGGGAGGAAAACAATATATTATATTATATTATATTATATTATATTATATTATATTATATTATATTATATTATATTATATTATATTATATTATATTACCAGTGCTAACCACAGTCCAACCCACGACACAACCCGCCACAACACAACCCGCTACAACTCAACCAGTCACTACCAAATCAGCCACAACTCTGCCAGCCTCTGTTCAGCCGGGCTCCACCCAGTCAGCCACTACCCAGCCAGCCACTACTCAACCAATCACTACTACCCCGGTTGCCACGACTCAGCCAGTCACAACACTAGCTGCAACAACGAGACCAGTTACCAGCCAACCTTTAACAACGTTGCCACTGACAACAGCGGTTCAAGGAGTTACAACTGCGACTGCAACCACAACACAACCGCCTATTACTGCTACTACGGCTCGGTTATCTACATCAGGTAGGCCTAGTCAATATCTTGATAACTGTGACCCTATTCGGTACCCTGTCCTGTGTATGGCAACAAAACAAAACAGTCCTATTATAGTTGGTTGTGGATGTTGTTGTTTGTTTTTTTGTTTGTTTGTTTGCTTGTTGTTGTTTTTTAAATACTGTAGACTTTGAGATAGGGCCAGTCGGAGCACGTTCCGTAGCATGCAAATGACGAGCATAGGCCGGCACACATCAGACTCTGACAGTGAAGTAACATGATAAAGAGTTAGGTCATGCCTAGCTACGCTAACCGCGCTGTTGAACGTACATTTGTCGGGAAGAGCCGCGCGCGCGCGCGCGCGCGTGCGTGCGTGCGTGCGTGCGTGCGTGTGTGTGTGTGTAGACACGATTATCTCCTGTGTTCGGGTACGTACATGTCTGAAACTTTTGGAAATGCTTCCTTCAAGTTGTACTTCGGAGTACCTTTGAGCATATTCAAACTGGGTGATTCGATCAAGAGAAAAATTGCCGCTTATATAAAGTCGGTTGCCCCGTATCTGACTGTAAATTTCGTTCAATTCCAGGGGCGGATTAGTTACCTCAAGGGGGGAGGGGGGGTCCAACTTTTTGTTTGGGACCTTCAGCCTGAGTACAAGGCCTTCCCGACGCTAGACCTTGCTTCCAGGAACCGGAAAATTGAATCAGCGAGGGGGGGGGAGGGGCGGTGGGGGGGGGGGGGTAGTATATGTTAAAATTGAACTGATACCTTCTACGACTTCTATTTACATTAGAAGAAAAAAACCGGCTTTTATCGCGAACATTACACTACTATTATTAGTGTTTGTCTATATGGTGCATTACATGTACCGGGGTGGGGGGGGGGGGGGAATTATTCATCGCTGGACAATTAAAACGGTTAGGTTTTGTCAAGTGTGGCGGCGGTAACCAGAGTCGATCCCGGTCCTGTAGCAACCCGGCCCCAGTGAACGACGGTGCTCCGCGTCAAGCGCCCAGAAACACAAGCACGTCGCGCTTCTCTCTGTCCAGTTGAGTTCTGGCATTGCTTCTGCCAGTTGTAATTTACAAAGTTATCTGAATCTTCTTCTCCTTCCTATCTCGCGAAAGTGAGCCAAAAACTCGAGTTCTGCTGCAAAAATAAAGTGTTATGTGTGGGTGTCTATCAAAGCAACGTAAGTTATTGGTTGCAGGGTTTGCTTTACGGACCCTGGTAGGCCTTCGAGAGGTCAAAGTAACCATTGTACCATGGTTAGTTTGACCTCCCGAAGGCCTTCGGGGTACAATGGTTACTTTGACCTCCCGAAGGCCTACACGAGTCTGTGCAGCAAACCCCTGCTACCAGTAACGTATTTGTTTTCAGCCCTCCGCTATATTCGCAAAAGTAGTCAAGTTGATCAAACTTCACACGTCTGTGGCGTCTGCTATGACCTAATGCATGTTCTGAACGCCGCCGTTAGATGGCTTTAGTCGCCTGCTCGGCGTTAAACCCAAATAACTAACTGTTCGGAGCGAGCCCCTGCAGTTGCAAGGGGTCACGGTCATGCGCAAA
>BTPG01000001.1:334546825-334551825 GCA_036245525.1 Semisulcospira habei | reverse complement strand
TTAGCTCGTAATATTGTGATTCAAGAAGAGACAGTTCTCTTGTGTGATTTCTTTGCTTGTGGAATACATTTTCCTGCCATGTTGGTGAGTAAATCTGGGTTTTTCTTTGCATGTGCTTACACTGTTACTACCAAAATCACGTTTCTCATTTTTTGCTCCGCCATGTTTGTTCTGTTGCATAATAATCAAATTGGTTCGACTTCCCACTAAACTGATGCACAAACACATGCAGTTTTTAAAAATACTTTAATGCATTTCCAATGGTACCCAATGTATCTATGGTTGTTGCCTTGGGATGCTGTGAAAATTAATTCAATCTACCCCAAAAATGCACGTCACCAGGAAACAGACGTCCTTTTCCTTGCTACGCCGGCAGGGAACTGACTCGCTGAAAATGTTACTTAGGGAAAGAGTGCAGCCATTGCGTCGTGGTTCTTGTGTTTTCTTTTCGATGTTTCATTACCATTGTTGCTATATGTTTACAGCCAAACACGTAATAATTGTAAGGAACTGAGGAGAATAACCGCAAAATGAGTCGGTCGGTCCGTGTTACGTGCATCCTCTCTTCTTTCTTTGTTGATAATCATTGATGGTATAGAAATAAGAAGCTTTACTCATCTGTGTAATATCAGTTTGTTTGGAAAGAAAGCGTGTCTGGCTTTACTGACTAGGATGGAAAGATAGACAACGGGTTAACACAGTCTGCCCCAGGACCGAAATCCCCAAATTTTAAAGTTGACCTCTGAAGGACTGTATTATAGTTCAAATTCAAATTCAAAACTTTATTGTGTCAGTCTAGCTGACAAATTTTCTTTTGATGGGATCACATGCGCGCGTACGGTTTTAGCCACATTATGACAATTATGACAATGGTGAAGAAAAAAAAAGGTTCTAGAGGCAGATCGAACATGATAGTTCAAGGGTGGTGCCAGAATAGCTTGGCGCCTATGAGAGCCAAGCTATTCTGGCACCCCCCTTGAACTATCATGTTCGATCCATTGTCTTGCTGTGGTGTGTCCGGGCTGAATGAGTTAAACAGCCACAAGCAGTGAATTTGTTGAACTTTAAGTCCTGAAACTTGTTCATTTGTGTGTAAATTCCTTTAGAAAACTGACACAGGAAAAATAACGTCCTGAAATATAGATGCTTTCAGACGTGTGGTTACAGATATCGCCAGGAAAGTATGTCCGTCTGTCTGTCTGTCTCTCTGTCTGTCTGTCTGTCTGTCTGTCTGTCTGGATGTCTGTCTGTTTGTCTGTCTCTGTCTGTCTCTGTCTTTCTCTCAACCCGACAATTGAGAGATTCATTTTAGGTGTCAGTAAATTCTGATGTGCTTTTGTCAGAAATCCTTCTATCGGTTCTTTTAAAGTCCCTTTTTAGGGACTTTTTAAGACGGGGCGCGGTGGGGCGAATTTAATAGCATGTCCATGATGGCAAAGGCGAGCAGGCCTAAACCTCTGACAACTGAAGTAACAAGATAAAAATTACGTCATGTCTAGTTACGTTAACCTCGCTGCTGAACGCACATTTGGCGCGAAGCGCCGCGCGCGCGCGCGCGAGTGTGTGTGTGTGTGTGTGTGTGTGTGTGTGTGTGTGTGTGTGTGTGTGTGTGTGTGTGTGTGTGTGTGTGTGTGTGTGTGAATCTCCGATATTTCTGTACGCACAAGCTTAAAATTTGGTGCAATACTTTATTCAAGGGGTGGCTAAGAGAGCTTCCGGGCATATTGTAATTGGACGTCTCATTGAAGACACAAAAGACGGTTTATAAAAATCCGTTGACACAGATTAGAGTCCGTAATTTTTGTCATATTTACTTAAAATTTTGAATGTAGCTAGTTTGGAGGAAGACATTGGATGAGTTTGTTAACCAGCTTTGTAGCCTTTCAGCTTCTTCAGTAAAAATTAATTCTTTTAGGAAAAATTAAAACAGAAAAAATTCTTGACATCTGGAGAAAGTCAGACAGTGGCGGTGACATAAAAGAAGCAAATCCGTCACCACGCAGACATTGACGCAATACTCTAAATATGACGTAATCTCTCTCTCTCTCTCTCTCTCTCTCTCTCTCTCTCTCTCTCTCTCTCTCTCTCTCTCTCTCTCTCTCTCTCTCTCTCTCTCTCTCTCTCTTATCCTTGGAAAATAAAGTTTCATTTCATTTCATTTATCTCTCACTCACACACACACACACACACACACCCACGCACACACACACATGCGCGCAAAGGGAGGGCGCAAACGGATCAATGCCTCTTGGAGATATTTGGAGCGCGCGCGCGCACGCATACACACATACAACGCGCTTTCATGAAAGCATGCAGGTGTACTTAATATATCATGTAGCTAGGTAAAGTCAACCTGATTTCACGCAAATTATAGCAAAACTGAAATTGTACCGCGAAATTCTAATTTTGTCACCATTTTCTCAAGTCTTCGAAAGTGAAAATTAAATTGAAAATTACGTAAAAACAAAAAATACGTCATCACAAATGACGTTTGACAAACCAATGACGCGTATGCACTGCGCCCCTTTTAAAATTCACTGTGGCGCATTGGCAGATCTGTGAGGCTTTTTCAAAAGGAGATATATCAACATCAGAATCAGCTCAAAGACAAAAGGAAAGGTAGAGACCCTTGACAGCGAGAACAGCTCTCATATATAAGGGACTTTGTGGGTTATGGTTCATCCCATCTTGTTAATTGTTTCATCATGACTTTTTAATATCTTATTCTTATTTGAGAAAAATGTTTTGTGTTATGAACATAATTTTGGTCCGTAGAAGAAAAAAAAACAATGCTGAAGTCGAACAACTCTTTCAAAATATTCGCCTTATACGTCATACAGATAAGTCGAACGACTGATAAGTCGAACCAAATAAACTTTCTCCTACACGTTTAGAATTATGCGTCGTCGGCTGTAACCTAACAGCGCGCCGTTGTTAAAATTTGCTAACACTGTTTGGTTGGTTGGTTGGTTGGTTGGTTGGTTGGTTGGTTGGTTGGTTGGTTGGTTGGTTGGTTGGTTGGTTGGTTGGTTGGCTGCTTGGTTGCTTGGTTGGTTGCTAGCTTGGTTGGTTGGTTGGTTGGTTGGTTGGTTGCTAGCTTGGTTGGTCGGTTGGTTGTTTGGTTTGTTTGATAACCGTATGTGTCCATGCGGTCCATTGTACAGTTAATGGCAACTGGGGTACATGGAGTTCCTGGGCTACATGCTCCGTCACGTGTGGTGGCGGTACCCAGAGTCGATCCCGGTCCTGTACCAACCCGGCCCCAGCTAACGGCGGTGCTGCGTGTGTTGGGAATGCATCAGAGTCACTATCATGTAACACTGCTCTCTGTCCGGGTGAGTTCTGCTCGTTTGGCACTTTCAAGAGGACTACACTTTTTACCATATATTCTTTCGTGTATTTCAGTGAAAACCTCGGCATTTTACTGAAAAAAATCACCCGAACAGTGCGCCATTATTCTTTGTTTGTTTGTTTGTTTGTTTGTTTGTTTGTTTGTTTGTTTGTTCGTTTGTTTGATCGTGAGGAATTGTGTACAAGGTTTCTGTTATTTCATACAATGCTATTACCGGTTCTGCTCCCCCATATTTGACCGACTATTCTAGTTATTTGTAAAATGCCTTGATATTCATGAAAATACACTCAAGAATAAATGGCATCAGTAAAAAAGGATGCAACAACGCCATATGGCCAAATTACGTTGTTGTTATAATCTGAAGTTTGATATAAACGAAGTAATCCACACGTAGTCCTCTTGAAAATGAACGAATTCGAACTAGGGAGCAGGGGGGTGCGGAGGGGGGATGGGGGTAGGGGGGGTGGTGGTTGGGGTGTGTGTGGGGGGGGGGATTGGGGGTTACGCGTTGAAGATAATAATAATAATAAAAATAATGTACATTTATATAGCGTTTAACCTCCAAATGAATGATGCTCTAAGCGCTTTACAAGAGCAAAAATTACGAACAAAAAGTACAAGAAGGTAAAAGCTACAATAAATATTACAAAAACTAAAGTGACACATATCAAAAGCTCGCACTCACACATACATATACACAACTATACAAAAACAGTTACTGCCAACGATTACTTACACACTGAAAATGCATCTAATTTTACGCATAAGAAAAAAGATATGTCTTGAGCAGTGATTGGAAAGCAGAGTTGGAGCATGTCTGAGATGGGCTGGAAGGTCGATCCAGGAGACTAGACCGAAATAAGAAAAAGCACGCTGGCCCTGGCTTGACTTCTTTCGCCTAGGAACCCTGACAATACGCGTGTCTGATGGTGAAAGGCATGTAAATCTTGAAGGCGTGTAAATATGAACCAGGTCGGTCAAATATGGGGGAGCAGAACCGGTAATAGCATTGTATGAAATAACAGAAACCTTGTACACAATTCTTTGAGATACAGGCAGCCAGTGCAGGTCATCAAGTAGGGGTGTTATGTGCTCATATTTCGGTACTCTGTAAATTAGTCGGGCAGAGCAGTTCATAACTCTTTGAAGTTTATCCAGAAGATTCTGAGGAACACCAGCTAAAAGGAAATTACAAAAATCAATGCGGGAAAGAACAAGGGAGGTAACAAGCGTTGTCGTTGCTTCAGCAGTGAGAAGGTGTCGAATTGAACTGATCTTCCTCAATTCAAAGAAGGAACATTGGCAAACCTTGTTGACATGCTCTCTCATAGTCAACCTATTGTCAAAGATAACACCAAGATTACGGGCGGACTCAGAAAAGGACTGTTCTGACCAACTCTGAGTCTGGGAGACCATTGCAAGTAGAACAAGAAAATCTTAAGACCTCTGTTTTGTCACTATTCATTTGCAATTTGTTCTGTGTGGTCCAATTCTGAACGTCTGTGACACAGGACTCTAAAGACTGTTTGCTTGTTTGTTTACTTGTTTGTTTGGTTTATTGCTTGGTTGCTTGGTTGGATGGTTGATTTGTTGATTGCTTGCTTGCCTGTTGGGTTGGTTGTTAGCTTAGTTGGTCGGTTGGTTGGTT
>BTPG01000001.1:334469325-334541825 GCA_036245525.1 Semisulcospira habei | reverse complement strand
CCGACATCATCAACACATCTCTAGAAAATGGCTCCGTCCCCGATATCTTCAAGTCCGCCATTGTCCGTCCTCTCCTAAAAAAACACAACCTCGACCCAAACGAACTCAAGAACTACCGCCCAGTCTCCAATCTCTCTTTCCTGTCCAAGCTTCTTGAGAAGGTTGTCCTCAACCAACTCAACCTCCACCTCGCCGACAACAACCTCCTTAGTCCCTTCCAGTCTGCCTATCGCAAACATCACAGCACTGAAACTGCCCTTCTACATATCCTAAACGACCTGCTTCTCTCCACTGACTCGGGCAACATCTCCCTTCTTACGCTACTCGATCTCTCTGCCGCCTTCGACACCATAGACCACTCTATCCTCCTCCACCGCCTTCACCACTCCTTTGGCATCACTGACTCTGCTCACTCCTGGTTTCTCTCCTACCTCTCCGATAGACAGCAGTCCGTCACCATCTACGGCGTCTCCTCCAACCCAGACAGGCTCTCCTGCGGCGTTCCACAGGGGTCCGTCCTGGGCCCGGTCCTTTTCACACTCTACACCTCTCCCCTGTCCAACATCATCCAGTCTCACCACATACACCACCACCTCTACGCTGACGACTCACAACTACTAGACAAAGACAAACTCGACAACACTCAGACACTACTGACTCGCACGGCTGACTGCTATGAAGACGTGAAAAACTGGATGACAGCAAACAAGCTCAAACTGAACGACGACAAAACGGAAGCCATGCTGGTAGGCACTCGCCAGAAACCTTCCCAGCTCTCTCCCTCTCTCCACCTTCAACTCGACAGCACCCCCATCTCCCTCTCTGACTCGGTCAAGAACCTTGGCGTTATCCTTGATTCCTCTCTTTCCATGACCAGCTTCGTCTCCGCCACGGCCCAGGCATGTTATTTCCACCTCCGCCGCATCAGTCAGATCAGAAAATACCTCACTACCGAAGCTGCCACCAAACTCGCTGTCTCTCTCATCTTATCTCGCATCGTCTACTGCAACTCTCTCCTTTCCGGCCTTCCTCACTCCACCACTCTCGCTCTCCAGCGCGTCCAGAACAATGCTGCCCGCCTCGTCCTCAGAAAGAAAAAATCTGACCACATCACTCCCCTGCTCAAGCTCTTTCACTGGCTCCCCATCCCCCAACGCATCCAATACAAGATTCTGTCTCTCTGCTACAAATCCCTGAACAACTACGCTCCTGCCTATCTCTCCAACTTACTTCACCCCTACACTCCCCCCCCCCCCGCTCCCTCCGCTCCGCCTCTGACCCTCTTCGCCTCCTCATCCCCCGCACCAAACTCAGCACTTTCGGCCCCCGCTCCTTCTCAGTATACGGTCCATCCACCTGGAACACTCTCCCACTCTCTCTCCGTCAGAAACACTCGCTCTCCTCCTTACAGTCCGCCCTCAAAACTCATCTCTTTCAACAGTTCTAGCACCATATCACCACACTCCCCACCCCAAGCTGACCGTCGTAATGTATCTTCACTATTTGTGTTACGTGAGTCATTGTCTAAAGTGTGCGCATGCGTGTGCGAGTTGTGAGTGCGCGCTTAGAGTTATAATTATTATAAGATAAGCGCATTATAAATACCGTAATTATTTTTTTTTTTTATATTTCAGTGAAAATCCAGGCGTTTTACTAAACAAAATGACCGAACAGTGCGCCATACTTAAATTTTGCAGTCATTCATTGTTTGTTTGTTTGTTTGTTTGTTTGTTTGGTTGGTTGGTTTTTTGGCTGGCTGGTTATTTAGTTGGTTTGATAACTGTACTTCCCGTACGGACCATTGTACAGTTATTTTGAAGAACAGTTCAATTTCAGTACAGCTTCCATCTATTTCCACCACCGCACCCTACCCTCTCATTTTGCTTTCATTTAGGTGCAGAGGACATCCGGTAGGGTGAGAACAATCATCTTCAACGCGTAGCCCCCAACTCCCACCCACACCCACCCACACCCCCCATTCCCCCTCCCCTCCCCCCTCCCCCACTCCCCACCTCACCTCACCTCCACCCACACCCCCCTCCTCCCCAGTTCGAATTTAGTCCATTTTCAATAGGACTACGTTATTTCTCAGTAGATTACTTAGCTTATATCAAACTTCAGATATAACAACAACGTAATTTGTCCATCTGGCGTTTTTGCATCCTTTGTTAATGATGTCATTTATTCTTGCGTGTATTTTCATGAAAATTACAGCATTTTAGAAATAGCCCTAACAGCGCGCCTTGTTTAGAATTTGCTGGCATTGTTTGTTTGCTTGTTTGTTTACTTGTTTGTTTGTTTGGTTGGTTGCTTGGTTACTTGGTTGGATGGTTGATTGGTTACTTGTTTGCGTGCCTGTTGGGTCGGTTGCTAGCTTGGTTGGTCGGTTGGTTGGTTAGATGGTTTGATAACCGTATGTGTCCATGGGGTCCATTGTACAGTTAATGGCAACTGGGGTACATGGAGTTCCTGGGCTACATGCTCCGTCACGTGTGGTGGCGGTACCCAGAGTCGATCCCGGTCCTGTACCAACCCGGCCCCAGCTAACGGCGGTGCTGCGTGTGTTGAGAATGCATCAGAGTCACAATCATGTAACACTGCTCTCTGTCCGGGTGAGTTCTGAGCGTTTCGCATATCGTCCATTTTCAAGAGACTACCGTATACAAAAAAAATCATGCGATTATTAATAAGAATAACTTTTTTAATATAAAAAAGATTCAATTGTTTTAAGATTAATCCATATGATTCGTGAAATTAGTCGCCAAAACGTTAAAAAAAAACCCTATTTTTTCAAAACGAATGGTATTATCACTCAAAAAGTTCTAGAGGTACAATGCTGATTAACGAACTCATTCAATATCTCTCTTTTATCTAGCTGTATGCAAAATATCTAGTAAAAGTTAAAACAAATACGGACTTCAGTGTGGATCAAACGGTTTTTTGTGAAACGGCCATTTTCTCAACAATGAGCATCTTAATCAAAACATCGATAAAACGGTCTCGAGATAATTCACAATATCCTAAAATTTCAAGATTGTCCGTCTTCAAACGCGGGCTCTAGTCGCTGACACACACACACACACACACACACACACACACACACACACACACACACACACACACACACACAGCACTTTTCAATACGGCAGACAAAAATGACTCGAACACCTCGCCATTATTCAATTTTACAGTCATTTTTGTTGGTTGGTTGGGTGGTTGGGTGGTTAGGTGGTTATTTAGTTGGTTTGATAACTGTTCATCCTGTACGGACCATTGTACAGTTTTTCTGAAGAACAGTTCAATTTCAGTACAGCTGCCCTCAATTTCCGCCACCGCACCCTACCCTCTCATTTTGCTTTCATTTAGCTGGGTAGGTTGCAGAGGACATCTGGTAGGGTGAGAACAATCATCTTCAACACGTAACCCCCCAACACCCACTCACTCACCGCCAACCACCCCCACCCCCAACCACCCCCACCCCCACCCCTACCCCCCAACCACCCCCACAACCCTCCTCCCCAGTTCGAATTTAGTCCATTTTCAAGAGGACTACGTTATTTTTGTGTAGTTTACTTCGCTTATTTCTAACTTCAGATATAGCAACAACGTAATTTGGCCATCTGGCGTTTTTGCATCATTTGTTACTGATGCCATTTATTCTTGCGTGGATTTGCATGAAAGTCCCGGCATTTTAGAAATAACCCGAACAGCGCTCACTGTTTAGAATTAGCTGGCATTCTTTGTTTGCTTGTTGTCTACTTGTTTGTTTAGTTGGTTGATTGGTTACTTGCTTGCTTGCCTGCTTGGTCCGTTGCCTGTTTGGTTGGTCGGTTGGTTGCTTAGTTGGTTTGATAACCGTATGTGTCCATGCGGTCCATTGTACAGTTAATGGCAACTGGAGTACATGGAGTTCCTGGACTACATGCTCCGTCACGTGTGGTGGCGGTACCCAGAGTCGATCCCGGTCCTGTACCAACCCGGCCCCAGCTAACGGCGGTGCTGCGTGTGTTTGGAATGCATCAGAGTCACAATCATGTAACGCTGCTCTCTGTCCGGGTGAGTTCTGCTCGTTTAGCATATCGTCCATTTTCAAGAAGACTACACTTTTTACCATATATTCTTTCGTGTATTATAGTAAATTTCCCGGCGTTTTACTGAACAAAATGACCGGAACAGTGCGCCATACTTAAATTTTGCAGTCGTTCTTTCATTCCTTCTTTCTTTGGCTGGCTGGTTATTTCGTTGGTTTGATAACTGTACATCCCGTACGGACCATTGTACAGTTATTCTAAAGTACAGTTCAATTTCAGTACAGCTTCCATCTATTTCCACCACCGCACCCTACCCTCTCATTTTGCTTTCATTTAGCTGGGTAGGTTGCAGAGGACATCTGGTAGGGTGAGAACAATCATCTTCAACACGTAACCCCCAACACCCACCCACACCCCACGCCCAACCCCTCCTCCCCCCCCCCCACCCCACCACTCGCCCCCCTTCTCCCCCCCCCCTCCCCCGCCCCACCCCACCCCACCCCACCCCCTCCTCCTCCCCAGTTCGAATTTAGTCCATTTTCAAGAGGACTACGTTATTTCTGTGTAGATTACTTCACTTATATCAAACTTCAGATATAACAACAACGTAATTTGGCCATCTTGCGTTTTTGCATCCTTTCTTACTGATGCCATTTATTCTTGCGGGTATTTGCATGAAAATCACGGCATTTTAGAAATGACCCAAACATCGCGCCCTGTTTAAAATTTGCTGGCATATTGGTTACTTGGTTGGTTGGTTGATTGGTTGCATGCTTGCTTGCCTGTTGGGTCGGCTGCTAGCTTGGTTGGTCGGTTGGTTGGTTAGTTGGTTTGATAACCTTTTGTGTCCATGCGGTCCATTGTACAGTTAATGGCAACTGGGGTACATGGAGTTCTTGGGCTACATGCTCCGTCACGTGTGGTGGCGGTACCCAGAGTCGATCCCGGTCCTGTACCAACCCGGCCCCAGCTAACGGCGGTGCTGCGTGTGTTGGGAATGCATCAGAGTCACTATCATGTAACACTGCTCTCTGTCTGGGTGAGTTCTGCTCATTTAGCATATCGTCCATTTTCAAAAGGACTACACTTTTTACCATATATTCTTTCGTGGATTTCAGTGAAAATCCTGCGGGCCCGGCATTTTACTAAAAGAATGACCCGAACAGTGCGCCACTCTTAAAATTTTCAGTCATTCTTTAGTTGGTTGGTTGATTGGTTGGTTTGATAACCGTATGTTCCGTACGGTCCATTGCACAGTTAATGGCATGTGGGGTGCCTGGGGCGGTCCTTGGCGCAGTGGTTAAGGCGCCTGCCACCAATGCCAAAGGTGCGCGGTTCGATACCGGGTTCCGGCGTTGGACTTTTCTCCTCTGGTTGAGTGTCACCGTTAATTCGGGCGGACCGTCGGGGGTTCTTTCTCCGGGTACTCCGGTTCTTCCACCCCCCCCCCCCCCCTCACTTTGGTACCGGTCTCAGGCCACTTTACAAATTTCAAATACAAGCGATCAAAAATCTCTGTAACTTCAGTAGCTGACTGGCCCTTCGTTTGTCTTGTACTGTGTTTGTCTTAAATGGCGTAAATCCGTGTCTGTTTCGTGAGTGTGTGTGTTGGGTTTCAGGCGCGGCGCTTTGAGTCGATTTCCCCAAAATTGAGAAAAAGCGCCTATATAATAACGGTATTATTATTATTATTATTAATTCCTGAGCTACATGCTCTGTCGCGTGTGGCGGCGGTACCCAGAGTCGATCCCGTCACTGTGACAACCCGGACTATTGATACTTTTCAGCTTAACTTTCTCCGTTTTGCTGAAGTAATGACATTATAAACTGTTGTGCATTTCTGATCTATCTCAGTGACACTTCAACGATAGATATTTGTGCCTTACTGCGTTATCTTTTCTCTGACCCGCGGGGACAGTTGTACTTATATATCGGTCCTTAGCGGTTAAGCCGCACACTCATGTGCAAGCACCCAGTGGACAACGATCGTGTGGACTGTTTTGAAGAGAGTGACTTTTTACACTAAGTTTGCTATACGGATAACCGCAGCAGTTCGCAGCCACACAGACGTCTCGTCCTTTTTTCACATTTTTCATTAAAAAAAAAGGCCTTTACTCCCACCTTGAAAACGTTTAGCAAACTGAACATAGGGAGTCTTTTCTTTCTGTTCCTGCAGAATCATAAATTTAGTTTTTCTTAAAACTGCGATATTTCTAACTGTTTGTGTGTGTGCATGTGTTTAAGTCAATATCATCGTCCCAGGTGTTCCTATTATCGTCATTGTTTCTGTGTTCTTGTTTTCATCCCTACGTCACACGACCAGTCACTTTAGCGCAAACCGTACCATGACCGGGATACAAAAACCCTTGTAGCGACAAATGGTCGACTTCTTGTAGCCCGCTTTGTGACGCGTCTTGGATGCGAGTTTTGTTCTATAAAAGATCACCAAACCGTTCTAAAGTACACAGTTACTTAGTGTTGTTCGAAACAACAGGCACACTACTGGAGACGGCAACGTCATGAAAGATTTTTAAATTACGTCATATGTCTATTATGTATAAATATATTCCTTTGTCGTCAGTCATATCTGGCGTGATCCAGGTCGAAAGATTTCTTCTTGATTTCTTTTACGAAAACATTGGAGGAATGAAAACAAATACGTTATTGGTAGCAGGGGCTTGCTGCACGGACCCTTGTAGGCCTACGGGAGATCAAAGGAACCATTGTACCTATCAGGCCTTCGGGGTGCAATGGTTCCTTTGACCTCCCTCGGGCATACAAGGGTCTGTGTAGCAAGCCCCTAACTTATATTATTGCTTGATCACAAGAGTTTCAATTCTATTTTCTTCACAATTTTCACGATCAACCACACGAAAGTAAGAAAGGTAAAAGATTTCCTTATTGGACATTTAAATGTTTATCATTTTTGCTGAGCTTGCTAATATTTGTGTTTACCTGAATGAACCAAAGCCATTCCATATTCTTGGATTATCTGAGACACGCCTTGGTTGAAATGTATCTGATATTCCTGTTTTTTCTGTGCTGAGACGTGATCCAACGGCCCACGGACAGACAGGACTGTTAGCTGCTGATATTCACTCGTCGGTTCAAGCTTTTACACTTAGACGACATGATTTAGAAACTGAGCAAGTTGAGTGTATGTGGCTTGAGCTGAAGATCCCCCCCCCCTACCCCTCTCCCCCCCCCCCACCCCCTCGCCAGTCACCATCATTTCTTATCGGCTTTCTGTACCGCAATCCTGCTGCAAACTTTGAGTCTGGTACGATGATTTCCTTAGTATGTGTGACAAAGCCAAGCCAAGTGCAATGTCATCCTCAATGACATCGACATGCTAAAGCCTCATCATGCGTGGGACTACAGTAACGTTGCTGGGTCTAAAGCAGTTAATTACTTCACCAACACGGATCACACCAACAACATCTACACTCATAGACCATATCTACACCACCAAGCCAGACTCTGTTCGTAATATGTCTGTTGGTAACCTTAGTATCAGCGACCACTTCCCTATCAGCTGTACGTGGTCTACTAAACTCCATAAAGCAAACAACATAGGATGAACCATAACCCACAAAGTCCCTTCTATATGAGCGCTGTCTTCGCTGTCAAGGGTTTCTATCTTATGTCTTTGATTTTTGATTCTGATGTTGAACTATCTCCTTCTGAAAAAGCCTCGCAGATGTGCCAATGAGTCATAGTGAACTCTATAAGGGGCGCGCGCAGTGCATACGCGTCATTGGTTTGTCAAACGTCATTTGTCACGACGTTGGGTTTTTTTTACGTAATTTTATATTAAAGTGATGTGAGTTTCGCTTTCGCTTCAAGACTTGAGAAATGGTGACAAAACTAGATTTTCACGGTACAATTTCAGTCTTGCTATAATTTGTATGAAATCAGGTTGACTTTACCTAGCTACATGATATACTAAGTACACCTGCATGCTCTTCTGAAAGCGCGTCGATGTGGGTGTAAGCGTGTGAGTGTGCGTGCGTGCCTGAGCGCGCGCGCTCCAAACATCCTCAAGAGACATAGATGTTCATGCGCCCTCATGAGGATCTAAAAACTTATTTTTTACTGAAGAAGTTGAAAGGGTACAAAGCTGGCTAACAAATTCATCCAATGTCTTTCTCCAATCTAGCTATATTCAAAATTTCAAGTACAAAATTATGACAAAAATTACGGACTCAAATCTGGGTCAACCGACTTTGTATAAACGGCCTTTTATGTGCTCAATGAGACACCCAATTACAATATGATATGCTCGGAGCCTCTTTTAGCCACCCCTTGAATAAAGTATTTCGCCAAGTTTCAATCTTGTGCGTACAGGAATATCGGACATTCTCTTGTTTACATGCATACGCACGCACGCACACATACACACACACACACACACACACACACACACACACACACACACACACACGCACACATACATACATACATACGCACCAAATGTACGTTCAGCAGTTAGGTTAGCGTAACCAGACATGACGTAATTTTTATCTTGTTAATTCAGGTGTCAGAGGTTTGTGCCTGCCCGCCTTTGACATCATGGTCATGCTATTAAATTCTCCCCACCGTGACCCATCCTAAAAAGTCCCTTCTACAAATAGGAGGGACTTAAAAAGGGGTGTCACACCTAAATAACCTATCGCTTATGTACAAAAATTAATTAGAGCGACTTTCTGGCAGACCTTAATAGCGCACCTTTTAATGACGTACTTAATGAATTTGACTCTGATAGCGCCTTGTCTGTCTGGTATAGCATTTTTCTTACTATCTTAAATAAGCATGTGCCCATGCGGTGATCGCTCCCGCCGTGGCTGACTCAAGACATCATTCAGGCTAAGAGGGTGTGAGATGATCTGAGAGAGGAACAAGATGGGATGAACCATAACCCACAAAGTCCGTTTTATATGAGAGCTGTCCTCGCTGTCAATGGTCTCTGCGTTTTGTATTTGACCTGATTCTGATGTTGAATTGTCTCCTATTAAAAAAAGTCTCGCAGATCTGCCAATGCTTTCTCCCCAGGTTTAATCATCTCAACACAGTCGGAAAACTGTCTGCAACAGATACTGCTGACAGTATTATGTATGGGTCCTTTGTGTACTAACTTAGAGCTTTATGATGTAAATACAATGCCAAATGTCGAAATTCATCGTTTGATGGGTGTGTTGTTTTTGTACCCGAGAGTGCAAATTATCGTCTGCATCGGCTTCGTTTTGAATTTGTGCATATTAACTAGCCTACGTCACAAGGCAGAACCGGATCAATCGACTGATACTGCAGACGACGGAGGCGGTCATCGTTGTCCAGTGGGTACTCACGCGTCAGTGTAGACATGTACTGATGTTCTCCGGCATCCCTTTAATATAATTTTCCACGAGAATGTAAAATAAATTTTCCACTTATTCGCTATGCTGTCAAAATCAATCCGGGTTCCGCTTGACCTGCTACCCTGAGTAACGGGCAATCGTGCTGTGGGCGTGGCTTCAAGTTCTTCGACTCGGGTCTCCGCGCCAAGCCGGCGACTGAGCCAGCGTCACGAAACAGAACAGTGGTATTTTACCCACTTATACCCATTTCTGCATTGCAGTTTCACATCACACACATCAAAGTCTACGTAACTGAAAGCATCTCTGGAAACGACAAATGCACCATCGCAGCAGAAACACTACCTCTGTGAATCGAGTGAATGAGAGCCCGCACAGATAAAAACGTGTCACGACCATCAATGTCGGCAGCCGGTGCCGCAATTTTGACACACAGGCCGTAGTTGTCTGATCCTTGCAGCATAAAATCTGATGAACTAGCTCGTAACTTCATGATAAAACAGGTTTAAAATCTTGCAAAATCAGTAAGAGATAAATTCTACCGAAGATCATGAATTCTCAGTCTCTAGCGCTCGTGAAACTATAGGAAGATCGACAAAGATCGTAACCGGATTACTTACTGTTTCACATAGCAAGAAAGCGACAAATTCCGGATGGGCGGTGAAGCCAAGCTCTATATTCCCTTGTCCGATGTCAATTCTACTTAGGGGTATCTTGTCTCTCTTTCTCTTTCTTCTCTTCAATTACGAGTCTGTCATTGTCGGCCGGCGCGAGTCGACTGATACTTTCTTTTTTTTCTTCGCTGGTTCATCCGACATCTTGTCTCTGATTGGTTATAATTATGCAGATGACCTAAGGTCGTATAGAATAGCTATGACGTCAGCTACCTGATCGTCTATCGGAAGCAATCTTTTGACCGGGTCCAGCCGCACGATTCCGGTGGCCTCTTTCGCTTTGAACGGACGAAAGAAAGCATTTGGTGGGACAATAGGGGGTGGTCACTGTCTAAGTGGGTATGTATACTGAAGCCCAGTAAAAGCTTTTTGCGAACTGAAGCATTAAAAAAGGTCGGTCGTGCCCCTTTCAGTGAGTTCTATAAGGGGCGCAGGCCATACGTGTCACTGATTTGTCAAACGTCATTTGTCATAACGTAAGTTTTAGTTGATACGTAATTTTATATTTTACGTGATATGAGTTTCACTTTCGCTTCATAGGCGTGAGATATTGGTGACAAAACTAGAACTTCACGGTACAATTTCAGTCTTGCTATAATTTGTGTGAAAGCAGGTTGACTTTACCTAGCTACATGATATGTACACGGGTCACCTGCATGCTCTTCTGAAAGCGCGTCGATGTGTGTGTGCGTGTTAGTGCGTGCGTGCTCGCGCTCCAAACATCTCCAAGAAGAATATATCCTCATGCGCCTGGAGGGGGCATGAGGATCTATTCCTCCTGGAGATGCGCGCATGTTTGTGTGTGTGTGTGTGAGAGAGAGAGAGAGAGAGAGAGAGAGAGAGAGAGAGAGAGAGGGCCGCGCGAGAGAGAGAGAGACTGACGTCATATTTAGTGTATTTTTATGACAGTGTCTGCGTGGTGACGGAGTTGCCTCTTTTACGTCACCGCCACTGTCTGGCTTTCTCTAGAAGTAAAGGTGTTTTTAGTGTTTTAATTCTTTTCTGAAAAGAATTACATTTTACTAAAGAAGTTGAAAGGATACAAAGCTGGCTAACGAACTCATCCAATGTCTTTCTGCAAACTAGCTATATGCAAAAGTTCAAGTAAATATGACAATAATCTGGGTCAACCGACTTCCTATGGTTGTTTATGTCTTCAATGAGACATTCAATTACAATATCCGCGGAGGCACTCTTAGCCACCCACATAAGAAAGTATTTCGCCAAGTTTCAAGCTTGTGTGTACAGAAATATCGGAGATTTTCTTGTTTACATACATACGCACACACATACATAAGCACATACGGCGCTTCGCGCCAAATGTACGATCAGAAGCGAGGTTAGCGTAACTAGACAGGACGTAATTTTATCTTGATACTTCAATTGTCAAAGGTTTAGCCTGGCCGCCTTTGACATCATGGACATACTATTAAATTCCCCCCACCGCTACCCGTCCTAAAAAGTCCCTTCTTAATAGAATCTTTAAAAAATAATAAAAATAATAATTACGGTATTTATAATGCGCTTATCTTATATTAATTATAACTCTAAGCGCGCACTCACAACTCGCGCACGCATGCGCACGCTTTAGACAACGACTCACGAACCACAAATAGTGGAATACATTACGACAGTCTGCGTAGGGTGGGGAGTGTGGTGGTATAGTGCTAGAACTGTTGAAAGAGGTGAGTTTTGAGGGCGGACTGGAAGGAGGAGAGAGAGTGTTTCTGACGGAGAGAGAGTGGGAGAGTGTTCCAGGTGGATGGACCGTATACTGAGAAGGAGCGGGGGCCGATAGTGCTGAGTTTGGTGCGGGGGATGTGGAGGCGGAGAGGGTCGGAAGCGGAGCGGAGGGAGCGGGGAGGAGTGTAGGGGTGAAGTAAGTTGGAGAGATAGGCGGGAGCGCAGTTGTTCAGGGATTTGTAGCAGAGAGTCAGAATCTTGTATTGGATGCGTTGGGGGGATGGGAAGCCAGTGAAGGAGTTTGAGCAGGGGAATGATGTGGTCGGATTTTTTTCTTTCTGAGGACGAGGCGGGCAGCATTGTTCTGGACGCGCTGAAGAGTGAAAGTAGTGGAGTGAGGGAGGCCGGAAAGGAGAGAGTTGCAGTAGTCGATGCGAGATAGGATGAGAGAGACAGCAAGTTTGGTGGCAGCTTCGGTACTGGGGTATTTTCTGATCTGACCGATGCGGCGGAGGTGGAAGTAGCATGCCTGGGCCGTGGCGGAAACAAAGCTGGTCATGGAAAGAGAGGAATCGAGGATAACGCTTCAATGAATTTAAACATGAGGCGTAATCGAGTGAAATCTCTAGTGCGGCAGGCTAAGAAATCTTTCGTTGATCGCTTGATTAAACAAGACAAAAAAGACATGTCATCGCTCTGGCGCGCTATGGCCGTAGTGACTGGAGGCAAGAGTAGGAAATCCCCTGTAATCCCCTCTAACCTGACTGCTGATAACTTAAACAATTATTTCTTTTCAATTGCCGAGTCCCTGGCCCATTATAAAACAAACTATCGGCCCTATAGGGCTCGGGAAGTTCCCCGCGTTGTCTAGCAGCTTCGGCGCATCAGCCGCCATCTTAAGAGGATAGAATAGACTTCCGATAGTAGCGAAGAAGTGTTTCAACACTTTTTTCTTCATGTTTCTTCCTCTTTGGAAACAAACAAAAACACATTCTGGTTAGCGGTTTCCTACGGTGATGGCAAGACTTGCGAGGCTGTTATTGCCTATAGCACGTCATGACTTTCCTGGCATTGTCCTGACAGCGATTTCCCTATGCCTTAGTCGCGAATCCTCTCAAGATGGCCGCCACGACTAGCGTGATGACGTCAGCTTCCCGAGCCCTATACCTGTCCTGAAACCCTGATTGATTTCTGTAGAGCGCGAACTGTGGGATTTGATCCTTTCACTATTCCGCCTATGACAGTTCCCGATGTCGGTAAGACAATTAGCTCCATGAAGAATTAAAAATATTCTGAGCCAGACGAAACAATCCCTAAAATACTGAAATTATCCCTTCCCTATATTGTAGAAACAATAACTTATATCAACAAATTGTGCATTCAAAGGAATGTTTTTTCGACAAAACTATAAAGAGCTAAAGTTATACCTAAGTCCGATATAAATAATTATCGCCCAGTTTCACTCCTCTCGAAGGAAGTCGTCGGCGAGGTCGTCAGAGAAAGAGTTGGGTCGCAAACATAAAAGAATGGACCGAACTCGAGATGCCAGACTTGCTTGCCACCGCCCAAAATAGAACTCAGTGGAGAGCACTGTCTGTTGCTGCTGCCTTTCAGTCCCCCCAACGCCCAGTTCGGGCAAGGGACTGATGATGATGATGATGATGATTCACTCCTGTCTGTTTAAGTAAACCCATCGAACGACACATTCATAAACATCTGTCAGAATATCTTGGAAAAAAATTAATCCACCCACTTCAGTCAGGTTTTCGCCCAAAGCATAGTTGTCAGTTCTAACTCAGACTCCGAAAAGCCTAATCATTTTGATTCGATGGAATGTGAGCGCGCGCTCTTCTCGGTTTCGGTCCCCTTTTTTCAGCCGAGCGGTTTGTTTATAATTGCTGTCATCGCGCCTAATACACTATGGAAGGCAGTCAATGAATCAGCTCGCGCAGCTTCTTGTATGTAAGGACCAGCATAGTGATAGAGGCAGGCAAGAGTCAGGATTCTCATGAGCTTTCGTATCTGCGGGCGCCATGAGGATCTATGTTTATTCCAGACAGGAGGTGTTTATCATTGAGTGTATCTCGGACAGTGTGATAGTGGTCCTTTCTACAGATGAGAAAAGGCATATATCCTCAAAAGTCCGCCACGCAAGTTACAGGAACGTGACCCATGAGAATCTGTGCCTAAGTTTTGCTTTTTCAGTTCACACAATTTTAATTTCCAGGCTGAGTGGGGGAAAGGGAGAGAGATGCGCTGTTGTGGTTTGTAGTGAGTTTCAGCCGTTTCTTTTGTTTTTCAGTAACCGTACATCAATGACCATATTATAAATGAACACACTTCCCCCCCCCCCCCCCCCCCCCCCTCTTTTGTCCTGGTAAAGACAGTCGGGTTCACTACGGAATATACTTGAATCTGCTGAGGCACATATAATTCTGAAAACTCAGAAATTTTAAAAAGCCAGGTTACAAATTTAAAATATATTATTATACTGACACAGTTCTCCAAAAAGCCTGATCATTTTCATTCGATGGAAAAATGTGAGCTCTATCTATTCTGTTTCTCTCCCCTTTTTCTCAGCCGAGCGGTTTGTTTATAATTGCTGTCAACGCGTCTATTACACTATGGAAGGCAGTCAGTGAATCAGCTCGCGTAGCTTCTTGTATGTAAGGACCAGCGTAATGATAGAGCCAGGCAAGAGGCATGATTCTCATTAGTTTTCGCATCTGCGGGCGCCATGAGGATCTATGTCTATTCCAGACTGACAGAAGGTGCGTATCAGTGAGTGTATCTAATTCAGTGTGATAGTGGCCCTTTCTACTGATGAGAAAAGGCATAGATCCTCAGAAGTCCGTCATGCAAGTTACAGGATCGTGACTCATGAGAATCTGTGCCTAAGTTTTGCTTTTTCAGTTCACACAATTTTAATTTCCAGGCTGAGTGGGGAAGGGTGAAGGGAGATGTGCTTATTGTGGTTTGCAGTGAGTTGCAGTGAGTTTCAGCCGTTTCTTTTGTTTTTCAGTAACCGTACATCAATGACCATATAAATGAACACACTTTCACGCCCTCTATCGTTCTGTTAAAGACAGATTCGGGTTCACTACGGAATATACTTGGATCTGCTGAGGCACATTATTATACGGGCAGAAATTTAAAAGCCAGGTTACAAATTAAAATATATACTAAAATGGGCTTGGATAGGGCTATTATTTGGTTGAGGGCTGGGGACAGTACAAAGCTTTAGCCAGCCTTGAAGGCCGCTTTCATCGGAACTGCCGTCAGATGGTATGGCAGAAGGTTCTCTGTTCCGTCTGATGTGCACAGAGACAAATGACCCTATCAAGAAACATTCATTTCACCGTTACCGCATACTTTCACGAGGATAAATATATTCTTGTTGGCATCAGACGGATGGCATTCACTGCCTTGCAATGTTCGCCCATAACCAAAGACAAAACTCCCCAAGAGGCATAGATCTTCATGAGTTCCGCGCAGAGTGCGGGGGCTTGTGAGAAGCTACATGTACTATATGTATCTTGGTGGCTAGTGTTGCCTCTATGCTGCTATGTTTACGCAGCCGGGATGAAATCGGGACCACCGAGCCCAAAACAAAACACCCATGGCTGTCAACACGTGCGATTCGACGACCGTCCCGGCACTGCGGCGTAGAATAGCGCGATGCTCATGCTCCCTTTAGGTTCACGGCAGTGCAAACTCGAGTTTGGAGACTAACTGATATGGCCCTAGCGCGACTTACAGACACGTGGCTCAGTTCAATGAACCAAGGCTGCTGTTTTCATAGACCTTCGGAAAGCATTCGACCTAGTAGACCATGACATTCTTCTTTCAAAGCTAGATGTTTATATAGATGGATCGTTTCCAGATAAATGTATTCATTTCTCAGACAACAGCACTCGGTCATCTCCTCACACCTGGGTTCGAATCCATTTTTCGCTTCCTATGTCAGAGACAGACAGCAGCGCGTCATGGTCAATGGATCGTACTCCTTAAGCGGTTTAGTGACAAGAGGAGTGCCCCAGGGCTCTGTCCTGGGACCTCTTCTCTTTTGTGTATTAATTTTATCAATGGCCTGCCGCTACATTTGACCAGTGACACAATTTCCTGTGTTCTGTTTGCCGATGACGCAAGAATCCACATCCCCGATAAGTGTCTTGACTCATTAAACGGCCGTTTGCAGCAGGGTATGAGCGAAGTTTCCAGCTGGTGCGAAAACAATGCAATGATCCGTAATCCTTCAAAAACCGAATGCTTAGCGATAACAACCCGTCAGAAGCATCAGCTCAAGCCACTTACGCTCAGCCTGGAATTCCAAGACCGCGCCATTACACAAGTAACTGAACATCGCCTACTTGCAGTTGTTGATAATCAGATAACGTGGCAATCCCACATTAATGCTGTTTGTGAAGTTGTGTCCACAAATGTGTTTATGCTATCCCAAATAAAATACGTCATCGATGTCGACGCTCGCAAACTATTAAATGCCCATGTCAAATCTCATATTGATTATTCCTCCACAATATGGGACGGGAGCGGTGACATACACTTGAGGAGGCTTAACTCCTTGCATCGAAGGGCAGTGATCAGGCCCTTTCTACTGACCAAAAACTTGAAAAACTAAGAATGCTACCTCTGGACAAACATCATCAATATAACATTGGGGTAGCCATGTATACAATCTGGAGTGAAATCACCCAGAATACTTGTGTAAACTCTTCACCAAGGCAGATCCAGTTTGTTCAACGTCAAGACGTCATGTTATCGCGCCACGCCCGAGGTCGGATAGATTTATTTAACTCATTCTACCCCAACACCGAAATCCTTAAATTTTGCCGTTGTCCTCTGAAGACTGCATTGCAGTGCAGGACACAGATCGACCATGATAGTTCAAGGGTGATGCCAGAATAGCTTGGCGCGCATAGGCGCCAAGCTATTCTGGCATCACCCTTGAAATATCCTGGTCGATCCTTATCTTGCTGTGGTGTGTCTGGGATCACTAGAATGAGTTAAAACCAGCCTTTCCTTCTCGGGTGTCTCCTTTTGGAATAAAGTGCCAACGCATATAACGCACGTTAGTTCACTCTCTTCTTTCAAGGAAAGCCTCTTCAGGTGGTTATCTAACAGCTGATCCATTTGTAAGCAACCGCATCGCTTTATGCCTTCATATTTACGCTGAGCGCAAGCGTGGAAAATACGTGCGTAATTCTGCGCGTGTGATTGTGTGTGTGTGTGTGTGTGTGTGTGTGTGTGTGTGTGTGTGTGTGTGTGTGTGTGTGTGTGTGTGTGTGTGTGTGTGTGTGTGTGTGTGTGTGTGTGACTTCAATGAGGTAATACTTACAGAAATATTCTTCTGCTTTTCACATTTTCATCCATGTTGCCGGTGATCTCCATTTTTTGACAGCCATTTGAACGACTTCTTGTAGAGTGCACGTTTTGTTGTTTGTAGTTATGTCATGAGTTATGTGAATTAATAGTTTTGTACTAATACTAAAGTAGCAACGGCAAGAGTGAGAATGACACATGTGCTAACTGCTTCTTCTGTTGAGAAATAAAGTTTCATTTCATTTCATCTCTCTCTCTCTCTCTCTCTCTCTCTCTCTCTCTCTCTCTCTCTCTCTCTCTCTCTCTCTCTCTCTCTCTCTCTCTCTCTCTCTCTCTCTCTCTCTCTCTCTCTCTCGGGAGATCTGGGTGGCTCGGTGGTAGAGCGTTCATCCCTCAACCGAAAGGTCGTGGGCTTGAACCCAGCTGGGGTCAAAATTTGTACTGGCGTCTTTTTGGTGCCCCGTCTTTAAAACTGATCACCTTTGTGGTGGACAAAAGACGTTAAGCCCTAAACGTTTAACATCTCTCTCTCTCTCTCTCTCTCTCTCTCTCTCTCTCTCTCTCTCTCTCTCTCTCTCTCTCTCTCTCTCTCTCTCTCTCTCTCTCTCTCGCTAGGTAAAGTGAACCTCACTTCACACAAATTATATAGCAAGACTAAAACTGTACCGTGGAATTGAACAGATTTTCTACTAGACTGTTTTGTGCACACGTGTCCGTTGACGCACTAGGGCTGTATCACACACGTGTGATACATTCAAGCTGTAACACACGTGTGTGATACAGCTTTTCCGCTCAAAGGCAGCAAAGAAGTAGTGTAAGAAATAGTTTTCCGGCTTCATCGGGGGGAAGGGAGGGGGCGGAGAGGGTCGTGGCTGAGATCTCGCTTCCAGTCTGGAAACTACATCAAATAAGGGGAAGGGGGAGGGGGGAGTCGACAGTACAGCCACACAAGAAAAATCAAACGAGCGGGCGATTCTGGGTAATAGTAAAAACAGTCTATTATCATAAACTGTCTTTGTTAATAGCCAAGCCTAAAGTAAGTAAACGACAGGTGTTAACAGCGGGGGGAAAAAATGTGACCACACCACTAGAAACAATAATTATGATATATGTAGATCTAGACATAATCAGTTGCTGAAAGTCAACATAATCCGTCCCAGTAAGCAAAGGTCCTCGGGAAGATGTCGGCCGCGGTGGCCAGCGCACAGTCGGGTCTTTTGCTTACTGAAATGTAGTTTCAAATAGGTGGTCATAGGACCAGTGCTGGTTTTGTGCGGTATCATGGCCGAAAGATGTTCACTGACTACGGTAAAAAGGCGTAGCGGCCGGTAAGATTGGCATGTAATGTCCGTCTGCTAGACTGGGTCGAGTCGACCAATAAACGACATTCTTATTCACAGCATCTAAAAGATATTATGAAGAGAAACCTTCGATGTGATTTGATACTGTAACCTCGAGACATTTTGTCTATATTGATCGGACCAGAACAAGGATATCAGTGGAGAAAAATATCAGTTCTTGCGAATGATTAATACTTGTNCATGTGCACAACACAAAACCAGTCAAAAACTCGGACAGGAATGACGAAGACAACCGACAGCTCGTAATGTATTAATAGTGTGCTGGTCTGTGATTTTGGACCTGCTGTGGCCGTAAGGTCCAAAATCACAGACCGGCACACGTCATTATTGTATGCCAGATATCCAACGAGTGTTTGGGTGCTGACCACGGCTGTGCTCACATCTGTACCAACACTGACGGGTCTTACTACTGCAGCTGTCGGGCGGGCTACAAGCTGAACGCGGACGGAAGGGGATGTGCGGGTATGGCTTGCGATTTTACATCATCTCTTCCTTCGTTGGTAATTCACACAGTCACTTGCTGTCTCTCACTGCGTATAATTATGGTACGCGTGCCAACACTTTTACCTTTTTAAAAAAAATAGGTTCGTTGTCATTCATTGCCGCTGTCAGTGTCACTCGCCCATGAAACAACCCGCCCAGCTACACATCAACGTGCATGCGTCCATCCATCCACGCATCGAGCCAGTTGTTAGTTAGTTCGGGGTTAAACGTCCACGGCACAGAAGTGATAATGGACGGCCCTGGCGGGCGGATTATGGGGGACAGGGAAATCTATTGCTTATGGAGTGCGACCTGAACACTGATCAATTCAGGCGCACTGCAACTGTGCCACTTTGATTTACCAGGACCTTTCAACGGACAAGCTATTGAACAAGCCCGTCTTTTTTCCCTGGATTGTGCTACCGGAGCAGGACGGGGATGCGAACCCATGACCCGGCGATTCCCTTCGCTCTCTTGCATCCAGCCAGCCCATCATTCATCATTCATTCATTCATTCATTGTACTATCACGGATGCACGACGATTTATTTTGAGATTCGCGAATCCGAAAAAAATAGCGTTAACCCATTCAGCCCTGACGCACTGCATCACGAGATGGGTCGAGGATGATAATTCAAGGGTAGTGTCAGATTAGCTTAGCGCCTGTCGGCGCCAAGTTAATCTGGCACTGCCCTTGAATTATCACGGTCGATTCATCTCCTGCTACTTGTGCATAGTCATTAGATGACGCCTCCAAAATTTGGGAAATGCGGCCGTCGGGCTGAATGAGTTAACGATGGAAAGAGACGGTAAAGGCAGAAGGTACCGCGGTGTGGGGATGGGAGAAAAGGGTGAAGAGGGAGGACTGCATTGTGTAGGGGCAGCTTTCCATTTACTGCGTCTTTTTTTATTTTTAACAAGAAACTTCATCGTACTGTGTTTTACAGCCGTCGAGGGATTGAAGTTCACGTTGATCGTGACCGCCATCGAGCCCGGCATTTGACGACACAGACAGTGCCTCCCACTCCTATCGTAGTCTGGCAAAGACGGCACAAACTGCCGTGAGTGGTGTGCCATTTATTTAGCTGGCTCTTAAATGATGATATTATATTCAATCATAAAAATGAGAGAAATCCCCAACGAAAGAGACACACTCTTTAACTCATTGAGCCCCGACACACCACAGCAAGACACAGATCGAGCATGATATATAGGCGCCAAGCTGTCCTGGCACCACCCTTGAACTATCATGATCGATCTGTCTCTAGAATTGTGTACAGTCCGTCCGGGAAGGGGGGGGGGGGCAACTTCAAAATTTGGTGGGACTTCGGTTCTGGGCTAGAGTGTGTTAACCGCGCTTTAGAAACGACAAGTACAACATAGTTGAATTATTCTTTTTTCATATAATTTAAATCGGATTATGACCCGAAAAATTATAACAAGTTGTGTTGTACTTGTTCTACTTTTTTCTCGAAATCGACATGTGAACAGAAGGAAATGAACTGCCTGCTGATATGCACAGCCTATATTTTTGAAGCAAGAGTAACTAAAGAGATGAGAACTCACAAATGTTGGAGTTTTGATTTCAGAGCGGCGCACTCTGTTCATGCCATGGTTCTCCTTCTCTTCTCTTTCGACCTTTGACTAAGCAGCATTTTAACTCACTGCGTGAACAGCTGCGAATGTGTCTCATAGCCTGTTGCCGCTGCTGTGCCAACGCTGTTCGACACTTTCGCAGCTAGTCGTGCCCGGCACCTTGAATGAGTTAACGCTCTTGCTGTTTTGCGCAACGTCCATTGAACAATCAACTTATGAGTTGCTTCTGTTCTTCTCCAAAGATTGCTCAATTGTTCCAAGGAAAGCCCGCAGCGCCTCTGGAAATTCAAATCAATTCTTTGAAGTAAGTTGTGTAATTCTTATTCATTCTTAATTGGTTAATCTTGTGTGTCTTGTTCTTGTTGTTGGTATTGATGTGAATAGTGTAACAATGTACAAACAAACAAACAATTAGTTATATGGTTTATATATATATATATATATATATATATATATATATATATATATATATATATATATATATATATATATATATATATAAGGGCCACCCCACTCTTACGCTAATAAAATACAATGTTCTTTCGATCCAGATGGGTTAAAAGTTGACCTTAGACAGTCCACTGTACAGGGAACAATAGACAACAATTTATCAATTTCCACAAACGTGTCAAATGCACGTGAAACATCGTCAGATTTTGTGAAAAGCTGTGCGACAATGGCAAGCGTACCAAAGGCAGGCAGGTGGAAAAACTCGGTAAAGTCGTGATGCATGTGCTAAAGGGGTCAGTCGTGAACACTGAGCACTTCTGTTTCGCTACAAATACCGGAACGATAGGGGCATATTTGTCACTTTCCTAACCATGCCACCAAGATGAAGTCTAACGCCAGTAGATCAAGACCGAACGCTAGCATGGCTGCAGGATGGAATTTCCGGACGAGAAATTGAGAGACGTCTTGGGGTGTCCGATTCAGTGATCCAGAGGCTGCTGGCACGATTCCAATAAACTGGAAGGGCAGAACGACGACCCTGCTCAGGACGCCCGCGCTGCACCAGCAGAAGGGAGGACAGATACCTCTGTGTGGCGGCACTGCCCGACCGAACTGTCACATCAACCACTCTGCGACGTCAACTGATGCAAGCTGCAAACGTTAACGTCAGCAGAAGCACAGTCTGCCGACGTCTGCGCGAAATTGGCCTGGCTTCATGCAGAGCAGCAGTGAGAATACCCCTCACTCCAGTTTAATGTTGATTTATTGAAACCTGGCAACACGTCATGGAAATCTATGATAACGTTCATAGGCCTTACACAAGTAGTTCAGTCACCCGCCAGGGTCACTGCTACTTCATCCACATTAATTGACCATGTTTATACAACCAAAGACTGAGCCCTTAGCAATGTCTATGTACCCAGCATCTCTGTCAGTGATCATTTTCCTATTTGTTTTTCATTATCTGCGAAGTTGCCAAAGAAACCTCATAAGGAGCATATAACCATCCTCTACAGATCATTCAAAAAATTTAACCAAGATGATTTTTTGCATGACCTTTCCCAAACACCATTTTCCGATGTGTATAACTATAACGATCCCAATGTAGCGCTGTCCCACTGGTATAAGTTGTTCCTCGGTGTTCTTGACAGACATGCCCCGAGGCGCACTAAGCGTGTTAAACACCCCACTCGTGCCTGAGTGGCTGACGGATGAGATTAAAACTGCGATGGAACTAAGAGATCTATTGAAACAATAAAAGAAATTTGACGAGTACAAAAAAACAGAGAAACATAGTTAAATCATTAGTACGTAAAGCACAGAGGCAGTATGCTGAAAAGATTATTGCGGGCGGCAAAGACATACGCAGAGTGTGGCAGGTGATTAACACATTTACTAAAGGGCAATCTAGCAAATCAACGAGTGTCCCCCCGCACCTTCCAGCTAATGTATTTAATGAACACTTTCTTAACATTGCTAAAACCCTGTCACAGACGAACACCAGTGAGCCAGTGAATACGTATGTTCAGAACAATTGAAACAGCACAGTCAGATTAGCGCTGGCAATACTTTCTCAGTTCCCCTAATGACCGTCCTTGATGTAGGAAAATCTATAACCAACATGAAAAGTAAAACATCTTGTGGTGTTGACGGTATTAGTAGTAAAATCCTGAAAATTGCGCTCCCTTATATTGTTGAATCGTTAACCTTTATAAACCTTTCGATTCAAAAGAGCATGTTTCCCGATAAATTGAAAATAGCAAAAGTTACTCCTCTACCAAAAAGCAAAGATCTGAGCGACCCAAGTGAGTGCAGACCTATTTCAATCTTATCAGCAGTGTCCAAACCACTTGAAAAGCATATACATAATCATTTACTTCAATTCCTGGAGGAAAACCGCCTTATTAGTACAGCACAATCAGCTTTTCGGTCTAAACATTCGTGTCGGACAGCCTTAACTCTCTTAACCTACAAATGGCTTACTGCCATAAATGAGTCCAAACTTTCAGGTGTAGTATTTCTAGATCTTAAAAAAGCCTTCGATCTCATTAACCACTCAAACTCACTAAAGAAGTTACCTTTATATCACATTGATTCAAATGCAGTCGCTTTTCTCTCGTCCTATCTCTTAGACAGAACGCAGAAAGTGTTCTTGAATGGTAAATACTCAGAGGAAGGACTGGTGACCCATGGTGTTCCTCAGGGATCCACCCTAGGGTCGTTATTATTCAACATCTTTATAAATGACCTTCCACTGTCAATATCACACCCCGACACAAACTGTGAACTATTTGCTGATGATACATCATTACATGTATCTGATAAAAATGTTTCAACCGTGAGCGCTGTCCTCCAACATAGTTTAGATGAAGTGTCAACTTGGTGTAAAAAAAATCATATGATTATTAGTATTCCTAAAACGAAAAGTATGTTGGTGACGACACGCCAAAAGCATCCACGTGGTTTCCAACTCCTTGAGCTGTCCCTTCACTCTCAACCCATAGAGCAAGTGTCAAAGCATCATTTGTTAGGAGTGACAGTCGACGAACAGCTCAGCTGGGAGCCTCACATTGAAACTGCCTGTAAAACTATTTCGAAGAATCTCTTTTTATTATCCAAATTAAGTCGTATAGTTGACATTTATGCTCGAAAAGTATTCTTTAACGCACACATCAAGACACATTGCAATTATGCTTCCAATATCTGGGACGGCTGTGGAGACATTCATTTGAAAAAAATTAATTCCCTTTACCGGGCGAGGTATTAAGCTTATTCTTCCTGGTTCGTCCCCTACTGTTGAAAGACTGAAGGCCCTTAATATCCTACCACTTAGTAAACAATTAATAGATGCTTACTTGTGCAAAGAATTCTAAACGATGCCCCCCCCCCCCCCCCCTCCCCTCCCCCTATCTCCGTAAGCTGTTTTCCCACACGAATAGAGAGAACACGAGGAACAGCTTACTCCATCTCCCAAAACCGAGAATCGACATCTTCAAATCTAGCATATCATTTTCCGGTGCCCTCTCATTTAAAGTCGATTTCAAAGTTATCTATTTTCAGAGCTCGAGTCCATAAATATCTGCTGTCGTTGTGAATGTTCTATCTTTCTGCTTAGTATGTTGCTCCAGCACAGCAGATTTCTGCAGGTTATGTAATAGTTCGACTGTCTGCATTAACATGTCACGTTCATACCAGTATAAATATATATATATATATATATATATATATATATATATATATATATATATATATATATATATATATATATTGGTTTAATATCTTTTTGTATTTTATTTTATTTTTTATCTTTTATTTTTTTCTGAGGTGGGGGGATGGGTCTTTTTACTTATATATGTTTTATCTTTTGCTGTTGTTTAGTTGGTTAGTTAGGGTTTAACGTCCACAGCACCGAGGTGATCATGGACGGCCCTGACGGGCGGGTTATGGGGGACAGGGAAATCTATTGCCTATGGAGTACGACCTGAACACTGATCAACTCAGGCGCACTCCAACTGTGGCACTTTGATTTACCAGCACCTTTCAACGGACATGCTATTGAAAAAATCCGTTTTTTCCCCTGGATTGTGAATCCAGCTACCGGGGCCGGGACGGGATTCGAACCCACGACCCGGCGATTACCTTCGCTCTCCTGCTTTGACGTTTTACCGCCTGAGCTATTTCCGACTCTATCTTTTGCTATATCATCTGTTGTATTTTTATATGTGTAGAGAAGCAGGACAGTTTGGAAGATAGGCATTGCTATGCCTAAAACTTTTTTTATCCTGAATAAAAACGTTTCATCATCATCATCGTCGTCGCAGAGCCCGGGTTGCCTGGTGTCGTCAACATGTGAAGTGGAACAGACTCCAGTGGACTCAGGTTCTGTTTACTTATGTTTCACGGTTCACTGTGTCCTCCAACGACGGCAGGGTGAGCGTCTGGAGACGCCAGGGTGAGCGATTCACGGATGGATGCGTCCAAAAGGTGGATCGCAACGGAGGAGGCTCAGTCATGGTCTGAGCATGCTTCAGCAGGGAAGGCAGGACTCCTCTCCACGTCATCCGAGGCACCCTGACTGGACTGCGCTATCGGGACGAGATTGTGCAGCCCCTCATCCAGCCAGCTCTCCAAGCCACAGGCGACAATGCTGTTTTGCAGGACGTCAACGCTCGACCTCATCGCGCCCGTGTGGTGGATGAGTACCTTGAGCAACGGGGCATCATGAGGATGGAGTGGCCAGCTCGTTCACCTGATCTGGCTCCCATCGAGCACCTCTGGGACGTGCTGGGGCAACGTATAGTCAGAACCACCCCCCACCTCAAGGCGTCCCCCAGCTGACTCAGTTCCTGCATCAAGAGTGGGAAGCGATCCCACAACATGTGCTCCGAACCCTGGTAAACTCCATGCGTCAACGTTGCATTGAATGCTTGGCTGCAAATGGTGGGTACACTCGCTACTGACTGGACCAGTGACTTTTCAAATTAGGGATGGGTGAACATTCTAACGTACTGCCGTTAATTGCCCGATTTAATCAAAACTTAAATCAAATTATTACTGAATAAATTAGCAAAGTACTGACTAAAAGTATTGTTACATTTTTTTGTGTGGTGTTGTCGGTGCGTCTGCGATAAAAAGTGGCCCTTAAGTTTTGACCATTAGTATATATATATACACTGACGAGCAAAAGGTATGCGACATTTTCGGAAATGTTGGAAACATGTTTTTTTGTTCGCTTGAGCCTATTAACATGGATTGTGAAAAGAAGAGAGAGTGGAAATTTCTTAGCTAAGGTAAGTCAGCATTGAGAATCCGTTGTATTGGCGAACTTGAAAGCCCACCAAGTTCGCTTTAACCCCTTGACGGCTACTTACGATACCGTTTGTTAACTACTCGTCTTTTCCGCCGGAAGGTATGGTCAGTAGCAATCAAGGGATTAACTCAGTCAAGGCGCTCCGCATCAACAGCTGCTAAAGTGTCGTATAGCATTGCCGCCGGCAACGCTATACGACACATCCGCAGCTATGGATGCGGGGTTCATTGAATGATATAAGTGTGTGTGTGTGTGGGGGGGGGGGGGGGTTTGGGTTTTTTTTTTTTTTACTGATGACTGTTTCTGTGTGGGATGCTGCAGGAAGGGCAGCTTGATAGTGAACGCAGAAGCCATAGTTGACTTCAACACACGCGTGGAGTCGGCTTCCCTGGTGTCTAGAGAGCTGAAAAACATCTACGGCAAGAACCTGACCATCGGGAACATGACCGGCGTCGCCTTTGTGAAAACCGGAGTCGGTCAAATGCAAGGTAAAATGGAGAAGGAGATTCTACTGCTACCTTTTCCTCCTGCTGTTTTCCTGCTTGAAGCAGGAAATCAATACTAATTAAACTGTGCTTGGCCAACAGGGTTCAAGTGGATTACAGAAAAAGTGTTCGCCGAGTAGGTTATTTGGTGGAGCCTGGAATCGGGCTGCACCAAATAACATGTGTTATTGGATGGAGCCTGAAATGCGAGATTCACCAAGCATCCCTGGCTCCACAAAATAACACACAAGATGAAGTTTTTTGTTGTTGTTGGTAATCCTAGAGAGCCCTAAGCAGTTAATACCACGTGCCTCAGTCCTTCCAATTACTAAATTTGCTGACTGAAATGTGACTGAAGCAGCGGCTTCAATGTGGGCTCACTCCGCGGCGCGTTTACGTCTGACGCCTCTAAAAAATTACATTTGTGTTTCAGATCCCGCCAGCAAACCCGATAATTATTTCTCATAACAATCCCGATAGTTCACGAGAAACCCACTGATTCTCTAACCTTTTTGTACCACAAATTTCCTTCAGATCACTGTAGACACTTGCAGAGAACTTCTGTGCCTTCGCGGCAAGATGCCGCTACTGCGTCCTACTATTACTAGTGACAAAAAGAATGAAGCCGCCCAACTCTAATTTTATAGTTGCAACGACGCACTGCCCTGTTCGTACATGTGTCATTTCAGTACTCACAAGTCGTGTTATGTCACATTTTCACAGCAACATTTGCTCGTGTTCGGTCGTCGGTCCATTGTTAGTTGCTAGATAAATCGTTGGTTGCTAGGAGGATCGAACATTAGTACTCCACCCCAGAAAATGCCATGCGATTGGTATGAAGTAGAGTAGTAGTTGCTACTAACTCGGCCTAACTTCGTACCCATGTACCGCGTTATTATCATACTGAGGCTTACTGCTGTTACCACCACCATTATCGCTACCACTTCTACCAGTACCACCACCATTACCACTTCTACTGATACTACCACCGCCATCAACATTACCACTACAACTACCACTAGAACAGTACTGCTGCTAGCGCTACTTTTACAACCGCCATTAACCCATTCAGGCCTGACGCACTACAGCAGGAGATGGATCGACCATGATAATTCAAGGGCAGTGCCGCAACTGGCGCATAGTCATAAGATGACGCCTCCAAAATTTGGGAAATACGGCCGTCGGGCTGAATGAGTTAAAACTACTGCTACTGTCACCACTAACACCACTACTACTCAGTACTACTACCATCATTGCCACTACTGCTACCATTACTACCACTACTTTTGCTACTACTGCTACTACTAATATATATACTACTACTACCACCATTACCACTCCCACTATCACTACTGCCGCCACTAAGACTACTACTGCCACCGCCATTGCTGCTACTACCAACATTAACTCATTCAGCCCGACGGCCGTATTTCCCAAATTTGGGAGGCGTCATCTAATGACTATGCACCAGTTGCAGAAGATGGATCGACCATGATAATTCAAGGGCAGTGCCAGATTAGCTTGGCGCCGACAGGCAGTAGTACTAGCGGCAGTGGCGGTGGCGCCAAGCTAATCTGGCACTTCCCTTAAATTATCATAGTCGACCCATCACCTGCTGTAGATCTAAATGGGTTAACACCACTACTACTATTGCTACTAATACTGGTACCATTACCACTACTACTATTACTACCACTACTACTAATATTACCACCTCCATTACCACTAAGACCAGTACTAATACCACCAACACCAAAATAATGTTTTCTACTCTTTTGTTACTACAACTGCCACTAGTACTACTGCCACTGCTAATACCATCGACACGATTACTACAGCTACTACTTTTACTGCTATTACTATCACCACTACTACTGCCACTGCAACTGCCACTAGTACTACTGCCACTACTAATCATACCATCGACACAATTACTACAGCTACTACTTTTACTGCTACTACTATCACCACTACTACTGCCACTAGTACTACTGCACTTACTAATACCATCGACACAATTACTACAGCTATGACTACTTTTACTGCTGCTACAACCACCATTACTACTGCCACTCCCACTGCCACTAGTACGACTGCAACTATTAAACTGTGAGCATCGAGGCTTTGCTGCTGCGGACGCAGCTCCGCTGGGCGGGGCACGTCTCCAGGATGGAGAATCACCGCCTACCCAAGATCACCCTGCCGGTTCGGCGAGCTCGCCACTGGACTCCGAGACAGATGGGCACCAAAGAAGAGATACAGAGAAGGTCTCAAGAAGTCACTTAGTGCCTGCCAAATCGACCACCGCCAGTGGTCTTCGCTTAATTGCTGCGGACCGCGACACCTGGCGCTCCACCATTTACAAGGCAGCCGTCTCCTTTGAGGACTCTCGCAGAGCTAGCCTTAAGGACAAGCGGCTCAGGAAAAAATAAAAAACAGATGTCGCAACTCAGAACCCTGGCCAGACTTCACCCTGCAGCCACTGCGGTCGAACCTGCCGGTCCCGGATTGGCCTCCGCAGCCACGAGCATGCCTGCAGACGTCGTGGGCAACTCCTATAGAATCTTCGTTCGCGAAGTCAAGCCAAGAGACCACTACTGCTACCACCGCCACTGCCGCTAGTACTACTGCCAATACCATCGACACAATTACTACAGCTACTACCACCACTACTACTACCACCGCCATCACCACTACTCAGTACTACTATCACCCGTATTGCCACCACGCCACCATTAACAGGATGTGAAGCTTCCCTTTTTGTGCAACTGGGCACTCTCTTGAGTAGCGAAGGAGAAATAGAACAGGAGAAAGCCGAATTCATTTTCCGACAATAACACTTCGTAATTTAACCAAAGTTGACTTTGTCCGTTTAACTCATTGTGTCCGAGGTACGAAATACCCACATATTGGAGTTATCCTCTGAGCCGGACTGCATTACGCTTCAGGAGACAGATCGACCATGATAGTTCAAGGGTGGTGGCAGAATAGCTTGGTGCCTATAGGCGCCAAGCTATTCTGCCACCACCCTTGAACTATCATGGTCGAGCCATATATTGCAGTGGTGTATTGCAGACAGAATAAGTTATTACATGACATACTAATAATAATAATAATAAGCGCATTAAATAGGCGCTTTATCCCAATTGAAAATCGGCTCAAAGCGCCGCCGCGAACTGAACCCAACAAGCACGCTCACGTGAATCACGCGCATTCACTCACACACTGAACGTAAACACAGAACTTTCACGTGGTGCTAAGGGCAAGCTCAAGCGAGCTACTGTAGCTTTTGGAAATTCAAAATACTATGGACCTTTGTAAAGGAAGCTACTTTGAGCTGTTGACTTCGAGCTGTTGCCTGTAGAAGGTCGCTTTCAGTAATTTCTGGCCGATGGCAATCTAAAGGAACAAAATGTGTTTGCTTTCTTTTCTGCAGTGGTCAACGGGACGGACTTTTGCGACATCTTCACATCTTTCACAATGTGTGGCCCGTACGAAGAATGTCGGCAATTAGACAGTGGAATAGGCGCGTGCAGGTACACGTTTCCTTTCTGGAGCAGCCCAGTGCGCAAAAGACCATCGGGCCATCGTCGGCCGCCGTTGGCCCGCGCACAACGGCGGCCGACGTCGGCCCGATGGCCTTTTGCGCACTGGCTGATACGTACGTTACCTCCTAGTACAGCATTATAACTGTCCAAGTCCTCAGAAAGTCTTGTTGCTGTCGGGGCGTTACGCAATGTAGAGGATAAAACGAAGTACCCAACGGAGAAAGAAACACGCTTAGAAAAGACGGGTACAACACAATTTATTAATATTTCGGGTAAATACCCTTTGTCAAAATAGACAAACAAACAAACAGAGAGATTAGCCGCTACTTATCTTCATTCGCAGAAGGAATGTCGAATGAAGATAAGTCAGTAGCGGCTAATCTCTCTGTCTATTTTGACAAAAGGTATTTACCCGAAATATTAATAAATTGTGTTGTATCCGTCTTTTCTAAGCGTGTTTTTTTCTCCGTTGGGTACTTCTTTGCATTTTACACGCTTCGCACTCACCTTTTTGGTTTGGAATGTAGAGGATAGAATGTACGAAAATCGTCATCCGTCAAAACGTCGCGGTTGTTTCGTGAAACGTGAAACCCAGACTGTACATTCTAGTCGGAAACCTCATCAACAACCCACCCACCCACCCCCACCCCCCCACCCCCTCCTCGTCGTTTGATTTTCCGACCAGCTGAGGAATACTTGTGAAAGCTGTTAGCTATCACCCCCCCCCCCCACCACCACCACCACCACCACCACCACCACCACCCCATCCACCCATACCCACCCCACACCGCCCCTTTTGTTTGTTTGTTCGTAGGCCCTGAGTTACAATAATGCGCGGTGTCTAACCTCGCCGCATTAATTTTATTTCAGAAAGAAAATGCTGAAATAAAACTCACAAAATGTTGATTAAAACAACAACGTGTATCGCATTTCAAGCTGCTCTAATCTTGACGGGAGACATAAACCGTAGGCAGGCCTATGCTAAACGCGCACGCAGTCCTGATGAGTCATTTGAATCATAGCCGTCAGCGCGAAAGGATCGCGCCTCTTGCTCTGTGCGTCTTCGGGGCCAGGCCCTTTAACCCATTCAGCCCTGAAGCACTACAGCAGGAGATGGATCGACCATGATAATTCAAGGGTAGTGCCAGATTAGCTTGGCGCCTGTCGGAGATGGGTCGACCATGATACTTCAAGGGTAGTGCAAGATTAGCTTGGCGCCTGTCGGAGATGGGTCGACCATGATAATTCAAGGGTAGTGCCAGATTAGCTTGGCGCCTGTCGGCGCCAAGCTAATCTGGCACTGCCCTTGAATTATCATGGTCGATCCATCTCCTGCAGCTTTTTATGCGTAACCTGCCATTTTTTCTTTATTTTTTTTTTAAACTGTTGTATACAATGATTGCTCTGTAATTATTGTACCATTACGCTTGTAAGAAACAGAACTATTTATATGATAATACCGTACATGTTTTTGTTTTGTTTTTTCAGACCAAAGCAGTCCAGCGGTAAGATATAGTAA
This sequence comes from Semisulcospira habei, assembly GCA_036245525.1. NCBI lineage: Eukaryota > Metazoa > Mollusca > Gastropoda > Semisulcospiridae > Semisulcospira > Semisulcospira habei. The sequence continues at coordinate 334,510,492 of BTPG01000001.1, read as the reverse complement.
ATAATAATAATAATAATAATAATAATAATAATGACTACTTATATAGCGCTTATCCAAAAATAAGCTCTAAGCGCTTTACAAATAAAGGGTGGGGGTGGAGGGGGTCATAAAGTCAGAGAAATAAAGGATTCTGCAATACACACACGCGCGCGCGCGCACACACATACACGCACACGCACACACACACAGGCACACAGAGGTACACTGATAATCACGAAAAACTAAGCTACATTGGGGTATTAACCAGGTGGGTCTTAAGGGCAGGTTTAAAGGCAGTGAATGAGGGAGATTGTCTAATGTCTGTGGGTAGAGAGTTCCAGAATACAGGTCCGACGCGCGCAAAACAACGGTCGCCTCTGGTTTTGTCTTGTCTTGACATTCATTCCAGAAGCGCCGCATTAACCTCTTAACCCCCCCCCCCCTCCCCCCGAGAAAAATTGAACCCCACCCAAATGCAAGAGGTATAGATCTATACCTCTTGCTGACACCACTTTGTATCCATGTTTCTCGGCGGACGGCGTGGGGTTCGGCAGTTGTGACGTGAGAATTTAACACCATTTCCAGAACACAATGTACGTCCGTTGGCGGTGAAGGGGGTAAAACCCGCGGCATTCCAACAGAGCGTGCGCAACACGTCAGTTATCGCTCTCGATTCACGAGAGCCGCAGAGAATCGGTTGAGACAATTTGTGGGCGCCAAACGCTGATTCAAGACGCAGTCAATGTCCCTCAAGGGTTGTCATAGTCCATTCCACAGCTTAGGTCCGCAGTGTGAAAAATGCCCGGAAACCAAGTCGCTTCTTTGTGTGGCTTTCAACACTTGGGGTGCAGAGTTTGGACCGGTGGCACAAAGTGAGAATTTTGTGATTAATTCTTTGCTTGACTGGAAGCCAGTGCAACTGCTTAAGGACTGGTGTGATATGCTCCCTTCTTTTAGTTCTTGTGACAATTCTGGCGGCCGTGTTCTGAACCAGTTGAAGACGTTTGAGTTGCTGCTCTGGCAGACCCCAAAGACAGCTGTTTCAGTAGTCCAGTCTGGATAGGACAAGGGCAACGGCGATAGCATTTGCAGCTTTGGCTGTCAGGACAGGTCGTAGTTTCCCAAGGGAGCGAAGATGGAAGTAGCATCCCCTGGCAACAGCACTGATATGGTCTTCCATGGTAAGACTGACATCGACAAAGACACCAAGATCTCTGATAGTCTTGGAGAAAGGGATGAGAGACTCACCAACACGGCTGGCATCAAGAGATTTCACACCCAGTTTGTTCTTGGGTCCACATAGAATTGCCTCATTCTTGCCATGATGCCATGACGTGAAGCTTGAAGTGACGTCATTCCGCTCCTCGTGCTATCATTCTTCTTCAGAATAGCTATCGCTACGCCAGATCACAGATCTTACGAATGGCGGGAATTGCAGTGTGTCCGAGAAGAACCCAACGGAGAAAGAAACACGATTATAAAAGACAGTAACAACAATTTATTAATGTTTCGGGTATTTTTTCCAAAATAGACAAACAAACAAGTATAGTGATCAGTCGCTACTTGTCTTATCGCAGAAGGAATGTGTCAACTCTGGATCGCCGTTTGTCCGTCTTTATTTCTGTGTGCCAGTTTGTGTGGATCAAAGGGTGGGTTAGAGTAGAAGGAGATGGATCAGAATGATAATCTTGAAAATAGGAACAACTTTGGGCTGGGGTCCCATCTTGTTTTCTTTGTATGATGCGTTTGTTTTCCTGTCGTGTTTTGTTTTGTATACAGGACAGCTTTAACCCATTCAGCCCGGACGCACTACAGCAAGAGATGGGTCGACCATGATAATTCAAGGGTAGTGTCTGTCGGCGCCAAGCTAATCTGGCACTACCCTTGAATTATCATGGTCGATCCATCTCCTGCAACAGGTGCATAGTCGTTAGATGACGCCTCCAAAATTAAATTTTGGGAAATACATGCGTCGGACTGAATGAGTTAAGACAGCTGCCTAATAGTTTTATCTTGTAATAAAAGAGTCCTCGTGATCATCTCTCTCTCTCTCTCTCTCTCTCTCTCTCTCTCTCTCTCTCTCTCTCTCTCTTCTCTCTCTCTCTCTCTCTCTCTCTCTCTCTCTCTCTCTCTCTCTCTCTCCTCTCTCTCTCTCTCTCTCTCTCTCTCTCTCTCTCTCTCTCTCTCTCTCTCTCTCTCTCTCTCTCTCTCTCTCCTCCCACCCTACAATAGTGATCTTCTCAGAGTATTCCGCTTCTTTACCATTGTATCTTCTCTGGACCTAGCAGAGGTTTTTGGAATACGCTGCCCTGTCTCTTTGGCTCACAAGGGGGGTCGTTTGGAGGCCTAGCAGAGGCGTACATGTGTAAGGATCAGGTGCTCTCTCTCTCTCTCTCTCTCTCTCTCTCTCTCTCTTCTCTCTCTCTCTCTCCTCTCTCTCTCTCTCTCTCTCTCTCTCTCTCTCTCTCTCTCTCTCTCTCTCTCTCTCTCAAAAGTTTGCTCCACTTTGCTCATACGAGGTCCAGTCGAACACCAGGGAACAATCTTGTAGTACCAATGTACTAGACTGGACATTTATAGGTCGTCATTGTCCTATTCTGGTGCAAAGTTATGGAACTCTATTCCTGCGAATGTTAGAGCTGCGCCATCCCTTAAAACTTACAAGACCAAGCTGCTGAAACATCTAGGCAAAAATTATTTTTTCTTTTTATTCTTTATTCTACCAGTAAAGGTTGAATTGGACGAACCGCCCACCGCTGAAGAGACCCTCACAGCCATCCACCAGCTCGAGTGGCAAAGCAGCAGGCATTGATGGAATACCACCAGATATCTGGAAACATGGAGGCACAGCACTGCACAACAAGCTCCATGACCTCTTTCTCTGCTGCTGGGAGGAAGGAACACTACCAAAGGATCTCCGTGATGCTGTCGTTATCACCCTGTACAAGAACAAAGGCGAGAAGTCAGACTGTTCCAACTATCGGGGAATTACCCTGCTGTCCATTGCTGGGAAAATTCTTGCAAGGCTGCTCCTGAATCGGCTGGTACCTGCCATCGCTGAAGACCAACTCCCAGAGGGCCAGTGTGGCTTCAGAGCAAACAGGAGCACCACCGATATGGTCTTTGTGCTGAGACAGCTTCAGGAGAAGTGCCGCGAGCAGAACAAAGGGCTGTACGTAACGTTTGTCGACCTAACAAAAGCGTTCGACACTGTGAGCAGGAAAGGCATGTGGCAGATCCTGGAGCGACTTGGCTGTCCCCCAAAGTTCCTCAGCATGATTGTCCAGCTACACGAGGACCAGCAAGGCCAGGTCAGACTCAACAATGTTCTCTCAGAACCATTCCCTATTCTCAACGGCGTAAAGCAGGGCTGCGTGCTGGCACCGACCCTCTTCACCATCTTTTTTAGCATGATGTTGAAGCAGGCCACAGTAGACCTCGATGATGACGATGCAGTGTACATCAGGTATCGTCTCGATGGCAGCCTGTTCAACCTCAGACGACTGCAGGCCCACACGAAAACCCTAGACCAACTGATTCGTGAGCTGCTTTTTGCTGATGATGCTGCCCTCGTTGCACACACAGAGAGAGCCCTGCAGCGCATCACGTCCTGCTTCGCAGACGCTGCCCAGCTCTTTGGACTCGAGGTTAGTCTGAAAAAGACAGAGGTCCTCCATCAGCCGGCACCCAAGACAGTGTATCGCCCTCCTCACATCACCATTGGCGAGTCTGAACTAAAGTCAGTGCACCAGTTTACTTACCTTGGCTGCATTATCACGTCGGACGCCAAGCTGGACAGGGAGCTTGACAGCAGGCTGGCAAAAGCGAACAGCGCTTTCGGGCGACTTTTCAAGCGGGTGTGGCACAATCAACAGCTGAAAACAGGCACCAAGATCAGCGTGTACAGAGCTGTGGTCCTCACCACCCTGCTGTATGGTTCCGAGTCCTGGGCCCTCTACCGCAGCCAACTACGACTCCTCGAACTTTTCCACCAGCGCTGCCTGCGTACCATCCTGAGCATTCACTGGAGTGACCATGTCACCAACGTCGAGGTCCTTGAACAGGCTGAAACTGTGAGCATCGATGCCTTGCTACTGCGGACACAGCTCCGCTGGGCGGGGCATGTCTCCAGGATGGAGGATCATCGCCTACCAAAGATCACCCTGTTCGGCGAGCTTGCTACTGGACACCGTGACAGAGGGGCACCAAAGAAGAGATACAAAGACTGTCTCAAGAAGTCACTTAGTGCCTGCCAAATCGACCACCACCAGTGGTCCTCGCTTGCTGTGGACCGTGACACCTGGCGCTCCACCATTTACAAGGCAGCTGTCTCCTTTGAGGACTCTCGCAGAGCTAGCCTTAAGGACAAGCGGCTCAGGAGAAAAAACAGAGATGCCGCAACTCAGAACCCTGGCCATACCTTCCCCTGCAGCCACTGCGGTCGAACCTGCCTGTCCCGGATTGGCCTTTTACTGCAGACTATAGCAGCTAGCTGTGCGCGATGATTGCGGGATCACTGTACATTACTTTTACTGCAGACTATTATAGCATCTAGCTGTGCGCGGTTTTGGCGCGGGGAGGCCGCTATCGCATGTGTGTGTGTGTCTGTGTGTGTGCGAGTATACGTGTGCCGTGTGTGCACGTGCGCATCCCTACGTGTTTGCGCACGCGCGCGCGCGTGTTTGTGTGTCAGTGTGTGTGTGTATGCGTGTTGTATGTTTGTTGGAGTGAGCCGTGTTGATGAGAACAATAGCGGTTTTATGTACAAAATCCTTTATATTCTTTATATTTGCTGTAGTATAGTTTTAAGTGATATAATGTATTGTATGTGTACATGATGTGTGTTTGTGTGTGTGTGTGTGTCAGTGTGTGTGTGTGGAGGGTTGTGCAGGCTTGGCTTGGCGCCTGAAGGCTACAAGCTAAACTGGCACAAGCCTGTGCACGCGGCACTAATTGCACACCGGCACGCGTGTGTGTGTGTGGGTAAGAGAGTGATTTTATGTACGTTATTTTGTTTTGTAGTGTGTAGCAAGGACAAGAATGAAAACAGGTCTGCGCACCAATTCTTTTATCCTTGGAAAATAAAGTTTCATTTCATTTCATTCTCTCTCTCTCTCCCCCCTCCCTCTCTCTCTCTCTGTGCAAAAAATTCTAAACGATGCCGCCCCTCCCTATCTCCGTGAGCTGTTTTCCTACACGAATAGAGAGAACACGAGGAACAGCTTACTCCATCTCCCAAAACCGAGAATTGACATCTTCAAATCTAGCATATCATTTTCCGGTGCTAAGTCATGGAATATACCCTCTCATTTAAAGTCTATTTCAGTCAAAGTTATCTATCTTCAGAGCTCACGTCCATAAATATCTGCTGTCGTTGTGAATGTTCTATCTTTCTGCTTAGTATGTTGCTCCAGCACAGCAGATTGCTGCAGGTTATGTAATAGTTCGACTGTCTGCATTAACATGTCAGGTTCAGTCATACCAGTGTGTGTGTGTGTGTATATATATATATATATATATATATATATATATATATATATATATATATATATATATATATATATATATATATATATATATATATATATTATTGGTTTCATTTTTATTTTAATTATTTATTTTTTTTTTTTTTCTGAGGGTGGGGGGGGGGGGGAGATGGGTCTTTTTACTTAAATATGTTTTATCTTTGGCTGTATCGTCTGATGTATTTTTATATGTGTAGAGTAGCAGGACAGTTTGGAATATAGGCATTGCTATGCCTAAAACTTTTTATCCTGAATAAAAACGTTTCATCATCATTTCATCATTTCTCTCTCTCTCTCTTTTACACGGCACTCCGCTGAGTATTTCAAAATGAAAGTCGCTCGCCGCATTTCACAGGTGGTCTTAAACTGGATTGGATTTGTGGTGGTGATGCATTGAGGATGTTGTCGATGATAATAAATGATGAGTATTATTATATTATTGTGCTCGGCTCATACACATTACAATGTGCTGGTACGTGACTTTGTACCTTACGGATTTTAGTCGTATGGTCCAAAATTGCAGACCAGCCAACGCGTGTGTTCACCAGCCGCTGAGCAATTTTACGATCGTCGGCATAGGCGGCCGGGAGGTCCAGAGACCACATGCTTAAGTGAGCTTAGTCCTGCGCCAGCCACTAAGCAAGGGGCTCCGCTATAGCGGAGCCCCTTGCTCAGTGGCTGGCGCAGGACTAGGCTCACTCATGCAGCGGACCTCAAGAAGCATAGACCAGCTAACCCGCCCGATGGTGTCCTGTGCAGGTATGATCGGCCTGGTGATAGGCCTGGCTGTTGGAGTCCCAATAGCCGTCATCCTCATCGCCTCAGCGGTGGCGTTCTGCGTTCACTGGAAAAAGCGCCATCAGCGTGAGAAAGACGAGCTGAGCGACCGGTGAGCATCACTAAAGGCGTCCGCCCCGTGCGCATTGGATCATATCACATCATCTCGCCTCGCATCGCATCCACAATCACATTCACAATCGCACTCACAATCACAATCATTATAGTACGCATTTGTGATTTATAGCGGCATATTAAAGAACATATTCTATTCTATTTTGTTCTATTATATAAGTTAAATTTTATTGGCCAGCATTTATTGTCAAAGAAGTGTAAACGTTGTGGAGTAGGTCACTATATACATTGTACATTCAGCAATATGGTACGCAACTGCGCATTGACGACATGCATTAATACGATGCGCATTGATGAGATACTGGCAATAATAGACCTACCCTGGTTGTATTCGACCTTGTTATGAGCGAAGCCGACGTTATCATATAATGATACCAGTTGATATAAGCAGACTTCACTACAATCATAATTTATTGTGATCATTTTGACTTTGCAGACGTAGCGAGGAAGAGTCAGACGGCCGCTCTTCGGGCGACCTTGTTATGAGCGAAGCCGACGTTATCATATAATGATACCGGTTGATATAAGCAGACTTTACTACAATCATAATTTATTGTGATCATTTTGACTTTGCAGACCTAGCGAGAGAGAGTCAGACGGCCGCTTTTGGGGGCGACCGGTGAACGACAGACACGGCTTAGGCGCTCCTTTTGCTGGCTGTGAGGATATTTCTTTTTTAGTACCCAAGGTCCCATTTCTCAAATTTGGGAAGCGTTGCCTGACGACTATGTACTAGTTGCAGGGGATGGCTTGACCATGATAATTCAAGGGTAGTGCCAGATTAGCTGGGTATATACATTGTACATTCAGTAATATGGTACGGAACTGCGCGTTGACGAGATGCATTAACCCATTCATCCCTGACGCACCACAGCAGATGGGTCGACCATGATAATTCAAGGGCACTACCCTTGAATTATCATGGTCGATCCATCTCCTGCTGTAGGGACTCGGGGCTAAATAGGTTAACCCCTCCCCTGCCAACGGACGTATATTTTGTTTTTGAAATCTGTGTTCACTGAACGACCAAAAGCCGCAACTGAGCAAAGAACGTGGACGCAACGTGGTATCAACAAGAGGCATAGATCCTCATGAGCCCCCGCATTCGCGGGGGCTCATGAGGATCTATGCCTCTTGCGGGGCAATTGGGTCGAGTGCACTTTTTCTCGGCAGTCAAGGGGGAAATGTTAATGTGTGCTGGTCAGTCAGTGACTTTAGACCTTATGCGGCCCCAAAGCAGGAAAGTCTTTCATTTTGTTAAGTTCTAACTGCCTTATTGCAAGACACACTAAGAACATTCGCAAAGAATAATATTTCAAAATATTAACCTTTTGGCTGTCGGTAGCGGTTTTTGTCGCGATGATTGCCTTGGAGCTTGTTTCTTTAAAGTACCATTACGCGTAAATCTGAAGACACATTTCAGCGCCATTTGTGTTTGTTATGCCTTGTCCATACACCTAACGAACTTTAACAGCTGGTTGGACACGCAGCAAAAGCACACGCGTAATAGCACGTATATATTCTGCGCAGCCGTTAGCGTGTCAATCTATTTTTAGCTGTTTCTCGCACTGAAAGTGTTGTATTTATAGAACGGAGTGAAGTTATCGTCAGGTTACTTGATATATAGATGGCATGCGCCGAACTGCATTGTCCTATGTCTAAATTAACCCTTAGCTACTAGACCGGTGTGCAGCGTTTCGTAACCATCCGTTACAGAAGTGTAGGTTTGAAGCCGAGTTACGGCGGTAGTGGACCTTTAAATTAAACTAATAAAGTACACTCAGGGGCGAATCTGGGGGGAGCGGGGTTCTCCAAGGATTCCGGGACCCCTCTCCCCCCCCCCCCCCCCCCCCCCCCGTCCCTAGATTTTTTAAAATGGTATAAAAAAAAAAGTCCCTTTTTGGGATGTTTGGACCCCCACCCCTCCCCGTTGTTTGATATTTTGGCGAATGGTGAGAGTCTTAACACGCACGCACCTTCTCTCCACCGCCCCCCTCCCCCCCCCCCCCCCCAATGGTGAGAGTCTTAACACGCACGCACCTTCTCTCCACCGCCCCCCTCCCCCCCCCCCCCCAATGGTGAGAGTCTTAACACGCACGCGCCTTCTCTCCACCGGCCCGACGACCAGCCCCCCCCCCCTCCCCCCAATTCCAATTCAAGATCTAGCGTCGAGGAGGCCTTTTGTATGAGGTTGAAGGTCCCAAACAAAAAGTTGGAAACCCTCCCCACCCCACCCCACCCCCCCCCCCCACCCCCACCCCTTCCGAGGTAACTAATCCGCTCCTGAGACTAGTACTAACTAAGAAGTAAGCGAATTTGAAATTGTTCTTGCGTCAACCTCCGCCTGCATCATTTCCTTTCCAGACGACAATCCTACGTACCCAACGTGGGAGAGGTCGCCAGCCTACGGTCAACTGAATCCACAGCGTGAGGTACGAAAAGGTTTTCTTTTTCATCAAGTTTCTTTCCTGACGTCACGGCTTTCACCCCTTCACTGCTCGCGTCAGTTTCTGAAATCTTTGTTAATTGAACGGCGAGGCGTCCAAGAAACAAGGATAAAGAGTGGTGTCAGCAAGAGACATAGATCCTCATGAGACCCCGCAACTTCGGGGCTCATGAGGATCTATGTCTCTTGCGACTTAGATCGGGTTCAGTTTTTCGCGGCAGAGAAGGGGTTGACGTCACCTGTCCCTGGACAGTTAACATGTGCAGCGCCACAAACGCATTAAAAAGAAAAGTGTAGAGAACATCCCAACGGCGACGAAGAAAGAAACGCGCTTTAAAAAGACAGTTACAACACAATGTTGTTTGGTTGGTTGTACATTGCTTAACGTCCCGACAGCAACAAGACATTCTCAGGACGTGCCTGCACTGCTTGTGAAAAAAAAAAAACCCAACTAAACAGAATATTGAATGTAATATGTGGCCAGCCGGTCTAATACACTAAATAAACATAAGACCATTTAGCAACACACATCCAATATCAAGAGCTACAGGCAGCGCAGACAGTAGGGAGAGTTTAAACAAGAAAAATACAGCTGAATGGACCAAGGGTAGACAGAAACACATGCCCCAGACTAGAGGGGAAAACCCACCCTGTGGGGCTGACCAGGGTGACCCTGGGAACTAAAAGTATTTAACCCCACCCAAGTCCCCCAGGGCAGAACCGGGTGGGGGCACAACACAATGTATTAATATTTCAGGTTTGAAAAATAAACACGTATACAATTTGCTGCTTACCTTTTCATCAAGGCAAGCGGCAAGGGAAGTTACGTCATGAAACACCTGCATAATAAATATTTTTAAAAAGCAACACAAAAGAGACGTGAAATGGAAACGTCAGACCTGAAGAGCGTGTTGTGTTAATCCTGTATTGATCTGTGATTTGGAACCTTAGGGCTTCAGGATGTAATGTCGGAGACCAGCGCACTCTATTCCCATCATTGTTGTATTTTAAATATTTGTATTTTATATAAATATATACAGGAAGGACTTACTGTCTGAAAAAAAAAATAATTCAGACCATTAACCCATTCAGCCCTGACGTCCTACAGCAGGAGATGGATCGACCATGATAATTCACGGATAGTGCCAGATTAGCTTGGCGCCGACAGGCGCCAAGCTAATCTGGCACTACCGTTGATTTATCATGGTTGACCCATCTCCTGCAACTGGTGCGTAGTCGTTAGATGACGCCTCCAACATTTGGTAAATACAGTCGTCGGGCTGAATGAGTTAAGGCGGCTGTCAAGCCGTGCAATTATGCGAGACAAATCATTAAAGAAAGGATGGTTGGCTGTACATTGCTTAACGTCCCGACAGCAACAAGACTTTCTCAGGACGTGCCTGCACTGCTTGTGGGGAAAAAAAAACACCAAACAGAATATTGAATGTATGTTACCAGCCGGTCTAGTTTAATACGCTAAATAAACTTAAGACCATTTAACAACACACATCCAATATCAAGAGCTACAGACACCGCAGACAGTAGAGAGAGTTTAAAAAGGGAAAATACAGGTGAATGGACCAACGGTAGACAGAAACACATGCCCCAGAATAGAGGGGAAAACCCACCCTGTGGGGCTGACCAGGGTGACGCTGTGAACTAAAAAGTAGTTAACCCCACCCAAGTCCCCCAGGGCAGGCCCGGGTGGAGGATTAAAGAAAGGAACACGCTTAGAGAGGACAATTACAACACTATTATTAAGTTTTCGGGTTAACACTTTTTTTCAAAATGGACATACATAGAAGAAAAACATTCGCTACTTATCGTCCATTTGCCAGAAGAGCAACGCAAAGACTTGCTTCTCTTGGGCAACTAAAAGAGAAGCAGCGAATTGTTTTCAAGTCTGCATGTCTGCCTAAGCATGTGAGCCGTTTGTTTGGTGAGATTTTCTTTAACTCATTCGAGACGTGCCGCCTCCGGATACGCGGCATAAGCCGCGTATCCGGAGGCGGCACGTCTCGAATGAGTGAATGTCGTTTGCCTTCACAAGGCTGAGTGATGTGTGACGATGTAAACTGCACTGAATGCAATATACTGACGAGCAAAAGAAATGCGACATTTTGTCGTTTGCCTTCACAAGGCTGACTGATAAACTGCACTGAATGCAATATACTGACGAGCAAAAGAAATGCGACATTTTGTCGTTTGCCTTCACAAGGCTGAGTGATGTGTGACGATGTAAACTGCACTGAATGCAATATACTGACGAGCAAAAGAAATGCGACATTTTGTCGTTTGCCTTCACAAGGCTGACTGATGTGTGACGATGTAAACTGCACTGAATGCAATATACTGACGAGCAAAAGAAATGCGACATTTTGTCGTTTGCCTTCACAAGGCTGAGTGATGTGTGACGATGTAAACTGCACTAACGTGTTTCCGGTGATTCCAGAAATGTCGCATTTCTTTTGCTCGTCGGTATATGTCGGATTGCATGTTGCGTTCCATTTTGTTTCAGTTTGGATTTCCGAGTTACAGACGGCACCAACAAGTTTAATGAAGGATCATCACTTTCACCAACATCGAGGGGAAATACAACATAATGTACAATAATTGGCAGGGGTGGATCTGGAGGGGAAGCTGGAGATCCACCCACATTCTCAAAGTATTGGCCTTAAAAATAATTAAGAAAAAAAATAAATAATAAAATAGCTTGGCGCCTAGTTGCACCGGCCACGCTATTGTGGCACCATCCTTGAACTATCACGGCTGATTTGTCTCCTGATTTGTCATGTAGCCCTGTGCAGGAATTCCTTTTAATATGTTACATTTGTTACGGTCCCAACCATTTCCACGCCCCAAGCTTACCCCATGATGGTTGTTTGGTTGTACATTGCTTAACGTCCCGACAGCAACAAGACTTTCTCAGGACGTGCCTGCACTGAGAAAAAAAAAACTAAACAGAATATTGAATGTATGATGCCAGTTGGTCTAATACGCTAAATAAACCTAAGACCATTTAGCAACACACATCCAATATCAAGAGCTACAGGCAGCGCAGACAGTAGAGAGAGTATAAAAATGGAAAATACAGGTAAATGGAGCAAGGGTAGACAGAAACACATGCCCCAGAATAGAGGGGAAAACCCACCCTGAGGAGCTGACCAGGGTGACCCTGGGAACTAAAAAGTAGTTAACCCCACCCAAGTCCCCCAGGGCAGACCCGGGTGGGGGCCATAAAGCGGAAGTCTCGTTTCCGCTTGCAAATGGCGGCAGCTGTGAGCTGTTTCATTGGGTGAATGCTTAGACAGCTCAAAGAACTCATCTTTGTGAAAATGAAAAGATAGACGAACTGAGTTTTTAGCACGTTCAGAAAACGACTAGCTGTGAAGATCCAAATACTATGCAGATTTTAGAGACCAGAACTATTTTGTACCGTAGCTTGGGGCCGCGGGGAAAATGGTCGGGGTCTAACACAATTAACCCTTTTCCTCCTGATACACCCATTGCTTGAAATAAAATTTGACTGATAGTTTAAGGGCGGTGCCAGAATAGCTTGGCGCCTCAGGCGCCAAGCTATCCTGGCACCACCCTTGAACTAAAACAGTTAATCTATCTCCTAATCTGGCTGTAAAGTAGCATTCATAGGACAATAAGCAAAGTTTACAAAATCAGCCTCAAGATGTAATGGGTTTAAAGGACAGGGTAGTAACAGGCCAGCATCATTTTCGTGGGCCTGTACTCAGCTCACACTGGTTGGCGTGGCGAATCGAAGGAGACAGCCAGTGCGTACACGGCTGTCATTGATCAGCGACATGGAATCAAGAAAGGCGACAAGCGTGTACGCGGCTTCTTTCTTTAGCTTAATAATAATAATAATAAATAGCTCTTGTATAGCACTGTTTTCCAGTAAAACACTGAACTCGCTAATTACCATGTTTTCTGTGGGTTTTTTAATCTTTCTTTTTTTTAACTCTGGGAAGATTTCTCATGCGTGGGGTGGCGGTGTGCATATGGGTCTTTTTGGATCCCCTCTTGACCGAACTGAACTTTATTAATACAGTTGATTTTTTAAAACAAGGGTTTATTAACCCATATCGCCTTGACATGCAATCACAGGATGTAGATAAGATTGAGCATGATAGTTCAAGGGTGGTGTCAGAATAGCTTGGCGCCTACAGGCGCCAAGCTATTCTGACACCACCCTTGAACTATCATGCTCAATCTGTCCTGCTCAGAACTGTGACGTAATCTCAAAGGATATTTAAACAAAAAGATAATTTAATCCACAGAAAGTAACACTGAGTAATAAATATAATGAGTTTGCTCTCGAGATTTGAAAACGCCTCGCTGCCAGAGGTCTAAAATGAATGAGTCCAAAACCATCACAGATTCACTGCTAGGTAAATAACTCTGCCCTGCGCATGATGCTCACGAACCAAACAGGGGAGGCAAAATCAGTTTGTTTGTTGCGCGCTGAGTGATTTCCCTAGGTTTTCTGAGTGACTTCCCTTACTGTGGTGTTAACCACGTCCCAGAAGAGAAGCAGTTGATTTATAAATGATAACAACTAGACAAGTAAAAAAAAAAATACATTGTTAAACCACTGTAACACGTTTATTACTGTCAACAGGGCGACGTTTATTACTGTGAAGTCTTCACCATCTGCAGTAAGCCCCCCCCCCCCCCCCCCCCCTCCCGGTGATTCCCCTTCATGTGTATATAGTTTTACCTGTTAACCCCACGGGTGCATTTCCCAAATTTTGGAAGTGTTACCTGACTATGTACCAGTTGCAGGAGGTGGATTAACAATGATAATTCAAGGGTAGTGCCAGATTAGCTTGGCACCTTCAGGCGCCAAGTTAATCTGGCACTACCCTTGAATTATCATGGTCAATCAAGCTCCTGCTGGATGGTGTTGGTGCTAAAAGGGTTAACCAGCACTTTTTACCACTGCCTTTTATCCCCACGTTTATCGTCACTGCCCGGTTGGACGTCAACGCAGATTCGATAACGTTCGTGAGGAGAAGAAGATTTAACAGACACAGATTCAGAATCTGGCGCAATCCTGACCGAGCTCAAGATGGCACCTGGTGAAGTGCAAAGCAAAACCAGGCACTACCTGTATAGCCACGAGCTGTCATGTTCACTCAATCCATCATTCAACATTATTTTGTGTATGTTATAACGCTGTTAGAAGTATGTACATATTTTTCTCGGTGGCTGTGTTCTGTTTTGAAAGGTAAATAAGGCAAGGAAGCATGTGACATGAACTTTGTATACACTTTGCCTGTACACATAGACTTTAATAAACTAAGAACAAAACAAAATGAAGTTTGTTCAAACAGAACAGCTCACATTTGATACAGCAATTTATGCTCTGCCCTTTTTAACCCTTTGCATGTCGGTAGCATATTTGGTCACAAGCGACAAAAACCACCACCGAGACGCAAAAGGTTAACAGGGGAACATGCCATCCGACAGTAAGAAGAAGATCACATTGTTCAACAGCAATTGTTGCTTTGCCCTTTTCTCTATCATGGTAATAAGCCATCCCAGACCGACACAAGAGTGATCTAAAAATTCACCCTTTGACCCTTGGTAATGCTTTTTCTGAACCATTTTAGCCCCAACGCCCTACAGCAGGAGATGGATGGGTCATGACAATTCAAGGGTAGTGCCAGATTAGCTTGGCGCCTTCAGGTGCCAAGCTAATCTGGCACTACCCTTGAATTGTCTGTCCTGCAACTGGTACATAACCGATAAGTGACACCTCCAAAATGTAGGAAATGTGGTCTTGGGGCTAATTGGGTTAAGGTATTGCACTATTTGGCCATAGGCAGCAGCATTTTGTCAATGTGATTCCTGCAGGATGCACTACGGACATGAAATCAAGGGGAAACTGAATTTCAAACCCTTCTTGTGTCTATATCAGTACCTGCTGTAGTCTTCCTGAAGAAAACACGCTGTAGCAAACGTGTTCAAATGCTATCAATATAAAATATGTATCGGAAACACATTCATTTTACATGTGATGTAGTAGATTCATCCCCGTTGTGCACACAAGTGTCGGTACTGTAAACAGTATTCAGTATTGAAATCTGCATGCTCATGGGGGTTAACTCATTTCGAGACGTGCCACCTCCGGATACGCGGCATAAGCGGCACGTCTCGAATGAGTTAATCAAGTGTTGTAAAAAAGCCAATCACCACTAAAACAGTTTAACTCATTCGCAGCCGGCTGCATCCGGATGCACGGCTTATGCTAACTCACCTGATGCGGCTAGCCACGAATGAGTTAAAACCTGTAACAAAAAAATATGTATGCACAGCAAGTGCACACTGAAATGAATGATGCACATAACACTCACGAGGCTAATGATATTTCATAATGACTTGTCAGGTATCATCATCTAAATTTGATTCAGATCAGTCCAGTCGATTGACATTTACATATCAAAGACCCCCCCAAAATTCCAAAATACACGTATGGCCACTGTAACCTTGACCTTGTTGGTAGTGGTAAGATTTTGAGCACATAATTCACACACAGAAAGCATACCGGTACATGCCTATATTTTGGATCAAGTCGGTGGGTTCCCAGACCAAAAGAGTGACTGCCAAGCGTGAACAATGCAGAGAATAACACAATGAAAAAGAAACACGCTTAGAAACGACAGTTACAACACAACCGTAACTGTCTTTTCTAAGTGTACTTCTTTCTCCGATGGGTTGTTCTCAGTGGTTTCATGATCTAGACCTTCATGGCAGCAATGATTCCAGTGATTGACCCATGCCTCACTGAAGAAAATTATCATCAGCTAAACTTTGGATCAAATTTTTTGGTCCAGTGGTGTCTGCACAAACAGACGTAGGTAAATAAAATAATGAAGGTGGCTGGGAACGAGTGAGAGGGGGGGGGGGGGCAGGATTTTATAATCATGCTACAGTAATTGAATTGTACAAATGTATTCTGATTTTTGAGCTTCATTTTCATAATGAGATCAACTCATTGTGCCCGAGGTACAAAATGCCCACTTTTGGGAGTTATCCTCCGAGGACTGCATTACAACTATAGCTGGGTGCCTATAGGCACCAAGTTATTCTGCCACCACCCTTGAACTATCATGGTTGAACCATGTCTTGCTGTGGTGTGTTGCGGGCAGAAAGAGTTCACAAACTGAGACCTGCTGCATTCTGATGTGCCACTTAAACCCATGTATCTGAATGCGGCACATCTTCATTGATGTACAAGAATGGTTGCAGATCTGGGCAACAAGACCTTTAGTTTAGATTAAAACATGTACATATAATCTGGCAAGAACAACATTAGAAGAAAGCTCAGTTTCATTGCTATGCAACTGCACATACACATACATGAGCCACACACACACACACACACACACACACACACATACATACATGTGTCGCATACACATACCCACTGAGCCACACACACATTCACACTCTGCGCTATTCACTCCTATTAATGACTTCTGCTGCATTTGCAAGTTAACTCGTTCTACCCCAACACCGAAATCCCCAAATTTTGCCGTGGTCCTCTGAAGACTGACTCTAGTGAAGGACACAGATCGACCATGATAGTTCAAGGGTGATGCCAGAATAGCTTGGCGCCCATAGGCGCCAAGCTATTCTGGCAACACCCTTGAACTATCATGGTCGATTCTTATCTTGCTGTGGTGTGTCTGGAGTAGAAAGAGTTAACCCTTAACCCCTTGGCTGTCGGTAGTGGTTTTTATCGCGATGATACCTGCAGGAATCCTCACAACAAAAAGCACTACTGACGGCCAGTGACTTAAAACTCTGCTGTACTAATAAACTCTATCATTGAAAATGATCATCTAATGTACAATCACCTCGGCAATAAAACCTGACACTGCCAGCTGTCCAGGTGAACGGGTTGCAATGTATTGCGGCATATAATGGAGTCGGCTACTATTGTAAAATAAAGCTTACATAACTTGTTGAGCATCGCAATACATATAACTGCCATCCGTACCCTTGGGCAGCTGGCTTTGAAATGACGTGCGAGCACTGGTGTGCCAGGTGTTTGGGGGTAATTGTGAAAGTGTGTAACTTGCAGAGTTGACAATGCACTACCCTGGTAGCAGAACGTCTTTGGGCCCACGACGGCCGCAGTGGGACTGCGGGCCCACTGCAGCCATCGTGGACTCAAAGACCTTTGCTTACTGGGTACACAGTAACCTCTGCAAACAACACTGTATTTTAATATGTTTACCAGCGTTTACGGTCATTAGGACTGCAGACCATTCAGGTGTCTGTAAACTACTGAGAGTTAGATCCAGCATTTAACTCAATGGAGATGCGCCGTATACGGATATGCAGCGATTCGCCGCATATCCGTATATGGCACGTCTCCAAAGAGTTAATTTTACAAGGGTAGTAGTAGATTACTGGCACTGTGCCACCTTCCCAGGCACCAAGCTAAACTGGTACAACCCTAAACTCGTTCAAGGAACACCACGCCAATAGCTGTGAAAGTGTCGCATAGCGTTGCCAGCGGTAATGCTCTACACTTCCATGGCGACCATGACGTGAGTCGCCTTGAATGAGTTCAACTATCACAGCTGATCAACTTTCTGCAGCAACACCAGTAGAGTGATATGTGTTAATTACTGACAAACTGGCCTGACAGGAATGTATGTGAAGAAAGTCTTACCTTTGGTTGTTGGTAGCACTTCTTGTCAAGTTGACACCCACAAAAATCGTCTCAAATAAAAAATAAAAAAAAAATGCTACAGAGTCACAGGGTTATTAAAAAAATATAGCAAACTCTGTATTAGTAATTATTCCACACAGACACCTAACCAGTTATGATTTTATCAACTCATACAAAAAAAATCATAAAAATATCTCTAACCCTTTTAGCTCCACGGATGGAAGTGTTACTTAACAACTGTACCATTTGCAGGAGGCGGATTGTCCATGATAATTCAAGGGTAGTGCCAGATTAGCTTGGCGCCTTCAGGCGCCAAGCTATTCTGGCACTACCCTTGAATTATCATGGTCAATCCATTTCCTGCTTTAGGGTGTTGAGGCCAAAGGGGTTAAGGATGTATGGCGTTTCCGAAAGTAACGACAATTATAACACAGCAGATTGAACGTCATGAGATTTGATACAGAAGCTAAATCTCCTTTGTAGATTGGAAGGAGAATTTAGCCCCCCAAACCCCGCAGCAGGAGATGAATTGATCCTCCCCCTATCCCCCTTTACCTGTGCAATCAGTAGGAATGGAGCTTGTTGATTTTAGAGAAGTGATTATATTGTGTTTTAATTTTATCTGGTGGTGAACATGGACATATTGGGATTTTTGTTACTGTTTGTTTACCCACTAATTATTTTACTAAGGTAGATTTTAATTACGCAGCTTGTGTAATAATGTATCGAGACATTTGTTTAATAAGCAGTGAGGGTTAGGATTAGGTTGAAACACACGTATTATGTA
The DNA here is from genome assembly GCA_036245525.1 of Semisulcospira habei. Classification (NCBI taxonomy): domain Eukaryota; kingdom Metazoa; phylum Mollusca; class Gastropoda; family Semisulcospiridae; genus Semisulcospira; species Semisulcospira habei. Next base: position 334,492,142 of record BTPG01000001.1, on the reverse strand, counting down.
TGCATGTGTAGGGGTGGGTGTGAATGTGTAAATGCCGCTCAGTTCAGGTCATAAAAGATGTTTATGTGTGAGATGTGTAAGAGTTATGTGTAAAGATTTTGTAGTGTTTACTTATGTCCATTTGGAGTTTGTAGCTGTGTAAGTGCAGGGAGAAAATGTTCATAATTATGTTATAATGTTTTCATGTCTTGTTTGTACTATTTGTCATAAATGTACCACAACCGAATTTTTCTTTTCGAGATAATAAAGTACTCTTATTCTTCTTATTCTTCTTCTTATAATTTAAGGGTAGTGCTAGATGAGCTTGGCGCCTGAAGGCGCCAAGCTCATCTGGCACTACCCTTAAATTATCATGATCAATCCATCTCTGCAACTGGTACATAGTCGTTAAGTAACACTTCCAAAATTTGGGAAATGCACTTGTGGGGTTAAGAGGGTTAACAATCAACACAATATAATGCAGCTGTTAAGAGGGTTAACAATCAACACAATATTATGCAGCTGTTCAAAGTACATGCACGGTAATCTGCAAATTCAATAAATGGATAAATGAAAAGAAAAGGGGAGACTGCCAGTGCCAATATTTTAGGAAGGTTACATAGTAAAGTAGGTAAAGGCACTGTCAGGGGAGAGAATTGTGCATTATCGATCAGTGATCATAGATCTACTGTGGCCAAAGCACAAAAAAAAAAAGATAGGAAAGAGGGGGTGCGCTAAGAAAGTGACTGGAAGCAATGCATATGGAACACCCCCCCCCCCCCCCCCCCCCCCTCCCGAAGCTAAGAAAGTGACTAGAAGCAATGCATATGGAAGCCCCCACTTCGTCTGGGTCTCTACGCGGTTTGGCCCCAATCCCCACAAACAATACAGGTTTAAGACAAAAACTGTTACTTTGTCTAAATTAAGACAAATAAATACACGCAATGCAGTAAAAGGTTTCAGAAAGTAGAACGCCCTTTTGAATAATAATACAAGATGGGATGAACCAGCCCACAAAGTCTTTTCTATAGGCCTATGGGCTTGCATGCATTTTCCACATTTTGCACAGTATGCTTGCAGACATCTAAACAATGATAGAGACTATATTACAAACTAAATCAAATTGTCAGAGAGCGAGATAGCATTGTGTCAATTTATACAGATATGCTGGTGCTTTGCGTCAATTTAGGAACATTGTGTCACCATCAAAAACGGTCATTTAACAACTCAATGAGACATCCAATTTCAATATGCTTAGAGGCTCTCTTAGATACCCCTTGAATGAAGCATTTTCCCTATTTTTGAAGCTTGTATGTACGCAAACTTTGGACATTTTCGTGTTTACATACATATGCACATACACACGCACATACAGCACTATGTGCCAAAAGCATGTTTTACAGCAAGGTTTGTTTAACTAGACATGACGTAACTCGTTACTTCACTGTCAGTGTTTGAGAGACACCCGCCTGTATCATCATGTGTGTGCTATTAAAAGTGCTCCACCGAATCCCATCCTAAAAAGTTTTTCAATAAATGAAAGAGGCTTAAAAACACACTCCTGTAATATAAATAAGGCACATACTGAAGTAACAATCACTACATATATATAATGTATGTACAATTTTCAAAAATAGCAAATACAAAATCTTGTACATTTGCAAATCATGACAGACATTTAGCCCTTATCATTCAGAATACAGCAGTGTGTGAAATAAGTTTGACTGAAATAGTTAAATTTTAGTGCCAGAATAGCTTGGCGCCTATAGACACCAAGCTATTCTAGCACCACCCTTGGAACTAAAGCCATTGGTCTATATCCTTATCTGTAAGTACTATAATGTAGTGTACATATGGCAGTGTACAAATTTGAAGCTTTTAGCCTCAGTATGATATGGGTTAACCCACGTGCATGCTGCCACTAGTACTGTTTACACATGGAGGACCAAATCCATTCGCCTTTCATTACAATTCTTGGACTACTGTGCACCTAAGTTGTTTGAGGGTTTGGGTTTTTTGGTTTGTTTTTTTTTTGTTTTTTTTTTTGTGGGTTTTTTTTTGTTGTTGTGAATTTTGAGCATGCTGATAGCATGGAGTGGATGCACATTACAAGTGGACATCAGTGAAAAACTTTTAAAATCCCCAAGCTTAACTTGAAAACTGTTCAGCGTTCTTTCAGCTTTTTAGCCCCAAGTGTGTAGAACTCGCTGCCAATTGAAATGTGTAATCTGCCCACACTGTCACAGGTCAAACCTCACTTAAAGACTTTCTTTTCTTTTGGGCATTTAACATTTAGCTCACCTTTAGCTAACTGTTGACTGCCTATTATTCTGATTCTGGATCTTATGTGACAGGGAAGTGGATGTAAGGCATTGGGAAGGGATGGGGTGGATTAAAGTAATGTATAATTGTGCGTGTGTCTGAGAGAGTGTGCTGTTGTGCATGCGCAGCGAGTCCAGTGTTTTCCTAGAGAACAGCCCAATACAAGTCCTATTTATTATCATCATCATCATCATCATCATGTGAATAGCTGCTTTGTTGGGTGAGGCAGTCACGTTTCTTGAAGCCCAAATACTGAATGCAAACTTCCACAATGCATAAAATAAGCACATGGCGCTTAACCCATTCCTGTCCATGTTTATTTTTGGTCTATGCTCTCCCTGGTCCCAGTTTATTTACTAAGAACTAGCCACGTTACTTAAAAAATCACAAAAAATTGAATGAGCTGAAACTGTATACTTTCACTAAATGGAATGTATTACTTGATTACATGTATGTACATTATGTAGACCTGAAAAGGTTTTTAAATGATATTTTAATTGATTTTAATTTTAATTTAATTAATTTTAATTGGGCCATGAATTAACTTGTGGCCGGACATGAAGGAGAAATTTCGGGCCACGAGTATACTCGGGGCCAGACACGAATGGGTTAATGATTCACATGAAAACCTGTTTAACCCTTTTAGCCCCAAGGGAGGTTTTTTCCAAATTCTGGAAGTGTTACTTAACCCATATCATACTGAGGTTCAAAGCTTCGAATTTGTACACTGCCATATGCAAGCTACATTATAGTACTTACAGCAGGCATGGGAATTGCCAAAGCTAAAAACAGTTGAAACTAGGGGGGGTCCGGGGGCATGCCCCCCGGAAAAAAAACAAGCAATAAAAATCTGTGCAATCTGAGCATATTTTTAGAGGAATGTGAAATTATTTTCCGCGGAAAACCGCGGATCAGAGGACAATTCCCATGCCTGTTACAGATAAGGATATAGACCAATGGCTTTATAAGTTCAAGTGTAGTGCCAGAATAGCTTGGCGCCTAGAGGAGCCAAGCTATTCTGGCACCACCCTTGAACTATTTTAGTGAAACTTATTTCACAGATTGGTGTATTCCGAATGACAAGGGTTAACGACTATGTACCAGTTGCAGGAGATAGACTTACCAAAATAATTCAAGGGTAGTGCCAGGTTAGCCTGACACCTGAAGGTGCCAAGCTAATCTGGCACTACCCTTAAATTATCATGGTCAATCCATCCCCCGCTGCGGGGTCCTGGGGCTAAATGGATTAATGACAGCAAGTACATTAGTCATCCCCAGCATAGAATAAAATATTCAGCCCCAAGTCAAAACAGCCAATATATGAGTAGAGCTTGGAAGACTACACAGAAGATCAGCCATGATAGTTCCAGGGTGGTACCAGCTAGAGCATCTTGACGTCTAGAGGCACCAAGCTATTCTGGAGCCACCCAGGAACTCTCAGGGCTGATCTACTTCCATCAGTAAAGTGAGCAAGCTGAATGAGGTACAATACAACTGTCAAGATGAGCACGTACATTTAACCAACAGGCAAAGGAGTTAACCCTGTTAGCCCCAAGGTCCCATTTCTCAAATTTGAAGGTGTTGCCTAACGAGTTGCAGGGGATGAATTGATCATGATAATTCAAGGGTAGTGCAAGATGAGCTTGGCGCCTTCAGGCGCCAAGCTCATCTGGCACTACCTTTGAATTATCATGATCAATCCATCTCCGGCTGCAGGGTCGCGGGGCTAAATGGGTTAAGTTTACCACCTGTCTCAGCAGACCACCCATTTTGGTCCCATGGTCTTCTGTCCCTTACTCAGAAGTTGTAAGACTCAAGACCCTGTACAAGGTGACCGCGTGCATGAGGCAACCACTGTTTGACAGTCCCCTTTGTGTTCGCCTTACACAGGTCTGACTACTGGTATGATAAAGCTGCCCCAACGTACAGCAAATGATTGTGTTAGCTGCCCACTAATAAAACAATCTGAAGTACATTCAAATGCCCAAAATGTAAATATTCACCTTAACCCTTTTAGCCCCACGGGTGTATTTCCCAAATTTTGGAAGTGTTACTGAATGACTATGTACCAGTTGCAGGAGGTGGATTGACCATGATAATTCAAGGTCAGTGCCAGATGAGCTTGGCGCCTTCATGCACTACCCTTGAATTATCATGGTCAATCAATCTCCTGCTGTAGGGTGTTGGGGCTAAAAGGGTTAACAAAAGTGTTGGGGCTAAAAGGGTTAACAAAAGTGCCAATATAAAAATAGAAACTTGCCACAGTTACTCAGACAATGTATAAGTACATGCACACACAACATCAGTTCGCTCGTCCACTGGTAGAAAAATCAGTGAAGTAGTCCCACAATGTAAATATTCTTCTCTTTTTTTCAAGTCCCAAAATCTCATAAAAAAATAAAAACATGCAACAATATATTTACGTACATCATATAAAAGTAAAAATGAGTTGTCCTAGGAATACCAGATTCTTGCAAGACTCACCTGGAGTTTGGTGGTGCAAAACCCGTTGGATGGTACGTCACACGACCAATCCCTTTAGCGCAAAATGTACATGACCGAGCTACAAAAACCCTTGTGGCGACTAATGGCGGACTTTTTGTAGCCCTCTTTCTGACACGTCTTGGGTGCCCGCAGTTTTGTTCCACAAAAGATCAGCAAAACATTCTATAGTACAAAGTTAATTAGTGTTGTTCGAAACACCAGTGCACTACTGGAGCCCGCAACGTCCTGAATGATTTTAAATTACGTCATACGTCTATTATGTATAAATGTAACTATACTGCTTTGACGTCAGTCATGTCTGGCGTGACCCAGGTTCGGAAGATTTCTTCTTTGATTTCTTTTTTACGAAAATAGTGGAGGAATGAAAACAAATACATTATAGGTAACAGAGGTTTGCTGCAAGGACCTTTGTAGGCCTGAGGGAGGTCAAAGCCACCATTGTACCCTGAAGGCCTTCGTGTATCAAACCCCTACTAACAATAACTTATATTACCCATCTGGGTTATTATTTCTGCATACAAAAATGTTGGGCACAAACGCACTGGGTACATTTATCGGTGAAACCATCAAACTCCACTCAATCAGCATCTTTTAACCCTTTCAGCCCTGGATCTATACAACAGGAGATGGCTTGACCATGATAATTCAAGGGTAGTGCCAGATTAGCTTGGCGCCTTCAGGCACCAAGCTAATCTGGCACTACCCTTGAATTATCATGGTCAAACCATCCCCTGCAACTGGTACACAGTCGTTGGGCAACACCTCCAAAATTTGAGAAATTGGACCTTGGGGCTAAAAGGGTTAACAGTTGCATTGGCCAAAATATCAGTTAGTGAAGTAACCAGCAGCTGACTGACTGTCTGTGGTTTCTGGAAATCTCTCCACAATCTCCTTCAAATCATATCTTTCCACGCCCTCTAACGCCTGAATAAGTTCCTTGGCTGTGGCTTTTTCTCTGTACATCTGGCACCAGACACGGAGACAGTGGTAGTGGATGTTGAAGGGTGGCTTACCCACGTTTATTGCCTCGGCATCCTTGTACACCTTGTCTGGGACCCCCAGTTGTAGAATCAGGATCTTTCCTTCGTGATCCAGACCTTTGGCCACCTCTATGATGATGTTCCTGTTGATGTCTGCAACCCAGCGGCATGAACATTTTAGTGAATACCAACAATCGGCCGCAAAAATACTGACCCTTGTGCATGCACCCACCGGAGCCCTGAACAGTAACTACTGATTGAAGATAAAACCACTAAAAGTCTATTCCTGTCCACCTGAGGAACCAGATAATAATAAAAGTGCCAGCAAGAGACACAAATTATCATCAGCCCCTCCCCCAATGTGTGAAGGCTCATGAGGATCTAGGTCACTTGTAGTGGGGTGTTGTTTACTTGGTTCTGGCGGTGACAAGGTTAACCCATTTAGCCCCGAGTCCCTACAGCAGGAGATGGATTGACCATGATAATTCAAGGGTAGTGCCAGATTAGCTAGAAAGCAGACCTAGAGACAACAGTTGAGATGCTGTACCCACTGTTTGGAAAGATCTGGGAAGAGGAGGTGATGCCGGCTGACTGGAAGGAGGGGTACCTAATCAAGCTTCCCAAGAAAGGCGACCTCAGCAAGTGTGCCAACTACAGAGGAATCACCTTGCTGTCAGTACCAGGAAAGGTCTTCAACAGGATCATCCTAGAAAGAATGAAGAGCTCCGTTGACCCCCAGCTGAGAGACCAGCAAGCAGGATTCAGGAAGAACCGATCATGTACAGACCAGATCGCCACTCTCCGCATCATCGTGGAACAGTCTCTGGAGTGGAGCTCCCCGCTGTACGTCAACTTTGTGGATTATGAGAAAGCATTTGACAGCGTGGACCGAGAGACTCTGTGGAAACTCCTACGACACTACGGTGTACCCACAAAGCTCGTCCGCCTGATCAAGAGCAGCTATGATGGCATGACATGTCGCGTGATCCACGAAGGGCAGTTCACCAGAGAGCTCCAGGTCAGAACTGGTGTCAGGCAGGGGTGTCTGCTGTCTCCGTTCCTCTTCCTACTGGCCATAGACTGGGTCATGAAGATGACCACAGAGCACAGACGAAGTGGAATACAGTGGACACTGTGGACACAGCTTGACGACCTCGATTTTGCAGACGACTTGGCATTACTGTCCCACACTCATCAACAAATGCAGGACAAGACCACGAGGCTTGCTGACATCTCGTCCCAAGTGGGCCTCACCATTCACAAACAGAAAACAAAGACAATGAGGCTGAACGCAACCAGGGAAGAACCAGTCTTGCTTGCTGGCACCCCGTTGGAGGAGGTGGAGTCCTTCACCTATCTCGGGAGCATCATAGACAAAAAAGGCGGCACTGATGCAGATGTCAGAGCACGAATCGGTAAAGCCAGAGCAGCCTTTCTCCAGTTGAAAAAAGTGTGGAGTTCCAGAGAGCTGTCACAACACACCAAAGTCCGGATTTTCAACTCCAATGTAAAAGCAGTTCTCCTATATGGAGCAGAGACTTGGAGATTGACAAAAACCACAGTCAACAGAGTACAGACCTTCATGAACAGTTGCCTTAGAAGAATTTTGAAAATCCACTGGCCAGAGAAGATCAGCAACGTCAGACTCTGGGAGAGAACAGAGCAGATAACAGCAGAGAATGAAATTGGGCGAAGAAGATGGGGATGGATCGGTCACAGTCTGAGAAAGCCAGCTTCCAGTATCACTAGGCAGGCATTGTCATGGAACCCCCAGGGAAAGAGGAAAAGAGGTAGGCCGAGAAACTCCTGGCGTCGAGACCTCCAAGCAGACATCAAGAGACTGGGAACCACCTGGAGTAGAATCGAAGGAGAAGCACAGGACAGGAGTTGCTGGAGGTCTCTCGTCGACGGCCTATACCCGGGTAGGGGTGACAGGCGTAAGTAAGTAAGTAAGCCAGATTAGCTTGGCGCTTCAGGTGCCAAGCTAATCTGGCACTACACTTGAATTATCATGGTCAATTCACCTCCTGCAACTGGTACATAGTCATTAGGCAACACCTCCACAATTTGAGAAAAGAGACCTTGGGGCTAAAAGGGTTAGCACATTGGCTGTTGGTAGCCGATGACTCCTGCGACAAAAACTGCTACCGACAGCCAAACCAAAGGCAACAGCAACAGATGGAAGTGGAACAACTACAGTCAGTCAAAGACACAGCCAGATCAGGCAGACATACAAAGGTCATGCTAATCTGGCCCTACTCTTGAACTACCATGGTCGGTTGGGGGATGTAACCAGCACATTGCTAGAAATAATTTCGATTAAGTATAATTCAGGGCAAAAGATGGAGTGACCACCATAGTTTAACTTTAAGGGTGCCTACTAGAGCAGGGTTCATACAGACCTTCAAGAAAAAAAATTAGGCCCTTTTAGGGCCTGTTTTAAGAAAAAAAATTAGGGCCTTTTAGGGCCTGTTTTAACATCTAAAAATAAAAACAAAATAGGGCTATCACGACACACTAAAATACTGAATAAAATAACATTTGGTCAAGAGTACGACTGGGTGTCCAAATGGTGTGACAAGCACCCTGCATTTTCAAAAGCAAAATAATTTTAATATTTCATATAAATCTGATGTACCTTTGCATACATAAACATTGACACTAAGTAAATTTTTTATGTTATTTGCAGTTTGGTTGTTATTGAACTTTGAAGTTTAAAGTTTGAACGTAACATTTACAATGTCACACATTTAACAATTCACAACAAGCACAAGCTGTTGTAAGCAATTTTTTGCATTTGTATGTTTCAAAGTATGTTCTCCATCCAGAATATATGGTATGTCTATAAATAAAGTGTGTTAGTGGAAATTGCAACCTTTTATGCCATAAAAACTGTTTGAACATAACTTTACACCATAATTTCCAAAAGCCACTAATTTTAAATTCTACTTGGAGAACTAATTTTAAAATGTTATGCTAAATGCACAAAAACAAGTCTCTAATGTAATTTAAGTGCAAAAGCCAATTGAAAAAATAATGAAAAGAAAATAATATATCTATAAAGTTTGCTGGACTGCTTGAACATAACAATTTACACCCACAATTTGGACGCATACTGTAAACCTCTTAAAGGGTTTCTTTCATCTATCACCCATGCATCCTCTTCAAAACCTTGATATAAATCACTACACCAGTTGTCTTCAGCAAAAACAACAGATTAGTAGAGATAAATAAGTGCCTAAGCTGTTTGAACATAACTCAACATTTACACCATTCTGAGTACAAATCTTCAAAACTGGATCATTTGATTTTCCATGTAAGAACCACAAACCTTTCATTATAAAAACAAAGTACATACTCTACAAAATAACATAAGTTTTAATAATTGACCATTTGTCAGAATGTGTCGTAGTAGTATGATTTCTGCTGACAAAATTTACAACACGTGTTATGTTCAAGCAGGGTCTTATATTATGGTTAATTATGCAAAAGCAACTCACTCAAGAAAATCACCAACTCAATGGTAATTTAGGCCAACACTGCAAACATCTTGTGACAGTAACAGTGATTTTTCATAGTGCAGCATGCTTTTGAAAATCTGAGTTCCATGGAGCATGTGTAAAATGTGTCACGTTTTGTTCTCAAGTTATAATTCGGATTTGGTAAAAAAAAAAACTGTGATAATGTCCCAAATTCTTCTGTGGTCACCCAAAAATCATGTATCACTGGAAACCTTATCCATTTCCCTACAACATGATGTATGCCTTAGTTTGATCTGACCACTTCTGATAATTTTGTAGCAGGTTTTGTGAGGGAGGGTGTAGATTTTACCACTAGACACCCAGTCTAACTCTTGACCATTTACCAAATGGTGTTCATAGACATTTCTTCACCAATACAAATCCTTATCCAGCAAGTACTTAATCACATTCTCAGTTTCTGGTATGTCACAAGTAAATTGTCCTAGTCATTACAAAAGCATAAATTTCTTACACTGGCTGGAGTAAACACATTGTTCTTGCAGCACAGTCAAGGCACATGGAAATCTTAAACTTCTCAATCACAAGACGAAGAAGAAAAAGCATGCTTTGTCTGCCTTGTCCTTGGTCTACAGTCAAACACGTTTTCAGGTTGAGGGGAGAGAACAGTACACTGAATCAGCATACACTTGATATGGAGTTACTTCCCTTGACCGACTAAACTTCGAGATTGATCGGCAGTATCAATGGGTTTGATTTTCGCAACCGATTTTCCTTTCTGATTGTTTTTCTCCTAATTTTTTTTTTTTTGTTGTTGAAAAACTTTTATTTCTCTCAGGCTTTTACGTTTTTAGGGCCTCCAGCCACCCCGTTTTCATTTTTAGGGCCTTTTAGGGGCCCCTAATCTTTGTCTTAGGGGCTCTGGATAGAGGTAGCACCTTTGCTGTTCGGCAGCTGCGTCCTACATAGGACGGACGGGCATCACTGGTCCTCATCCATCTCCTTAATCTCTCACGTGCTGGCTCCAAGCGCCACACCCTGGCAAACCACCTCAGCTGGTGGGCTAAACCACGTGAGGGGGTGGTGTTCACATTGCACCACTAGGCGGATGAGCTGTTTCTGACAGCCAACGGCTAGAGGACGGAGGAGATCAGGTTGGTTCCAACGGCCAAATGTGGGGGAGTAAACCCTTCAAATCAGGAGGGGAGCCCCGAAGGCAGACAGCTGCCTGTATTCACGCACTGTTCTGGCAGCTCCTGCAGCCAAACTGGTGCCAAACGTACTGCTTTGCATTCCTTTGGATACATCAGCGAGGCCGAGAGGGGGATCTTGACGACTGGGCACCCCAGGATCTCCATACACTTCGCCCAGGCTTGCGCCCTGGAGAGGTCACTCCAGTGACTGACCCAGCAAGCGCATATACTCCATTGTCTTCCGAGACAGGATGCCCCCCAATCTTTGTCTTAAAATGTTAGGGCCTTTTAGGGCCTTTTAGGGCCCTGTGCGAACCCTGTAGAGCACCAAGCCAATCTGGGCCTACCCTTCAACTACCATGGTCCCTCTATCTCTTGCTGCTGGTATGAATGCCTTTGGTGAGGACAATTTCAAGATTGAGGAAACTCAGTCCTGACCCTCAGCGAAAGTGTTAAAAGCAAAATCCCACTGCCCCCTCATATTTGAATGTTAGAGCGTAAGATGACATGATCTTCCCCCTTTAACCCTCTTAACTGCATGGCTGCATTTTCAAACTTTTGGAGACATTGTCTAACGACTATCCTCGCGCTGGGACCATATGGCGTTGAGGTGCGTCCCCTGGGTGGTGGATAGGGGGTCCCTCGTGAGAGGGGTGCACCGAATGAAATAAGGTGCCGTGAACCAACATGGTCTAAGGGAAGGTGACCCCGACAGAAAACCCCTGGTCCTCCTAGTAAGGGGGTTGGGCGTGGGGGTAGCTTCCCCACCCTGCAAAAAAGGAAATAGCTACAAAAACGCCGATGAAAAGACTGACAGTAATTCCTTTTCTGGAGGAGGAAGGTTCTTCTACCAGAAGACTTATGACGTCCTGTGGTGAAAGCCGAAGGTCTTCGGAAGCCACAGGACCGAGCCGCCTCTCTCTATCCAGGGATACAACCATGGGCACATGGAACGTCAAGACCATGTACCAGAGCGGCAAGGCTGCCCAGATAGCAGCGGAAATGCAAAAGTACAACCTTTCCCTGCTAGGTATCAGTGAAGCCAGATGGACGCAGTCTGGCCAGAAAAGGCTGTTAAGTGGGGAGATGATTCTGTATTCAGGTCATGAAGAGGAGAATGCCCCCCATACAGAAGGCGTAGCATTCATGCTGTCACCAGTGGCACAGAGAGCGCTGATGGGCTGGGAACCTCTTGGGCCAAGAATCATCACAGCAGCCCTTAGAACCAAGAAAAAGCTCAAGCTGAACGTCATCCAGTGTTATGCACCCACTAATGACAGGGACGAGGAAGAGAAACAAGAGTTCTACGACCGACTCCAGAGTGCCTTGGACAAATGTGCGGAGCGAGACATCACCATCGTCATGGGCGATTTTAATGCCAAAATAGGGGAGGACAACACCGGATACGAAGAGGTGATGGGGAGACAGGGACTAGGCTCGGAGATGAGTGAGAACGGGGAGAGGTTTGTAGACTTTTGTGCTCTAAACCGACTTGTCATTGGAGGCAGCATCTTCCCACACAGAAGGATACACAAAGCAGCTTGGGTCTCACCTGACCATACAACAGAGAACCAAATAGACCATATCTGCATTAGCAAGAAATTTAGAAGATCCCTTCAAGATGTTCGAGTGAGGAGGGGAGCAGATGTCGCCTCCGACCACCATCTGCTTACCTTAAAAATGAAGCTCAAGCTAAAGAAAAGCCACACAGAGACAACAAGAAGACAGCGCTATAATGTAGGCCTCCTGAGAGAAACTGGAGTTAGAGAAGAGTTCAAACTGGTGCTGTCCAACCGGTTTCAAGCGCTACAGGAGCTAGTAAATGAAGAGGAGGCGGTCACCACAGAGCAGCAGAGGAAGGCAGTTAGAGAGGCGCTGAACTCAACCTGCAAAGACACTGTAGGGTTCAGGAAACACCATCACAAGGACTGGCTGTCGGCACAGACCTTGAAGAAGATAGAAGTGAGGAAGCAGAAGAAAGCAGTTGTCAACAACAGTCGCACGAGAGCAGCCAAAGTAAGGGCACAGGGGGAATACTGGGAAGTCAACCGCGAGGTGAAGAGGAGTATCAGGGCAGACAAGAGGGCCTACACAGACAGCCTGGCAGCAGAGGCAGAAAAGGCAGCAGGCAGCGGCAATATGAAACAGCTCTACGACATTACCAGAAGATTGTCAGGCAAGTATGGCCATACAGAAAGACCAGTAAAAGACAAAGAAGGCAAGCCTATTGCAGACAGAGCAGACCAACTCGACAGATGGGCCGAGTATTTTGAAGAGTTACTGAACAGACATAGCCCACCCGACCCCACAGACATCCAGCCGGCAGAGACCGACCTACCCATCAGCTGTGACAGACCCAGCCGGGAAGAGATCAGAAGAGCAGTGGCATTTTTGAAGAACGGCAAAGCAGCAGGCCCAGATGGCATCCCAGCGGAGTCTCTGAAAGCAGACCTAGAGCCAACAGTGGAGATGCTATACCCACTGTTTGGAAAGATCTGGGAAGAGGAGGTGAAGCCGGCTGACTGGAAGGAGGGGTACCTAATCAAGCTTCCCAAGAAAGGCGACCTCAGCAAGTGTTCCAACTACAGAGAAATCACCTTGCTGTCAGTACCAGGAAAGGTCTTCAACAGGATCATCCTGGAGAGAATGAAGAGCTCTGTTGACCCCCAGCTGAGAGACCAGCAAGCAGGATTCTGGAAGAACCGATCATGTACAGACCAGATCGCCACTCTCCGCATCATCGTGGAACAGTCTCTGGAGTGGAGCTCCCCGCTGTACATCAACTTTGTGGATTATGAGAAAGCATTTGACAGTGTGGACCGAGAGACTCTGTGGAAACTCCTACGACACTACGGTGTACCCACAAAGCTCGTCCGCCTGATCAAGAGCAGCTACGATGGCATGACATGTCACGTGATCCACGAAGGGCAGTTCACCAAGGAGCTCCAGGTCAGAACTGGTGTCAGGCAGGGGTGTCTGCTGTCTCCGTTCCTCTTCCTACTGGCCATAGACTGGGTCATGAAGATGACCACAGAGCACAGACGAAGTGGAATACAGTGGACACTGTGGACACAGCTTGACGACCTCGATTTTGCAGACGACTTGGCATTACTGTCCCACACTCATCAACAAATGCAGGACAAGACCACGAGGCTTGCTGACGTCTCGTCCCAAGTGGGCCTCACCATCCACAAACAGAAAACAAAGACAATGAGGCTGAACGCAACCAGGGAAGAACCAGTCTTGCTTGCTGTCACCCCGTTGGAGGAGGTGGAGTCCTTCACCTATCTCGGGAGCATCATAGACAAAAAAGGTGGCACTGATGCAGATGTCAGAGCACGAATCGGTAAAGCCAGAGCAGCCTTTCTCCAGTTGAAAAAAGTGTGGAGTTCCAGAGAGCTGCCACAACACACCAAAGTCTGGATTTTCAACTCCAATGTAAAAGCAGTTCTCCTATATGGAGCAGAGACTTGGAGATTGACAAAAACCACAGTCAACAGAGTACAGACCTTCATGAACAGTAGCCTTAGAAGAATTTTGAAAATCCACTGGCCAGAGAAGATCAGCAACGTCAGACTCTGGGAGAGAACAGAGCAGATAACAGCAGAGAATGAAATTGGGCGACGAAGATGGGATGGATCGGTCACAGTCTGAGAAAGCCAGCTTCCAGTATCACTAGGCAGGCATTGTCATGGAACCCCCAGGGAAAGAGGAAAAGAGGCAGGCCGAGAAACTCCTGGCGTCGAGACCTCCAAGCAGACATTAAGAGACTGGGAACCACCTGGAGTAGAATCGAAGGAGAAGCACAGGACAGGAGTTGCTCGAGGTCTCTCGTCGACGGCCTATACCCGGGTATGGGTGACAGGCGTAAGTAAGTAAGTAAGTCTAACGACTATGTACCAGTTGTATGAGATGGATTGATCATGATAATACAAGGGTAGTGCCAGATGAGCTTGGCGCCTGAAGGCGCCAAGCTCATCTAGCAATACCCTTGAATTATCATGATCAATCCACTTCCTGCTGCAGGGTCCTGGATCTAAATGGGTTAACCTTCGTTGCACAAGGTGGGTTTGTATGCACCCAGAGAAGCGTTTTGTATCTATGTCTATGCCTCATTCATATCTAAATGCTAGAACGAAGCATGAATAAACTGTTCAGTGCTGAGAAGAAAAAAAATGAGCACCACTCAACTGCAGAAGGTGTAGACTCTCATAAGCCCCAACTGCAGGGGCTCATGAGGATTTATGCCTCCTGTTAAAATCACTTTGTGTCGATGTTCCTTCGACCACTGGGGATATCTGATGCTGAATTTTATGATGATTTCGAAAAGACAACCCACATCCACCAGCAGTGAATGAGTTTAGTTGATCACAACATGTGCCTCCACAAAGTAGTTTTATGTTTGAAAAATACTCACAAGCAAAAGTAGGGTCCTCCCGATTACAAACTGACTGGTGAGCGGAGGCAGGAATCAATGTGTTCTGGTTAATAGTGTCCAACTGTTGTGGGCCACCAATACTTGGTACAAGAGCTACTGTCCCTGGTGACGTGGGCCCTGCAAAATAGTGCAGCATTTCTGGGTCCACTTTCTGTGTGGTGTGATGTTTCTTCTGATAAATTAAAGAACCATCTCTGTCTCTCTCCAAACTCTCCTCTTGAAAGTACAGTCGCTTGCTGCCTGGTTGCTGCCTGTAGACTGCATCATTGTCCGACAAATAACCAGACTGAGACATTAAAAATGGAGGAAACACTTGTCCAGTGTGACGCTGAACTGCCATCTGACCAGCAGTGGGGGGTGCATTATGATGCTGAACTGCCCAGTGACTCCCAGTGGAAGGTGTAGAATGCGGAATCGAACCGTGGCCTCCAGCAGAATGCACATTTGGAGGCCAGACCCATTTTTTACCAGTGATATGAACTGTGGGTGCTGTGTTAGCATGCAGATGTTCCTGTCCCGTCATTTGGTAAAAGTTATGACTGGACTGCACACTTGCTGCAGTTGTCAAATATCCTGCTTGTTGACTGTAGGCCTCAGATTGTCTTGCACCATCCCCATGAGGAATGTAAATTTCTTCAGGCTTACCTCTCAAAGTCTGAATTGAATTCATGCCTTGTGGATAACTCTGTTGGGAACTCATGCCTTGATGAACAGATACTGAATTCAAGTCCTGAAACTTAATAGAATTCAGACCTTGAGGGAAGGTGTTGGAATGTCCTGAGGCACTGAGCTTGTGTGAGGTATGACTTCTCGACTGGTCTGGAGATGTGTTCTGTGATGAACCGAACGGCTGACTGAATGACACATTCTGAGAGTACCCAGAGGACTGGTTAGAGGCAGCATTTTGAGCATAAGAAGTGTTCTGAGAGGAATTAAGACCCTTGTGCGTGCTGCCACCAGCACTGTTCACAGTATAAGTGGTTGCCTGCACATGTGGGTTGTAAGACTGACTCTGAAAATAATCTGAGGACTGGTTAGAGTGAACATCTTGGGGATAAAAGTGGAACTGGCTGGAGTGTATTGAAGGACTGGACTGAGATAGATCAGAAAACTGGGCAGACAAGTCAGGAGCCATAGAATCACTGAACTGGCGAGGCTCACAGTCACTGAACTGACCAAAATGGGACTGTTGAGAGGGACCACTGTAGTACTGTTTTCCAACTGATGCAACACCGCTCACCCTACTGTTATGAACACTGCTGCTGCTGGTCGGCTGTACGGTTTGTCTCCCATCCAAACAATCCTCTCCATGCTGAACTGCAGTCTTAGTTGGTGTAGACGTCTTGTTGGTGATATCCCTCTGGAACACTTCAAAATTTACAGTTGCGTTGTTGTTGTGTCCAGACATGTCAGATTGCCTGTGGGGGTTTCCTAAGTTACCGCTATCAGCACCATGTATCTGAATCTCAGGCAGGCATTGTGATTGACACGCTGAGCACTGGCTGGTGATTTGCCTGACTGATGGGCCTAGCGGGAAGTTAAGGGGAGGAAACTGCTTTTTGAGTGCGGGTGGACAGAGGCGAAATCCAGTGCTGACCGGCTGCTGACTACTACTCGATGTTGTAAAGGTTCCATTGTTGTTCAATACACCTCCGGGCTCCATCTCACCCTGGGTGAACTTAAAACTGGCACCTGAAACATCACATACAATGTGTAGGGGTTACAGGTATTCTACAATCAGCATCAGTGGAAAACACTGTCCATTCACCCTTTGCTTGTCAGTAGCAGCTTTTGTCACGATTTCTACAGGAATCATCATGACAAAAGCTGCTACTGACAAAGGGTTAACATTAGGGATGTCAAAGCAGCATCACTCAACTGCCACAATGACTTTGGCATGTGTCCTAGTAACACTTGTATAGTCCACCCTGCATGAGTACCTCAACCTGGGGATGCAAACCACGCTGTTGCTTGGGCTGTCTATATGAAGCGTTCAAGGAAGAAGGCCACTTCTTGCTAGAAAGAGACACAAATTCTCATGAACCTCTGTGCTGCTAGGGACAACTGCAATGCAATATATACTACCGGTACTTGCAGATGGAATGGAGTGGCTGAATCCACCGAATGTTTAAGTCTGAGGATGAAATTATCACATTTGTGTAGCTATATCCTCCGAGGTCCATATCACAGTTCAGTAGACAGATCAACTATGATATATATTTCAAGGTTGGTGTCAGAATAGCTTGGCGCCTCTAGAGGCGCCAAGCTATTCTGACACCAACCTTGAAATATCATGGTCGAGCCACATCCTGTCGTCTGACCTACTTCTGGTTTACATAAAAATTTGAAACTAGGGAGTTGGTAGAGATTGTCGGGAGAGAGAAAATGGTAGCAGTTCCAAAGCTGTGGAACTATCTGACCGCATCTCTGAAGACCGTGGAATCTCTTCAGTCTTTCCGCAGGCAACTGAAGACTCACATCTTCAGTCTGTCCTAAACTGGCAAATTGAATGCAGTTTTACTCTTCTTCTTTTTCTTTCTTCTCTCTGTCTCTCTAAACTGGTGTTTTGCTGTCTCTTCTCTCCAGAACCTCTCCCTACACAGCGCTTTGAGCATTCAGCACTGGATGGAGAAATGCATGCTACAAATGAACATCATCATCCTCAGAGTTAGGGAGACATTTTATGACATTTTTGTGTTGGTAAACCTCGCGCTGGGACCATATGGCGTTGAGGCGCGTCCCCTGGGTGGTGGATAGGGGGTCCCTCGTGAGAGGGGTGCACCGAATGAAATAAGGTGCCGTGAACCAACATGGTCTAAGGGAAGGTGACCCCGACAGAAAACCCCTGGTCCTCCTAGTAAGGGGGTTGGGCGTGGGGGTAGCTTCCCCACCCTGCAAAAAAGGAAATAGCTACAAAAACGCCGACGAAAAGACTAACAGTAATTCCTTTCCTGGAGGAGGAAGGTTCTTCTACCAGAAGACTTATGACGTCCTGTGGTGAAAGCCGGAAGTCTTCGGAAGCCACAGGACCGAGCCGCCTCTCTCTATCCGGAGATACAACCATGGGCACATGGAACGTCAAGACCATGTACCAGAGCGGCAAGGCCGCCCAGATAGCAGCGGAAATGCAAAAGTACAACCTTTCCCTGCTAGGTATCAGTGAAGCCAGATGGACGCAGTCTGGCCAGAAAAGGCTGTTAAGTGGGGAGATGATTCTGTATTCAGGTCATGAAGAGGAGAATGCCCCCCATACAGAAGGTGTAGCATTCATGCTGTCACCAGTGGCACAGAGAGCGCTGATGCGCTGGGAACCTCTTGGGCCAAGAATTATCACAGCAGCCTTTAGAACCAAGAAAAAGCTCAAGCTGAACGTCATCCAGTGTTATGCGCCCACTAATGACAGTGACGAGGAAGAGAAACAAGAGTTCTACGACCGACTCCAGAGTGCCTTGGACAAATGTGCGGAGCGAGACATCAGAGAGAGTATATAGGAGAATACAACCCCACCCATTTAAGAAACAATTGATTTATTTAATCCTTTCCGTAAATAAACAAACGCACTTGACCAAATTCATTTAACAGATTTATCTGCCCAGTCAGGTCCCCCAACCCCTTGGAAACAAAAGGCTAGTTAAAATATCTTCCCGAGAAATACACACCACCCACCCACCCCCCCACACACACACCCCCACACCCCACCACTCAATGCTGTCAGAGTTGGCCTTCCTGAGAAATAGTGTCTACTTCCTGTTCATACCACCATTGTAAACAATAGTCTTCTATGCCCAAATAGTGTCTCTCTCTCTCTCTCTCTCTCTCTCTCTCTCTGCACACACAAAACAAATTAGCATTCCTTTTTGTGTCAACGCTTCAATGTATGTCACTAAACCACTATGTCATTTTTCTTACTCTGGGGCAAACCAAAAATATAGAACAAATCTCTAATATAGGTTATTTCGTAAATGAAACGTCCAACGTGAAAAATTGTGTGGAGGAAAATTTATCTGTGAAAAGTTTTCACTTCACACATCGTGACTGCTGCGACGCACACGGACATTGCGCTGTTGAACAATCGGCCTTTGTGCTCAAGACTGTCGCGTGATGAAACCGGATTCCTGTTGGGTGCAGTTATTGCCGTCATAACCTGTAGGTAGAGACAGCTGTTGTGTAGTCATGTGAGTTTACAAGATTGCATCTATTCCACAACCAGAAAGTTGGGCTTGAAAATTGGTTGTGAAACGGTTTTCTGTTTTCGCTTAAGCGGGTGACAATCAGCCTTTCATACAGTTATTTATTACCCTGTCGCGTGATGCCTTTAAATTGAAACCCACAACTTTAATCCCGGGAGAGACCTCAATTATTCAATTTAGTATACACCCCACCATGTTTTACAAGTGTTTTAGATCACTCGAGGAGAAAATCGGGGAGTGAGTTGTTAGTTTGAACCAGATCACGGACATTGCCTTGTCCTGTTATGCATTTAAATTGAAACCAGATCACGGACATTTGTGTCGCGTGCTGTTTACCCAACCAACATGATAATGGCGGACCTATCTGTGATTTTAGACCTTGCAGCTTCTGGGTGTAAGGTCTAAAATCACAGACCGCACACCGTCACTGACGTCCAAGTAGGGAGAAAATAAAACCAGACAAGCTTTTCGTAGTCATTATTATAAGGCTTGCGGTGTGAGTGGTTAGTTTGAAACCCCTTTTATAACCAGAAAGGCAAGCATAGTGTTTTTGTACAAACAGATTATATTGTGTTTTTAAAATGGACTTAATGACGCACGATTCACATTGCGGCCTATTTTGTGGCGCCACTTCGTGTGGGAAGACTGAATTTGTTCTTAACCTCTTACAAACAAGATACCTTCATCATTTCGAAAACATTGTAATATTTTGTCCAACAATCAAACACAACAAAGCTTATCACAACCGTTCATTCATTTGGACTGACAACAACATATACTTAGTCGACCCTGAGAAAAAACTGAATGATTACCTGCTATATTTTTACAAGCAATTTGAAGGACAGCCAACATTGTTCATAGTTGATGACTGTTCTGCAGAAAAAGACATTGTCAAAAAGAGAAACATATTAGCAGAACTTGCCTTCAGTGGCAGACATGCAAACATCAGTGTATGGATTCTCACTCAGAAATATAATGCTGTACTGAAAGATTTTCGAGAACAGTTAAAGTTTATCTGTTTGTTTTACTGTAAGGACCGTGACAGCTTTGAAGACTGTCTCAGAGAGAACGATGTCATTCCAAATAAGCAAGAACGGGATGATGTAAAAAATAAACTGAAATCAACTAAGCATCTAAAGCTCATTTTGAAGACAGATCAACCCACTGGGTATGGATTAGTAAATTAATTTATACTTTTGGGTTTGTCTTTAAAAATGACAGACAGACAAAATTGGCCTATTAGTGAAATCATAGATATTACACATTGCTTTAAAGATGTTAAATATAAAAGCCAGCTTAATAATAGAGAGTCACCTGGTAATTTATTTATTATACCAACAACAGTGTATATGTCTGGTAATATAACTTTTTATGTTGATAATCCATTTATTAAAAAAATAACTGTTGATATTAAGACACAATCATTTATTATTAATGAATATTATGATGGTTGGTTTACTAAATTGTGTAGTAATTTAGCAAAAGAGCTAAATAAAATAAATTTATATTTTAACGATATTACATTTAATAAAATGGTATTACACATACAAAATCAATAATTATAAACACATGTGTAAATAAATTTGTTTATTGTAGGAGTTACAGTCAATAAAGTGCCATTTTCATTATATAATTTTCTATTTATTTTTTTGTCGGACAAATAAAAAAGATGGACAACCGTCAAAGATTAAGAAACGTGTTTCACACAACTGACTTACCTATATATAATATTTACAATGTCTATGAATCAATAGAAAGATCTTTTTTAGTCATACAAAATAACCTTCTTTCTGATAGTGTAAAGATTCAGATTGTTGCAAAAATAGAATTTGTCAGAGATGTTGGTAAAGTTATTGTAACGTATATCTCGACAAGGCAGCACACAGTTAATTCGAGAAGAGAACTAGAGAAAGTGTTTAGAGAAAGATTGTTACCAGACTTCCATGAAGCAATTGACAGAGCAGAAATGCAAGGGTCTGGCTGGCATGAAGGCCTTGTACATGAACTACAACTAAAGCAGTCAAGATATCATCCTATTTTAGGCAAATCATGGATACCACTTCCAACTGAGGTTGCAAAAAAAAAGGCTGTCGTCAATATTCAGAACAATGATAATTTATGTTTCATGTGGTGTGTGCTTTCTAAACTTCATTTTGTAAAAACAAAACCTGAACGTGTATCTAACTATATTAATTTTATAAACGAACTCAACTTCAGTGGCATTGAGTTCCCTGTTAAAATAGAGGACATAGACTTGTTTGAAAAACTAAATCCTGGTATATCCGTGAATGTGTTTGTATGGGATAATCAATCTGAGAATAAGTTACAGCCAATTAGAGTATCTCCAATTGCCCCAACCTATGGGCAGCCAGAAGATAAACATGTTGATATGTTACTAATAAGCTCTGGTGATAACTTTCACTACACAATTATCAGAAATATGTCACGTCTAATTCATAATCATGTATCAAAACATAATGGTAAACAGGAAGTGTGTAAGAGATGTTTACAAAGATTCTCCTGTATAAAAGTGGCACATAAGCATACCCAGCACTGTAGGTCAGCTGATGACATACAAACTGTACTTAAGTATCCAGAGTCTGGTAGTCAAGTGTATTTTAAAAACTATGGGAATCAACAAAAGCTGCCATTTGTAGTATACGCAGATTTTGAATCACTCGTCGTTCCATATGAAGGTCCAATTCCAGAGTCATTACCAAAGACTATAAAATTGAGTGACCAAGTGGTGTGTTCTTTTGGATACATTATTGTTAGGTCAGACGGTCTTCATTCAGAGCCTGTTATCTACAGAGGTGAAAATGCAGCATGTCTGTTTTTAACAGAAATGAGACATCTGTATAGTCAGGTAGTACAGTATCTCACAACATGTCAGATGCCTTTAGTGATGACAGAAGAAGACAAACTGAAATTTGATACAGCTGAGATGTGTTGGATTTGTGAACAGCCTCTGGGGGGTGATAAAGTTCGTGACCATGATCACATAACTGGATGTTACAGAGGCGCTGCACATAACAATTGTAACTTGTTATTAAAAACAGATCCTAAGACATATAAGTTACCAATCTTTTTCCACAATCTGAAGGGATATGATTCACACATCATCATGCAGGCTGTTGATGAGTCTTACAGAAAAATTAGTTGCATTGCCCAGACAACTGAAAAATACTTGACTTTTAGGTTAGATAAATTAGCATTTTATGACTCCATGCAACATCTGTCTTTAGGGTTGGCTAGTCTAGCAGAAGGACTGACTGAGTATCCAATAACAAGTAAATATTTTGAGCCAGAATTGATTAAGAAAGGAGTCTATCCATATGAGTACATCAGTGACTGGGTTGTGTTTGAAGAAACAAGACTGCCACCAAAAGAGAAATTTTATTCTACACTAACTGGCAAAGGTATTTCTGACTCTGAATATCAACACGCACTTGATGCATGGGGGAAGTTAGGATGTCAAACAATTGGTGATTACCATGACCAGTACTTGAAAGCTGACGTTTGTTTGCTAGCAGACGTATTTGAAAGTTACCGTGAGAAGGGTTTGTTACACTACAAACTTGACCCAGCCTGCTACATCACTAGTCCTGGCATGACATGGGATGCATTTTTGAAATCCAGTAAGATATTTATAGACCTGTTGTCTGATCGTACGATGGGTGAAATGGTGGAACGTGGATTGAGGGGAGGGATTAGTCTAGCAGCAAATAATT